>JACGDI010005379.1:57945-79132 GCA_014898725.1 Jacaranda copaia
GGTGATCTGGCCCAAACTTGATATTCAGCCTCCTGAGTTATCCCACTTGATGTTGAGCTTGTTAGGCCTACTAGGCTATCCCATATCAACATTGTACGTTCAATATGTTGATGATTTTTGAATTTTTTTTTACTTCAATTTGATAATAAATTACAAATTTTTTACTTCATGTGATTTTTTTTATAATTATATAAATTATAAATATATTTTTTAAATGCAAATTGATTTTTAATATAATAAATATAAAAATACGCATAAATAATATAATTTGTCAACATGATTTTATGCACGTGAAAATCACGTACAATTGACTAATATAATTTTTCGAAATTCTTTATTTAAAATAAAAGTACATATTTTCACTAATGTGTGTTGGTGTTCCTAGGTACAAGTTTTCATCCTGGCACAGCCCACTCCGTGTGATAGCTACTTGGGAAATTTGAGATTCAGCATAGCAATTGAGAATGAAGCGATAATGCTGTTGAGAACAACAATCATGTCTTCGCTCTCTCTTTACTTCCCATCGAAACCCCTCCGTCGCAGAACCCCCTCGGCCGCCGCCACTCTCCGGCAACTTCTTTATCTGTCTACTGCGAAATCTCAGCCGCTCTTTTCAACTCTGAGATCGTTCTCTTCTTCCGCCGCGGCCGCCGTGGAATCAGATTCCTCGTCTTTATCATCAATCTCTTCTGTCGCGAAAACGATTGACCTTGGTTACTTGTCTTGCTCCTTACCAGAAAAGAAGCCTCTCAAAGTGGCCGTCCTTCTCAGTGGCGGCGTTGACAGCAGTGTTACCCTCCGCCTCCTCCACGCCGCCGGTCATTCCTGCACTGCTTTCTACCTTAAAATCTGGTTCCAGGTATTGCATTCTGTTCGTTTTTATGATAGTTATGCAGTGAATTGATGCTTCACTCTGATAATTGCTTTGTTTGTCTTGTTTGCTGTGCTAATGCAATGCTTTGGTATTTGCTATTAGTTATATATGCACTGTATTTATCCAGTTCTTGGTTCTTGATTTTCGTTTTTTTTTTTTTTTTTGGGACAAAACGTCAAATATCTCATTCTTACATCAGGGACTAATTAGATATTCCAACTTAAAAAATCAACTGCTTTTAAAGTAGACAACTATCTACCTAGAGATGGGACTTGAACACTAGACCTTCTTAATGATAAAGTATTTCGGGCTTCAACCTTACCATTTAAATCGGATCTCCTCAGCGTTTCTCTGTCTGTGTGTGTTTCTCTCTGTCTTTTGTGAGTTTAATTATTATGAATTTGTCATGCCTGCACACTTGTATGTATGCACACATCGAGTTTATTGACCGAAAGGTTCAAGCATCCGTGGAATTCACTATTTAAATTACCATATTTATAATCCCGCATTATGTTTATTTGTCATGCTATTCAGAAACAGTAGACTGTACATATCATGTGATACCAGTTCTATTGCAGGAAGACTTTGAGAACTTTTGGTCTGAATGCCCATGGGAAGAAGATTTGAGATATGCAAAAGCTGTTTGTGATCAGGTTATGTTTATGCATCTTCCAGTTTTATGTTGGCTGTGTGGATTAGTGAACCCTCCTTGAATTTCTAATTTCTTGGGTTTACTTCCTCGCGTTGGAGGGTAAGTTTACTAGAATTTGACTTTTCGCTTGTGGCAATTACGCAATCGAAATGGTGAACCATTCCCCTGTTAGTTTCTTCTTTCTGTTATGACATAGACAAGCAGCTAAAACAATTGTGTCAAAGATGCTCGTAGACCCATAATTTATGTCAAATTACATCTATGGGGTATTTTGGAATAGACTATGTAATCAAGTATTTTCAGTCTACAAAATCTGAAAAGTTAGACATGGATAGTTCCTTTTGGCCATGTCAGACTCTAGTGGGCTATCCTTCCATTAGCAGTATGTATCTGCATAAACAAATGACATGTCAATATATGTCAACTTGAATTTTATGTAGTTTGAGGTTTATCAAATGCAGCTTTAGATATGTAGCCCTATGCAGATTTACAGTCAAAATTTCCTTGCTAAATTTAGTCTATAGTTTATTGCAGGTTGATGTACCTCTGGAAGTTGTGCATTTGACAGATGAATACTGGAATAATGTGGTGAATGTTCTTTCTGTTTTCTTCCTTTTGCATATTCCTTAAGCTCTGCTGAATCAGCATGACTTTCGTTGTAAAAAAGTCCCAACATGTGTGTATCCTGAACAATATTTACATCATTTTAGCCTTGCGAATATGTTTTATGTCATTAATGGGAGAAGCTAAGCAATATCCACTGATCAACGCCCTTCTTAAATTGGTGCAGAGCTGGAGGTGAGTGAGGGGGGGTATAAACTAAAATTTTCATGATAATGAGAAACATGATTTTCATATTTCACTCATTCCTTCTCACTTTACTTCCTGTGTTTTTGGGAATCACCTTTTCTTTCTCTTACTGGGCTGCTGATCTACTCTCGTTGCCAGGTTATTTCATGTGTCCACATGCATTTGGCAAAATTTGAAAGGTTTCTGATGCCTGTCCTTGTTTGTCGAGATGGTAGAATCTTAAAGAGGGACCAAACATTTCCTGTATTTGTTAGTTCCTGTCCTAAGTTTATAGATAATCCTTGCTCCTTGAAAGGGATTGTGTTATTTTAGGGCGGATCACAGTTATAAACTGGCTGAAACCACATACCATGGTTCCACACCTTCTTCAAGTTTTTATTCATCTACCTCAAATCTTCAAATCCACTTTTGTCCTTATTTGTACTCAAGTTGCTTCATACTCTTAAAAATCCCTCTTAAACGACCCAAAAATAAAATAAGATTACTAAACATAAAAGAAAATTTGATTTCTTGAAGGACAGATATAGCTTTATGTTTCAGGTATCATATATCATCGATGAGTATCGGTACGGCCGCACTCCAAATCCAGATGTGCTCTGCAATACAAGAATAAAATTTGGTCCGTTCTTAAATCCCCTTACATACGTTCTATTCATTCATTAGCACTTAATTCATCAATATGTTGGCTGCTGGTATTGGTTATAGGTGCATTTACTGATGCCATACGCGGTATGAAATTTGACTTCATTGCCTCTGGACACTATGCAAAGGTTGTTCACCCAGATAGTGGTAATAAAGATGAGCCTTCTACTCTGGAATTGTCAAAAGACATGGTATGCGAGCAGTAACACTAGCCTCCTTTTTCTTTTTCTTTTTTTTATTAATTTAAAAGTTGTGACAGTTTTAAAATTGCTGTCTTCATATTCTCAATGGTGTTTCAGTACCCTCACACCTGAGATTACTATCTGTCAGGTTAAGGATCAAACATACTTTCTTTCTCATCTTTCACAGTCTCAGCTTAAAGGGCTTATCTTCCCTCTTGGATGTATCCGAAAGGTCTGGTAGGAATATATGAACACACTCATGCACTTTTTTATTTTTGCTGGCAGCTGTTCTTAGTGCTTCTCCATTTTCATTGGCAAGTTATGATTTCACAAGGTGGAATTATTGTACATGCATCAGACTCGATATTTCCTTACATTTTTTGACATGGTCCATGTGGTGTTAGTATTTAAGTACTTTTCCATAACCATTTTCAGGAAGAAGTCCGCAGACTTGCGAAAATATTTGAATTACCTAACCAAGATAGAAAGGATTCACAGGGGATATGCTTTCTTGGAAAGGTATATTTTGGCCTCCATAATTTGCAAATGTATGAAGGTTAGCAGGATGCTGTAACTGTGTAATTTCTACAGCATTTAGACATTTGCTTACTTGTCCTCATGCAGAAACTATAATTGTATTCATTTGTCAGTTAATTTTTTTGTGCAAAAACTTGATGAAATATGCTTGAGGTTTGATGAAGCACTAAAATGTCTGAATTTTAACCATGTTGAGTCATCAAGTTCTAGCAGTTGTTTGCTTTACTCCTTAACAAAAGTCTTATCATTTAAATCTTTTCAGGGCAGTTAAAATTCTGCTATCTAAATATCCATGTGTATTTGGGTTACAGATTAAGTTTAGTGAATTTGTTGCAAGACACATTGGCAAGCAAGAAGGTGCCATATTAGAAGCTGAGACGGGAGACTTCCTTGGGAAACACTGCGGCTTTTGGTTCTATACAATTGGCCAGCGTCAAGGATTACGTCTTCCTGGTGGACCTTGGTATGACTTTCTATGAGTTCCTGCCACTGCATGTACTAGTTTAGTGCCAACAGTTTTCTTTAACTAATGCCCTTAAATTTAATAGCATTACTAAACATTCATTCTCATTATATATAGTGGTAGAGAATTCTCAACCATAGGTTTTGTTATTTTATAGGTATGTTGCGGAGAAAGATGTGGAAAATAATGTAATATTTGTATCAAGGAACTACTTTTCAGTTGACAAAAGGAGGCGCGTATTTTGTGTTGGATCCTTAAGATGGTTTAACGGGTCTCCTCCAAGGCAGATCACTCAACTCAAATGCAAGGTACATATGATTTCTGTCTGTGTTCACAAAGACTTTAATGCATATAAATGAGAATGTTGTTAAAAGGACACGAAATGTAACAGATTTATGTGAATATTTTATAAGGAATTGAAAGATAATAAAATAACATATAAAAAATGCAATGCATCACAACTAAGAATTTTGAACAGGAAATGACACAGTAATGATTCAGAACGTCATGATTGCGTAAAGCCTTTAATCATGAAAGTGGATCAAGCAGTAGATTCATTGAATATTTTCTAGTAATGGAATTCATAATGTATTCTCTATGTTATTACTAGTGTCGTTGTTGTCATTACTTATTTTTGCTATACATACATATATGTTTATATATCTCTGCATCTTATACGTTAGGATTTTCGAGAAATTGTCTTACACTTTCATACTGAAAGAAAAAGTGTTTCAGGCCTTAGTAATGTGATTTTGAGTATTCCTCTTCTATATGCAGGAAGTAGTAGTTTCTGTTCTTGATTATGTTTCTTTTTTGCTGTGCATTTATGCAAGATTAATCCTATGAATTTCTCTTATCCTAGTCATTAAATGGCTTTAAGGAATTCTTGGCATACATAAATGATTACTTATCTTCCATTTTCATGAAAAGAACTATTTCAAGATGCATAAATTTCTTGAATAATGATGATGTATTTTGTTGAAGCTCTTCTTATGGCTGAGCTAGAACTTGGATATATTAGCATTTTGTTGCATGCTTGAGAGCAGAACTTTGAGATGCTATTGGAATATCGTCATGATGATTGGATTTAAACCTTTTCAGGTTCGGCATGGTCCTGGTTTTTACAGTTGTGATTTGACTTTAGAAGTTGATGGAAATGGACATGAAATTGCAGTTGTCAAATTATCTGAAGACGATCAAGGTCTGGCAGCTGGGCAGTTTGCCGCTTTCTACCAGGAGTCAACCTGCATTGGATCTGGTGTAATCTTGGAGTCCTGGGACAATCAAGGCTTTCCTGTTTGTGCTAGGGCTCTTGAGATTGCAGAAATGAAAGACAAATCAAAGCTTGGGAAGCCAGTAAAGATTAAAGTGATAACTCAAAGTGGCAAAGAGGAGGAAACTGATCAGAAAGAAGGTGAGGTGAAGCTTAATTTAACATCAACCAATTGTGAAACTGTTGCCTCTGATGAAAAAATGGCATCTCAAGGAGTTACAAGGTCTACTTATCCACTAAAATGGCTGCATCAGCTCGTAGACAAATTCTCACAGGTGTTCTAGATCTATATGAATGCACCATCCCTTCTCAGCAGGAAAATTTGTTTGTATCAGAGATGCGAGTTACTGGCATGTAAACAAGTCAGATTTCAGCGTCATAGCTTTTGTTGTTATCCAAACTTGTTCTGGGAATTGGCCATAGGGATATGGTTTTGCATTTGAAGGATTCTGAGGAAAAAATTTGTTTGTATATTGCTGGCCTGTAGCATGGTTTGAGATTGAGCACCCTGTATGTGGGAGAAGTAAAGAGCTTCTGGTCTTGTCGATTGAAATTTTGCTACTGCTGAAGTCATATTCTGGCTGGCGAGAAGTTGGGAGAGGCTCAAGGATTGCATGTTCTCACATTAATTGGAAAGGGAAAACAAATTCTAGGTATAATGCGGACCCCAGTTGGCGGGCTTCTTGTAATTGTTACACCCTCTTTGAGTCGTGCTAGGTATAAACCGTAGTTGCCTGAGATATGTAAAGAAGTAGTTAAGATTTTGAATTTTCAGAAAATTTGTTCAGAGATTATCAAGAAATTTTAATTTGCATTTTGTAGCAACAAGAAGATTATTGCATCAGTTGATTTCTGTCGCCATCATTTACAATACCTGAAAGCTTTAGTTTAGCCGATTAATTCAACAGCTTCAAAAAGTAAGAGGGCCGTTTATGCACCGAGCATCTCAACTCCATTACATAAGTAAAGTTTACACTTTTTTTTTCCGGTCAAATTAAATATACTATTCATGGAATACCTGCCAGCGCAATTATGTTGTGCATTTGATTACCAAGTAACGATTTCATGCCAATCTTTTTCCGATGTGAAGTCGCCAACTCTATCTTCCTTATAAGTGAATCGAAACTTACTGCTCTTCAATGCAATGGAATGTGGCGGTGCGACATTCTATGATCAAATACAAAAGCCCTTCGTTTCGATAGTATAGAACCTTTCAAAAACTTCCATTCTTTTATGGCGTCCTATCGAAATGGATAGTCCCAAGTATTTCCCCTCCCTCCAGAATCCCAAGGGGAAAATTGAAAGAAGAAGAAAAGATGCACAAAAAAATTAAGAGATTGTTGGATGAACTCAATGTTTTATAAATGTTGCGATAAATTTGTTAAATGTAAATTTTTTTAATAAAAGAAGCTTGTAAACCTCTTAACTAAAATGTTAAGATATTATAAATTCTTTTAAGAAAAATGTTGTTAAAATATTATAATTGTTTTTAAAATAGAAAAATTTTAATTTATTTGTAATATTTTAATTATTTTTGTAACTTTAATCATATTGATGAGGTTGAAAGTCGTTTTTAGTGAATTATTTTTTGTTTTTTTTTTCCTTTTTAGTGAATTAAGTAGTGTTTGGATTAATTCAACTAGGGAGGTCAAATGATTCAATAGTAATATTCTTCATAAGCTGAGATGTGCAACTAATAGCAAACGTTAAACTAGTCAAGGTGCTCCCGACTGAAGCACTCTGACGCTCAAGTTAGTACTGGTCAAGTGAGATAATCGAGAAGTAAAGTAAAAGCGTATAGTGTATATGGCATACTCGGAGGGTGGCTGGCAATGGGGTATTTATAGTCTTCTTCAGGTGAGTGATATATCTAAGATGCTCCTATCAAATGTAGAGGGCTTTTGGCCTTACTTAGGAGTTGTCTGTCATTTCCAATCCCGAACTATTCTAGGGGCACATCTCCTATTTTTCAGGGTGAATAGTATTCTAAAGATGTGTCTCCTTGACAGAATTGGTGGCAGAGTTGGTGATAGGGTGGCACATGCCATTAATGCAAACACATACTACCTGTTAGAATATTGAATACGGCAAGAATATGATTCGACGCTGAAGTGAAAACTTTGGTCGACAGTGATCGACCAGACAAGTTGGCCAATAAGGGAGATGGCTGAACATATTGGATTGTTTGAAGCCTCCCGTCGGGTAGGGTAAAAAACTATTCACTTGACCTAACAATTGTTGTCAAGTAACTTAGCTTAGTTGAGTTTGACCTGATAGTTGTTGTAGCTTGGTATGGAAGCGTAGTTGGGCTTCAAATGTTAGGTGGGCTTGAAAGCCATTTATAGAGTCGACAGCTTATTAGGTGGGCCTAAAAGTCCTTTTTAGAGTCGATAGTTTATTAGGCTGGGCTTGGTGAGTTATCCTATATCACATATTAATTATAAAATATACCAACATTAATATTAATATTATTTTATTTAAATAATTCAACAAATTATTCTTAAATTAAAATTTAACATTTTATAAATTTTAAAAATATTTTATAAAAATATTAATCTTCATAAGATATCTTTGAAGATATTTGCCTTTGTATGAAAACAAGCCAGTGAAAAGGATAAGCCTCCGCGCCTCTCATCTTTCCCGTTAAACCACACACGCAGAACGGAGAAAGCGGGAAGAGAGAAAATGTCGTCGTTGGACATATGTGCCTCAATTCCGTTCTCCAAGAATTGCTCTTTACTCTCTCCTATATCAAAGTCCTTTTCTTCGCCAACTGCTTTCTCTCTCTCCACCCACTGCCACCGCCTGCTTCACCTTCGGAGGCCGTTTCTTGCTCCCGTGTCCGCTACCAATTTCTCCACGAACTCACAGAAAGACGATTTTTTGTTGGCGGAGGTTTGGGAAGATGGTGAACAAGACGCTGAACTTGATGAAGAAGAATTCTTGAGGGAAGGATTGCCATCCGACGACGAGGAGGCGGAGAGATTTTATGTCCAAGAATTTGAGCACGATGCCAAGCAAGTCGTGAAGGAGTTCTCTGATTCCTTGTCACGTGAACTTAAAATCGGTTGGTTTCTTCCCTTTTCTTGTATTTTCTATTTTATTGTTAATTTTCATTGCCAGTAATGGTGAAAATTTGACAATGAGATAGAAATAGTATGTTTTATGTGTGCTCTTGCTTGTGGCTTTTGTTTTCTCTTTCAATCTTGAATCATTTGCTTCCAGGATATTCTCTCTTTCTCTCTCATAAGGATTAGAAATCAGTATGAGTAGTAATGAGTACATAAACTATGGCACTAGGCTAAGTTGTTTATGAGGAGGGATATGTTAGCGGTAGATTTCTGAGATCTTGTTGCTTCAAGAATTAAGATTGGAAAGGTCAAGTGAGATTTTGGGTTTCCTGAAAGTTCGTACAAGACTTGGAATATTGTAGGGAACATTGTTAGTGATAAATGAACACACTAAAAAATTAATTGAAATGGTGCCTATGGAATTGTTTATGCATTATGTGTTGGTGTTGACATCCCATATATTCTTGATGATTTCAGAAGATGAAGTTTCCCATCAAAAGGAAACTCGAGGAAAGCAGAAGAGGCGCATAAACACTGGTAGCAATGTCAGTGAAACTCTTGTCTTGTTCTTCATTTATGCTTTTTCAGTGTCTACTGGATCTGCCCTCTACTTGTTTTGGTGGATCAAAATGAAGGAAAGAGTATAGATGGGGCAGTAAATTTTGCATTAAACTGCATATGCATTTGATTAGACAGATGTGGAGTGATAGTTACTACCACTGTGTAATTGATTTTTTCATTCACATGGTTTCTAGATTTCAAGTTCTTAAGTTCCTGCAAGCATAAACTTGGATTTCTCCACTTTCACTGAAGTTACACTGTTAGGGCTGGTATATCACATGATTAACAGCAGAAAAAGTGAGGATTTTTATTTGATCATATGAAATTATTGGAAATTATTGTTATATAGAGACCTCCAGATGTCTTAAACGCAACATTTATGCATCCATCTAACTTTTCTCATCTTGTCGCAGTAGGTTGTCGTATATTTCTTTTGATTTCCTGCCATTAAAATTTTCTGCAGATTCCTGATCATCTTTGTCCAAGGGTTGCAATAGTTGGAAGGCCAAATGTTGGTAAATCAGCACTGTTTAATCGCCTTGTTGGGGTATGTACAGTTAGGCTTGGTTACAATTGCACTTTGCCAAACTGAAGCTCAAATATGCGGTGTCCTGAAACTTTGATTTTATTAGTTATTTCAGTTTTTGTTTGTTATTTGCTTTTACTTTTGGGAGCAAAACTCATTTGCTCAATTTGCCTTTTTTCAGGGGAAGAAAGCCATTGTGGTTGATGAACCTGGTGTTACAAGGGATCGTTTGTATGGTAGATCATATTGGGGAGATTATGAATTTATGGTAGTGGATACTGGAGGTGTGCTTACAATTTCAAAGTCTCAGGATGGCGTTATGGAAGAACTAGCAATATCGACAACCATTGGCATGGAGGGAATTCCACTTGCCTCCAGGGAGGCTGCTGTTGCAAGGATGCCTTCCATGGTCGAGAGACAAGCTACCATTGCTGTGGAAGAGTCATCCGTCGTTATATTCCTTGTTGATGGTCAGGTATGGTTATCAATGGTGCTACTAGTAGTTCGAGAACTTGTGCATATCTTGTCAATTTTGTGTGATTAATACAATAAATAATTCTTCAAGCAGCTTTTATCCTTCAAGGTACTTCAAAAATTACTTTATTGGTGGCTGTTGGATAACAATATACTTTGCATGAAGTTTAAACAAACCAAACCAATCCTGGATTATTTGATAGTGGAATCTTTATGACCAAGTTCGGATAAAATATTTCTGTACAATAACAAACATGTATGTAACTTGCTACTCTTGAGAAAAATAGCAACAGAGGGAAAATAATAAAGGGAGATGATTATCCTGAAAAGTAATTTTCTTCTCTATGAATTCAAGCAAAAGGTTTTATTTACAATGTTTGTGGATTAGTTGCTTTAAATTGCTACCTATTGTCAAGGGTTTTCTCTGTTTCTATAACCAAAAGAGCTTGAAAAAAACATCCGGAAACTAGAGTTTGTAGTACTTTTCTATTGTAATTGTTTGAAATTTCTCTTTCATATTACTAATTTAGAGTGCTAGGTCTGTAATGAACTATCAACAGGCAGGTCTAACAGCAGCGGACATTGAAATAGGGGATTGGCTACGTAAGAACTATTCACACAAATCTATTATTCTTGCTGTTAACAAATGTGAATCGCCTCCTAAAGGAATCATGCAAGCATCAGAGTTCTGGGCTTTGGGGTAAGCTCACTGTTTTTTTAATTGTCCGTTGTGTAAAGAATATTTTTCATTATATGTGGCGCATAAGTCATGCAGACATGGAACATGTCTGTGTTTCAATATATAAAAGGGAGAGAGGTCATGAAGAAATCAGATTTCCTTCAAGCTAACACTTGAAAGAACAGAGATGGGGATAAAGAGAAGGATGGATGAAATCAATATGCTCTGGCATTTACCATATCACTGATTCATTATCATGTTACAACTATACAGTATGCATCTGTTTCTATGCATACAGCTCATAGTGCAATTGATACTACAATAATCTCCTTACATGTGTTAACATAAAAATTGGTTTCATTAGCTTCAATAGAGTATGATAAGCACTTTGACTAATTCTTTGGCATCTGCTTTGAACTCTCTGTATTTTTATTTCCGTAATCCAATAGGTTTTCACCCCTTCCCATATCTGCTATATCTGGGAGTGGAACTGGGGAGCTTCTTGATTCTGTCTGTTCGCAATTGGAAAAAATTGAGGTGAATTTTCTTGCACCATGCGGAGAGATGCTTCTTTTATACCATTTTAAGGCTATGATCATAGCATCCAGTCTTGACTTAAAAGCATAAGACATTTTTTTTTAATATATATATTTTATGTCCAGTTTTTTTCTCACTTATTTTTCCAATTTTTAACCTAACACTATATCTTTATTACTTGGTGATACTATGAAGGTTTCCTTCTATATGTTCAAATAATTATTGTTAGTAGAAATGAATAGGAAAGGAAAATTTGATTAATCTGTTGATGATTCCTTGCAGGAGGAGACTGAGAACCTTGATGAAGAAAAATATGTTCCGGCAATTGCCATTGTTGGTCGACCAAATGTGGGTAAAAGTAGTATTTTGAATGCTTTGGTTGGGGAGGATAGGACAATTGTGAGTCCAATCAGTGGAACAACTCGTGATGCTATAGATACTGAATTTACTGGGTCAGAAGGCCAGGTTTGTTAGTTCATAGTCTTTAATAATGTCTTATGCAAGCTGCCTTTCTGCATTAACATGATTGTTATGAAAGTTAATATCCACCTAACTTAGTCTCTATTCAAAAAGAAAACCAAAATAAACATTTGTTGCTTGCCTATTGGAGTTTTGAATGGCTCTATATACTCTGTTTAGCTAATGCCATACATCTAAAATTCTTGCCTTAGGTGCACTTTCTTTAGAAAGCAGATTGCTGTACTTTTGCAGTGTTCAAATTAAGTGAAGATTGACCTTGTGACCTGCATACCAAAACTTCTAAAAATGCTCATCTAAAATCGTCTCACTTCCCTCATAGAGTTGAAACAACAAACCAGGTTTTGGGATTCCTGGTCTTTTCTTTTCACCTTAAGCACATAATGTCTTCTTCTCCAGTGTTATTCAGTTTATAGTACACTTAAATCCCATAGAGCAGGGGCATCCAAAGGTGGTCCTGCAATCATATTTCTCTTCATTTAAAGGCCCAGGACTTTGGAAAGAATCAGAATAAGAAGCATTGAATTTTACCTTTGACAATTGAAATGTATTGACAAACTGTATATGAGTATCATTTTTTTGCAGAAATTTCGTCTTATAGATACAGCCGGTATCAGAAAGAGAGCAGCTGTAGCTTCATCAGGCAGCACCACTGAGGCTCTGTCTGTGAATCGAGCATTTCGTGCCATTCGCTGTTCTGATGTTGTAGCCCTTGTCATCGAGGCTATGGCCTGCATAACTGAGCAGGTAACTTGTGTGCAGATTTTGCTATTCGATTGATCTTTATGAATGGAGTTATCATTGAGCAAGAGTGTGAATTAAGTTGAGAATATTTTTTTGATTTAGGGGTATTATGATGTTTTATAGATATCATCCTAAATCAGAGTTTTCAAGAATTACTTGGAGGATAGTAGAGCATGCATGTTTATGTGGAGGTTTGTTAGTATGTTTCACTTCTGATGCCCTTGTGAATATTTGAAGTTTCTAAACGGTTTTGGGAAGTGGAAAGGGGGTGAATCATGTGTCACCTCAATGAAAAAGCAGTCTTCATATTTTCTTTCTGTTGTGTCATTAGCAAAATAGCATTTTAATTGAAATTCCATTATTTCTGTCATGTATTACGAGTTTTATCTATCTTTTTTCGTTTTCCTTTTTAATGTATGTTCCTTGTGTTCTTTTGAAGCATTTTTTTTATTGATTCTGCTATCATGGCTTTAAATTTATAAGGATTTCAAGATTGCCGAACGGATAGAAAGAGAAGGGAAGGGTTGCCTAATTGTTGTGAACAAATGGGACACAATACCCAATAAGAATCAGCAAACTGCTACATTTTATGAGGATGATGTCAGGGGGAAGCTCCGCGTTCTTAACTGGGCACCCATTGTGTACTCAATCGCCATACAAGGACATAGTGTTGAAAAGTATGTTTTTATTTCTAGTTAGATGTTGGGATGCAAATGCAAGATCTCTTATTAAGAACATGCTCATGTCTCTGAATTGTTTTTGTTTGCCAAACGTTTAAAATTGCCATTTAATTCATTTGCATTGACTAACAACTTCAGCATGATGAGACTAAATCAATGAATCATTTCTATACTTCCATGCTTAGTTGCTTACATGACCAGCGAAATAATTTGCCTCCACATGAATGCAGAGGGATGTGTAGTGAGTAACACAGGATCTACACCCCTCTGCATTATCCAGAAAGTGGATGTTTTCATCAAGAGTTCTCCACTTTGTTTCTTCTCTAATTTAAATTGTCCATACCCTGGCTTCTGGGTAGCTGGATAAATCCTCCTTTGTCATACTCTGTTCAGAACCGTCCAGTTACATGCTATCAGTCTTCTCATTCAGAGAATGCCTGTTTTATTGCACTGTTTATCAGTCTTTTATAGCAGAGATACAGAAAAATGTTACCATTCTGTCTGCCTTCAAGTCTAAGCATCTAACAGGCGCATGGATTGTTCTTGGCTGCCAAAATTTAAAGTCGTCTTCTAATTCATTTGTCTGAACTAACAACCTCACCCTAATGGGATTAAGAGGGTGTTTTGCTGAACTTATTTAAAAGGTCTTATACGTTCTTACATCTTATAAAATGTTTTTGGAGCTTATAAAAAGTTAGTAATGGCAATTTTGTAATTACTATGATTAAAATTAAGGGAAATTGTTATAATCTTAAAAATAAGTTACAAACTACATTTTTAAAAAGAGTTTGTAAGCTCCCAACATTTTATTTTAGGAGTTTATAAGCTCTTTTCTAAAAAGTTTACCAAACACTTTTTAACATTTTATAAACTCCCAAACATCTTATAAGATATTTTGACAAGCTTGTAAACACACCCAAGAACCCTCTAAAAGTGCACTCAAGGGGCACAGATTGTTTAATTTTAGATTTTCTTTTATGTCATAGGATCATTGTGGCTGCTAGTATGGTTGAAAAGGAGAGGTCGAGGAGGTTATCAACAGGGATATTAAATCAAGTGGTACAAGAAGCTGTTGCATTCAAGCCACCTCCAAGAACCAGAGGTGGCAAAAGAGGTCGTGTTTACTATTGTACCCAGGTACTTGTGCTATAATATCGCTTGTAAAAAGCTCATGTCTTTGCTGAACAATTGATTAAATGATTTTGTTTTATATGTGATGTGTGATTTGTAATGTCACAAGATGAACTCAATGTCATATGCTGATCTGAGTCTCAATTGTGACATGAATTCCAAACTTATCTCAAAACTCATAAAATTTAAGCTATATCTTAACGAATATATATTACTTAAAAGTAAATGAAGCAACGACAGGTTCAAAAGTATGACCCCCAATGAAAATCTTTGGCCACTTTCTTTGACGAATGAAATTTTTTACAGGCAGCTATTAGGCCACCTACATTTGTGTTCTTTGTAAACAATTCAAAGCTTTTCCCTGAAATATACCGACGATACATGGAGAAGCAACTGAGGTCAAGCGCAGGGTTTACAGGCACACCAATTCGGCTTCTATGGTGTAGCAGAAGAAAATTGGAAAAAGAAGATGGTAAGTCCAAAAGTAGTTTGTTACATTTCTTGCTGTTGCCCATATGGTGGTAGATGGTTACATTTTCTTTGCTGGTATCCATATTACATGTTTTTCTTTGATTGTTCAATTGCAATCTGGTAACCTCATTCTTTTTATTTATTCTTTCCACAACATCTTTCCTTAAAACTCCATTTTGTCAAAAGAGAAACAAATTGCAAGTCTCCTCACTGAAACCATCTGGATTATCTTAGATGTTTCAGCAAATTTATGTGCCACTTTCATTTATTCCAGGAAAAGATGCTTCTGTGAGGACACAAGCGAATTTATCACAGGTTGACAGAAAGTTGGCAGTAGCCACATAAGCTAATTTAAATGGTCGTCTCTAAGTTAGAGGCTCTGTGCAGATGGAACCTTAAGCGATATGCAACATCAGGCCAGTCTTCCTGAAGATTGAAGATCATTATTGGTTAGAAGCGATTCATAATAATGGTGATGGTGTTGTTCAGACCAACTTTATGGGTTGCATATTATAGGAATACACAGATTAGAAATGTACATTGTGATTATATTTGTCATCGACCTGTCACTTGTTTAAGGAATACATCGACCAGTTTGTGCATTGAGTATCTAGAACTGGAAGTGGTGGTAAATTAGTTGTAGGAGTATTTCTTTGGTGGGCCTGACGATTTATAGGGATATTGAGGATGCTCACATACCTTGAAGGGGATGGCGGCGGCGGCGGCGGCGGGAGTAACTTTTTGACCATGGCTTATAGGAATGTAGAGGATGTTTCGTATGTTTCGAAGGTGTTGATGACTTGTAATAGTACGATGGTGGCAGTAGTAGCGGTGAACTGTAAGAATATTTTTTTGGTAATGAAGCTGATGATTTATAAAAATATTTTGAATGCTTAATGAGTTTCGAAGGAGGTGGGGCTGATGCATAAACATATGGCTTATAGGCAGCCACTTGAGTGGCAACAATGCAAAGTGCCAAAGCACATATTAACAAGGGCCTGTGCCCTACTTTTCTAAGGGTTTCCATCTTTAGGAGCTCTTATAAATTATGCTTGAAGAGTGAAGAAATATTTGATACCTTATATAGTGATCAATCTAGACAAGGTCTACAGTGGAAATGCAAATGCAGTATTTTAGTATAAGCAAACAGCTGGCTTAAGGTTTGACCTTTAACTTGATCAAATTCTTCATTATTGAATACATGAACAATAATGGGAGACTACTATATGGATTTCAATTACACACTTCATGAATTAGTCAAGAATAAAATTGATAAATATTGCACCCTTAGCACTATCTATATATGTGTGTGTATATATATGCATCTTTTTCTATTTAACGAATGGAAGAATTATAAAAGATAAATAAAAGAAAAGAAAATAGAGAAAAGATTCCAGCCAAATATTAATTAAATAAATCAAATTGCAATTGGTTTAAGATATTTTTCTTGCTTCGAAGTTTGAACAAAGATGTGACAGCCAATAATTCGCACGATAGCTTCCAACAAAAAAGCGATTAGTTCTGAACTATATTTAGTTTTATTTTCAACTGTTTCAAAAAAGAAAAAAATATTAAACAACGTGTGAAAGAAAAGTATATTTAATTTACCTTTAAAGAAGACATTAAACTTTTGTCTAACCAATAATATCAAATCAAGACTTTTGTATTATTATATGTTGTCATTGCATCAGTATAGTAAATGAAAAATATGTACCTATATCAAGATAATGATTGAAATATATACATGTATATATATGTGTGTTGTTGATATTTATTATTCAAAATTATTATAAATTTTTATAAAACATATTTGGGAAAGAAAGTATAAAAAAAAAAATAATAAGTTTAATGTTATTCTTGAACAAAACATCTTTATTTCATGTAATTTTGTTTGGTTAGTAACACTAATAATAAAAAATTAGATATTTGCTAAAAATATATTATGAAATTAATCTTATAATGATAACTACAAATTTTCAGTAACAAATATAATTTATTAAAATAACAAGTCAACCATTTCCTAATAATCCACAATTATGTATATTACAAGCGAAATATATTAGCTATGCATTATTTGTATGAAAATTCATATACAAATATATATTTATAATTATCAACAACAAACTGATTGTATTCAAGAGAATTAAAATAGCATCTGCCTCCATTTCGCCTATAGTGAATTCCATAGCTAAGGTTATAAATTCTTAGCATCAACTAAATTAATCCAAAGTGACATCCTAATTTTTTGTAACGTAGTGTTAAAATTAAACATTTTTTTAATTATTATTACACATCAGTATTATATTAATATAACTTTAGAAAGTATATATCTATATTAAGCAATCACTTGATTAGAATATACTTTTTCTAGTTTAGTGTATTTTCTCTAATCTTTTAGGAATATGGGTTCATTCCACAGACAAGGTCATGCAACAAAGTTTCACCTTGCCATCAAAAATAAGTAAGAGTTAACCAACATCTATGAAAACTTCGCAGAAGTGAAAAAGGCAAGTGTCTTTCAGTTGGTTTGATTGAAAAGTTCTGTTGGATGAATAAACTTACACAAGAAAAGAGCTAATAAACAGATTTTCATGCAATCCAACAACATGACGAACAAACTTCTGTCGCTACCTCAGGTGGGCAACCCGACTGCCCTAGGCACTTCCTGGAAACCAAGGCAGTCCAGGTTGAAGGCATTGTTTGGAATCTGGAATCGGAACAATTGGACCCAGAAAAATACGCCATAAGTCGAGTATAATGGTAACCAGCATCGCAGCACCTAAAGCATCAATGGCAACTCTGGGCAAGTCCCACCGGTCCCCAGGTTTCTCATCAATCCTGGTACATTGCAACAAGACGGCCATTAGAACAAATGATCAAAAGATTTTCAAGTTCTTCATCCTGAATTACATTTCAGTTGGCATTTAATGGTTCCTTTCCACCACAATTTGTAATAAAGATTTACTGGAAGAACAGTTGAGTCATGCTAGCATATGAGGCCGGCAACAATCACTCCATATGACCAAACATGATTACATTCCAAATTTGTGTTGAATAACTATTTTAATCTTCCATTCAAAGTCACTCAGCATCATAATATTAACAAATTTCAGTAGTTGGACCGATGGACATCCATGGCTGTCTATTTCAAATTTCTATTTCAAGAGTGTGTGTGTTTCCTCCTATTTTAGCCATTTACTAATTCTACATTCTTGTAGGGTGCTTCATTATTTAGAATTCTATATCTATTCTACGTGAAGACTTTCGTCTCCTTCCTTGAAAGAAAACTACAAACAACCAACCCATCTCAAAATTCCTTAAAATTCATAGCAATAATAACTACTCATAAGTTGAAAGGGTAAGGCCAACTTAACGAGTGAAAGACATATCAGCACCAAAAAAAATTCACAAACACACCCATGCAAAGCAAGTGATATTTACCTCAAAAACATAGGGAAGCTGACAAAGAAATAAATTGCATAAAACAAGGAGCCAACTTTGTACATGGAAGCTCGGTCCACAAATTCGTAGTAGGGAAACTGCACAAGACCAAAGCAGAACACACCCACATTATATATACTAGCAATTTGGCACATTCGATGCATGTGCTAAAATTTTTATCGAATTTTTTATATAATAACAATATTTATTTATTTTCTGTATAATGTAATACTGTTTTGATAATTTTAATATATTCATTTACTTATTTTAAATAAAAAAATAAAAAGTTATAGTAAAATGGCAATTGTAGACATAAATACGTGAGTTACAAATGGTAGTTATTGCATAACTTCTAATTATTAAAAATTAATTAAAAAAAAGGGTGGGGGTATTTTAGGCAAATTATAAAAAACACACCAATAAGGGGGTAGGTGCTTTATTAATGGTGTATATATATTATTCTTTTTACTTACATTGGAAATAGCTAAAGTCTCCAGATATGCTATAAAATATGAAAAAGCTAGAATCCAGGCAGCTTTAAATAGCAACTGAGTATTCTCTGGCAAGTAAGCAATGGAATGCTGGATTCTGCGAAGTGTCATATTTGATGAAACATGGTAAAACAAGAAGCACACATGTGTGAGAAGGAAAGTTGTATGTGGTACCTGCAGAGAGTTTGCTATGGTCAGTTGTGAATGATGAGGCAATTAACAAAAGTGGCAATGGGACGGAAACAAAATATACAAGTGTTCGGCTCACATTATTCATCTTCCATGACGGGAATGTATATGAGGCACCCAAGACTGTGAAAAAATAGTGGGTCCAAAAGTAATTCCCAACATAACTGAAAAGTATGATCCACAGATTAGCCTGGCAGCACAACAAATTTCTAGTTACATCAAGGTAAATAATAGAAACAAGTGATGAAAAACTTTGTAGCCAGTCGTTATCATGGATGTAAAAAAACCAGTAATAGACAGAAAAAGCTTTGTCTGAACCATCATATCATTTGCCCTGTCACACTGAGATCTTCATAGAAACAATTAAAAACATAATAGATATATGTAAAAGATGAATATTAGAAGAATCTTGGATGATTAACAGGAGTTCAGCAACAAAAAGTACTTACTTTTACCCAATAACGATCCTTCCAACTTAAGGTGCTATCCGCCTGGAAAAGTTTGGAGGGAAAAAAAAATTGTTACACACATTCAAAATGTGAAAGAAAAAGCCGTAAAAGCTCTTTTTTTGTATGTGTTTTTTTTTCCTTGAGCAGTTCATTAGCTTGACTGTTTAAGATAACCATAAAACTAATATGACAAGTTATGAAGTAGTCTATTAGGCACTTAGATATTCCTGAAAATTATGAACTTTGATGACTTGGCTTTTCAGTTTCTGCCATTCCAGGAAAAGGAATAGTTTGAACATAGAAGTGGGGAAGGACTAAGATCCAAAATGACAAATTTGGCCAATGGGCCACTGAAAATGAACTTTTTCGCATCCTATGCCATTACATCCTCACAGTTTATTAAAACTCTATGTCACACAATGAATTTATTCAACCACAGGGAGCAACCCTCAACTTACCTCTCCAACAAGAATCATAGGTATAATGAACACAGGGAGTGCTGAAAGAAGTCCGAGAAACAGGTACTCCCACTCTGTGAAATTCTGACAACAAATTAGAAAAGTTAAGATATTATCTAGCAGGGACATTCTGGCATGTGTTATGACATCAGAAAGGGTAACGGACGTCCAATTTCATCTACAAACACAAAGAAAAAAGATGACAATCAATTAAGAACTATTTGAAAGAGCAACAAGGCGACTGCAGCCAGCTCATGATGTGACTGTGCCCTAATTTCTTCTGTTCTAATTTGAAGTACACAAACAAGACATACATAAACCATGTTTTTGAGCGCAGTCGTATTATATATCACAAATGACACTTGACATCATCATGCACGATGAATAGTAGATGAGAATTGAATCCGCTACGAGACAACCACTAAATAGTCTTAAAACCTGAGAGAGTGAGCATAAAGTGTAATAATTTCTAAATACAAGTAAATCCTATTTCCAAGCCACCCATGAAAAGAAAGACCACCATTGTAGGCATCCCCAACTTGTAATGCCATTCAGGGTAGTGAAATGCCAGCACTTGGAAGCCAACAAGAATGAGGTTAGTATGCAAATATCATTCTTCATGTTCTCATACCTCCTTCATCAGATAGAACAATCAATCTCCAGAACACAGTATATAACTTCAAGTTTTTGTCACAGAGAACACAGTGGTTTGCTCAATAAAGTTTCTTGAGTAGTTTGTGCAAACCGATGTACAAATCAAAGGGATAGATAACCAGACTCTGAACAGTTCCTTGTTTCTCCAAACAAAACAGATAAAGGCAGAGCACATAGCGTGTATCACATAATTTGACAAGGAACAAAACTTTCAATAGAGGGTCAATCAGACAAGAAAAGAATATAAAAGAAAAGTGCCATTTGTAACTTTACAACTGAACTGAGAATGATATTCGTATCAAATGTATTCACTTTACCCACACACTTTGAAATTTGAAACTTTATGGAACAGAAATATGCAAGTAAGATAAGTTGCTTTTCCGAATACGTTTACAAACTGGAAAGCAAACTAATAAGTAGTGAACACTAGTAATCGAACTAGCTTTGCGAAACTCAAATCTTGCATATCTCCATGATGCTGACCAAGGATGAATTTTCTGAAACAATTTCATGACTTAATGCAATTCTTTCATCATTTGGAACATTCCCAACTCCCCCTCCATGTTATTAAGCTTATAATTGTAATATCTACTATTTCTCCAGTCCTGTTATGAATAGTTAAAACGGTTAATCAAGAAGCACGATAAATTCCAGCAGTGTTACCCATCACCTATTCTGTAATTGAATGATGGTTATTCAATCATGTTAAAAAAAAAAAAAA
>JACGDI010005379.1:79337-108576 GCA_014898725.1 Jacaranda copaia
AATTTAGTCAACCAAAATACCAAATCAACCAGAGGGGAAGTTACTTATAAACGGGACAAATTAGATAGAGTCACAGAGAAGAAAAATACCTCATAAAGTTTGTAAGGAACAACAATGCCAAGGCAGAGAGTGAGCCAAAAGGGAGTGTAGAGAAGGAAAAATATTTCACCCCATCTTTTGCTGAGGTCTTGAGCCAACCAAAGATTTGAACTTGAGCAACCCACTTCACTACCTGCAAAATTCACCCCAAGAAAGAGTTCAAAAAACAAAAAAAATAAATATATAATGAGATGCCCAGATTTACAACTAACAAAGATTCACTCAGCGGGATTTTACCTCCCATGTCTTTCTGCAACTTCGGCTGCAGATAGAATGAGCGCAGCACTGTCCGTCGGATTCGGAGCTAAAATAGTAGCAAAAGGAAGTAAAAAATCGAATCTTTCGTATCAAAATTTGTTCTTGATGGCTTGACTTTATAAGATAGAGAAAAATGACCCCCCGGAGGCAAAAGGAAATAGAGAAAAGATAAAAGATACTTGATACTGGAGGTGCGAAGTTCACAAGAACGTTTGCAGAGCATGAAAGGGACAGAGGACAGATGTACTGGGCTGAGGTTTGGACTTACGGGTTTCAGGTTTGGAATGGTGGAATCTGTGGAAATAATCTATCAGCAAATTTTTCTTACTTTTGGACAAATTTGCCACGCATCACTAAAACGGCTAAAAGCTGAGGCCCCGTAAGGTTTTATTTTCATTTTACTTTTGGTTTGCAGCATTTTTAAATTATTAAAAATTAGTTATATAATGTGATGTGAAAATAAAAATATATTTAGATGAATTGTCTAAAAATTTCAATTATATAAATTTGAAAATAAAAATGTATTCGAATTAAAGGATTGTATAGTGATGAGTACGTGCATTTTAAATGGTATGATTTGATATTTTTCTTGTGATTGTAATTATAAAATTATATTAATATGCATATGAGATAATTTCATTTGACAACAATGCTATGCCAATTAATGGCCCTTTGTTTTATTTATTTAAGAATTTTTTTTTATTTTTAGGGTTTGCAGCCAATTACTCATTTTATGCACACAATGAAGTAAATATCAAACATTAAATACAAATTTTTAGTCCAATCTCAAGTGAAAGCTGTAATTAAAATTACATTTGGCATGTAATTATAACATTGTATATAGCAAACATTATATATAAAAATATTTGACCTGTAAATAAACATTACATTTGGCATATAATTGTCACAAAAACTCCCTACCTATAATTTCTATTGTCCCAATTTCAAATCAATGCATGCCTATAACACACAAACAATATTGTTTAACCCTTTAACACAACCATTTAAACACACACCTAGAACATTAAATTGCAGTGGACCATGGCTACTTCAAAGGGGAATGGCATCGAAAATGTGTTGAAAACTGATTGCCATTCTCCACATTCATTACGTTCGTCATAGTCATAAACAAGAGGCAAGATATGCACATAGTTTAGTAGAAGTTGTTCAACAGTAACTTACATTATCACAAACTGCTAAGCAAAACATTTACATAGAAAGTGCAACCATGTGAAGCCAAAACAAGGTGCATTGATAGCGCAATTTCTGCAGGTTTGAAGTTAGAGCAGTTAAAAGCTCCCACTCCAGCTGTCGTGCGACGCAACCATCGACTGCACACTATGGTTGTCCATGTCTTTGTCACTGCTGTATGGATGAAGCTGCAAAATTTCGTCATCTAGGCACCATGTTTCAAAACTTGATCTTCATTGATGCGTCCAATATTGAAGCCCAATGAAGATGAGATAGTGATAGTGTTGGCTGGTTCAGCTGCATGTCCTTCACCTTTGTATTCATTATTTCTGCTCCTGCTGTCACTGCCACTGCCACGCTAAGAGGCTGTGGAATGGTTTGCACAGCTAGTAAAAGCAATCCTCAGAGTTGGTGGAGGGAAAACTTGAATGCTAGGTCCATCAGAGCTGTCCAAAATCGCAATGGGGTTGAAAAAGCCACCCACTTCCACTTCGTCCTTCAATGGCTCAACAATTTTAAATGACTGCACCCTTTGATAATCATTCAGGCCAAAAATAGCATTAAGTGATGGCTAATTTGGAGGGCATTCTGTAAAGAACTCTTCTGCACCTTCAACAGCCTGCATCATGGAAACATGAAACCAATGTAATAGTTCATATAGTGGCAATTGTATTGCTTAATTAAACATATGACACATAATTGTAAACAACTTAGCATAACAACCAAAGTAAATGCAACTCTTCAAACATGACCATCTTATCTTACCTTTAGAAGGTCTCGATGCATAGAATGAGGAACAAAGACTGTGCAGTCCTGAAGTTAGTATTGCACCCCCAATGTGGTGATGATCTTAGAGAAAATTCTGTAGTGACACCGAATTTCACAAAACCTACATCTCAGGGTTTCAATCTTGTATGCATGGCCAAATAGGCACATAAGACAGCCATGAATCTCATCTGGCACAAACTCAACAACCCTTTCATTTGTCAAAGGTGACAGTGACCATGCCTCAAGAAAGTATTGGAGAAATGTTTTATCCTTCTGCAGTCCCTACTAACTAATTGTTGGAAAGTGTGATCTTGTGCGCTTGGATGGACCAGCCATGACTATCAATTACACATAAGTAAGCAGCATTAAATAGCATTCCCCCAACTATAACAACATCTTACATTTGCGTTTCATGTAATGGATGAGGAATTGATCCTCTCATACAATGTGTTTGTATTAGATGCATGGAGACGGAAAATCCCGAAACCCACATGAATGCACCTTGATGATTAGAGCGCAAGAGATAGCGGCAGAAATATTGGCAATAATTATTTTCTATACGAGCCATGCGAAAAAGCATTGGCCCAGCTCCACATGGGCACGTCGGCCAATCATTGATTGTCATTCTAGGCAATGGAGAATGCTTATTAAACTATATAGTTGTATTAAGAAGTATGTAATATAAACATTGGCACATATAACGCATCACATTATTCTATATTGTATGTAAATCATGTGAAATTGAACATAACACACAACTATTATCACCACTAAATATGATTATTAAGAAGTACAGCTTGCCATTCCCCACATAAGATGGTACTCAGAAAGAAATATGTGAATACATATGTCATTTTGGTAGTACTGATCCAAGTGGAGATTATAAATCCACATTTTCCCCACGAATGCTAGACAGAGAGCCTTAGTTTTCCTACGTAATGTTGGTTAAATTCTCACGAAACCCCACCATCCAATCAATATCATTTTGGGAGGGTAGGTGGTGCTCATTTTCAGCAAGTCCATTTCCATTGTTATACTAATGTTTTCTTAAGAAATTATGGACGACGCAACAAGCAATGACTATTTGTACTTGTCGATGGAGCATGTAATGTAGCATACATGAAGCCAGCATTGGGATAGTATCTTTAGCACACTAAAATCACATTCCACAACATTTCGTAGTTTTGCATGCCTTTCATTGAAAAGCTCAACTAGTCCCCACAGTCGACAGGTCTTAACACCAAATTGGTTAATATGGTAACGAGGCATTCTGTATGGAGCTAGGAAGTTGCAGAAATTGGAGTCCACTACATAATATTTTCCTACAGGTTATGTGACAAGATTATTAAACAACATTGGGACGTACAACAATTGTGAACAATTAAAGTAAGACACAAGACTAACCCTGTGGTGGCCATGGAAAATTACGGTATGTTCTTAAAGGCATGCATCCTTTGCACTCTCTTTCCAACCCGCATATATGTAATTAAACATTAAGTCCATGTCGCAAATAGCCAAAACATTTTGGGCGATATTCGATTTGCAACATCAATATGCATTTTGGAGGGAACTTGGTGCTGAGACCAACACATAGGCACCGTCGACCACATCGACATAGTACTACAAGGAAAAATAATTGACTGAAACACTTATATGGGATTGAATTATAGTGTTGATGAAATCTAGGGATCACTAGGGTGGATATTATCAAAGTCAGGAGGTGTGATGATTTCAAGAGCTAAATAACATAGAGCTTTAGCAACTCAATGAACATGTTGGTGAATGGTTTTAGGAGAGTGTTGAAACCTCTTACAATTATCACATTGGTAGTGCCCTTAGCTTGCTATTTGCAGAAAAATGGCTACAGCCTCCTTCAATCCCACTCTACCTAATCTACCCACCTTAAGTAGACCCTTGTTAGAAATCAAGCTATTAGAAATCAAGCTACATAGAGCATTGAAAGGCTCCTTATGCATTCTTAATGCCCTCTTGATCCTACTAAGATGCCCATCTAGAAATTCCCCTACCGAATCGGCCCCTTTAAGTTGTGAGGTGTACAGTGGAATTTTATCCTTGAAGTGTGATGAGCAAAGGACTTGGGAAAGGAATACAAATGCCATCCTGTCATCCGAGTCTATAGGACTATTACTATTATCATTAGAATTGTCACTTGATGAAGATTCTTCATTTGTAGTTTTAGTACTTGGGGAACTGCTAGAAGCATCTTCATTACTTGGTTCTGGGATGTAATTGTTAGAAAAAGATGATGAAGTACCATCCATTATTGGTTGTGCATACAAAGCATCTTACTGCTCACTCAATGAACGTGTTCAATGAGGTTATCAACTAATGAACATATGTGTAGAGATGTAATGCTTATGGATGACATAATTGTCTTGTATAAATTATATCATTGAATAATTACCTGTAAACAACCAAACATGTGGAATATTACCAAGTAATCATGACACAGAGCCCTTCAAAACATCTTATTGCTGTTTGATTATTGCATACAAGGGGACAGAATCAGCATAAGTGTTTTCTATTATAGTATGACAGTTTGTAGATGTTACGTGTAGGTTAGCAGTTGTTTGAAGATAGGACATTCTGGTAGCAGATATTGTTTGAAGCATGTTTAGGATTATATGCTTATGGTTTGGTCATGTTTTGTATACATTATTAAAATATTGGTAGCCTTAAAAATGGCCGACTTTAGGATATTTGTTTTGTAGAGATACAGTTAAATGAGACTTATTTATTGAACTTGTAAATTAGCTAAAATATTACGCTAGATTACCATGGAGGTATCATGTTGGTAGAAGCTTGTTCTTATTGCAATTTTTAGACTGCATTGCAATGAAGGTATGAAACAGTCTGAAAAATAGAAATAAAGGTTTGTACTAATATTGCCACATGGTATTACCAACTACACCAGCCAACCGTGTGGAAAATTTGGCTGCAATGGTATTGCCATTTCTCATACAGTACTTCAAGAGTCAATTACATGTGTTTCTAATATACAAAATTTTACAACAACATTAAAACTTAAAATTAATCAAAATAAGTTACATAAATAAAAGGAAAAAAGCACTAAGAAACATTACAACAGGTAGCAGTTTACTCCATCTTAAAAAAACAGAAACAATGGTCAAGTAACCCATACTAATGTATCTCCCAAATATTCTACCCATTCTCTCCTCTCCTCATCACTCATAAGCAGAAACATCCAACGTCGCATCTTGCTCAAGAGAGCGTCTTGAGCCGTGAAGAAAAGACAGCGGGGTAAGCTACCCATTTTATTCAAGGTCTCCATGCATGCTTCCACACTTACATTGAAGCTGTTTTTCCATCTTCCTAGCTTTGGCACTATTAACACTAGTCCGAGCATCTATGGCTTCATCGATTCTTGAGGAGTGATTACTCTTAGATTTATTCGACTTGTTGCTAGGACTAGTTGGATGCATGAGTGTTTGGGACACACTAATACGGATGCTATTGTTTGCATCTTGGAAACCTTGGTTTGGAAACACTATTAGGCCTAACTCTTTCTACACTTACATTCGGCAAATTAGGATCAACTTCCTCATTGCTATCAACTAGTGCTTGAGAGGATAAACGCGCACCACTCCCACTAGCTACTATGTTAAGAAACATTCCGGTGCACAAGTGATAGTATGGAAGCCCTTGCTTACGAAGTGTTCCCTCATTTGGATTTTTCTATCAAGTGGATCACATGACATAGTTAGTTAGTGTACTTTAAAAGGCCTTTTTAAGTGGAATATTACAAGAGAACATTATCAACATAGCTAAGCTATTTTAATTACCAAGAGCCACTCATTCCAATGCTCATCTGTTGCTTTCACAATCCCGGTTGTGTTATTCCACTCAAAACCAGTGCGAGTTATGAGGAGGTCATGAAATTTTCTCCACAACATGTGGACCCTACACAGCTTACTTTTAAGTTATTCGATATCATATAACACACTAGTATGTTCAAGCAATGCTCTTTATATTTCTAACCAAATAGAGGTGGTGAAGGTTGTTGAAATTAGTAGTCCTTCAAGAATTGATCATACATCAACTCAATGAAGACAGACAATGTGGGGAGGTCCCATCTTGCATCATTTGCCCTACTTCGGAACCAGCGTGAACCACGAGTTATCCAATAAAAGGGGGACGGGCATGTGAGATAGGCATTCCATTTTGTTCAAGTATAATGAATGAATTGTGAGCAGTTAAAGGTGACACATCTGACTTTGCATTGATACTTTATGTAAAGGGTTCAACAAATTGAATTTAATTCCATGTATTCTTCCTAACCCACCTCAGCATAAACGCAAACCATTCAGCCAACAAATCATATAACCAGTTACAATATCAACACATAAAGCAGTTTATATTCAATCACAAGTACCTAGTGCAGACAACATTCATATAATGCCTATTGACAATATGATATATGTATTCAACAATCTGGAAAGAAAAATAAGCTTGTATATTAGACACAAATGACAAGAACACTGTCAAATGCTCAAGTGCAGACATAAATAATGATACTTACAACCACACATACAACTTACACCAATTACTTAAGAGCAACTACTTTGTACAGAGGATGGCCTAACCTGCTTACTCCCAATACAACTAAGCATTCTTCCATTTTCCATACCAGAAGTTGTCATTAAGACAGAAGAAATATATTATGAGAGACAACATACGGTTAATACAAGCACCGAACCTACATTAACATTTCGAAAATGGCTTAACAATGCAAATTAACTCTGTTAGCATTCACCCCCACCAGCACGCAAACAAGAACAACCAACAAACAAACCAACATTTCCTATGTACAAAACTAGTTATTACCTCAAAAGCAATTTTTCCCACATTACACATATGCAATACAAAATAACCTACTTTCTTATTGGAGCCCAGGAGGAAGGAGAGTACAAATTCATTTTATGCACCCCCTCAAACAGAGGCGACTACATAAACTTACTAGGGTCGAAGTCTTAATCGGGAGGACACAAATCCATACACTTCGTTGCTTCAATGGACATCAGGGAAGACTGTTCTTGTCGGAGGATGAAACTATTGCTCTCTCTGTTGTATTGTTTGAGGAAAGATTGCGGTTTGTGCATGTTGGGAGATGGTGCGAAGTAATGAAAATGGGGGAAAACACGCCGTTTGGTTTAATTTTTTTAACTTTTTAATTCAATTTTGTTGACCGATGTGGGATGGGATGATTAATGGCTCTTCAGTTTTCTGCGGAACAATTGAATGAAACAGGAAGGAGCTGGGTGTGAAAATGGGATATTTTGGTGGGGAATATGAAATTGAAAATGACAATGGTGAACTTGTTTATTCTCATTTTATGAATACTTAAAAAGCTGAAAATAGCCCATGGAAATGAATCCAAACAGCTCCCAAGAGGCAGTCTGGTTGTGTTTTATTTTTATTTTTAGTTGTTTTTATTATTTAGAATTGAATTATCAACAACTTATAATTATTTTTATTAATATTTTAATTTATTTTTATCTCAAAATATATTTTTCAATAATTTATATATCTTCTCCCAAATCTATATATTTTCTCTTTCCTTTTCATTATTATTATCTCTCTTCACCTATTATCACTAAACTTTATATAATTATTACTTTTTCAGCAAACTATCCAAATATAAATCTATTTTCAACTCATTTACTTTAACTAATTTTTAAATTTTAAAAATATTAGAGATAAAAATACAACCAAACTCCCTATAACACTTATCTCTACAAAATTTTTGAATAAATTTATTTGGAAAAAGAACATTTTTATCACCTATGAGTTGTAAAAGAAAAGGGTTTTCCTTTTTCATAAGTTCAATCATTTAATTTATTGATTCTTGATTAGCATGAGATTAGACATCTGTGCCGATATTAGACGAACGACAAAGATAAAATGCTAAGTTCGATTATCTTTACACTTGGCAATTTTTAACCCATAATTGTGAGTACCCAAAAAAATACGGATAATAGGTCTTATTTTTTCAATCAAAAAAATTACAAGTAACTTTATTCGTACCAAATTTACTTGCCGTTTTTTGGCACAACCCAAGGGTACTCGTGGGTAATCCGTATTTATAATAATTTATATATAATATATATTTACATATAAATATTTATTCCATAGACGCAACATCTTCTTTCACAAGGACAACAATGTTTGATTCATATTTATACTTTCAATTCAAAAATTTTTGGCATGTAATGGATAAGTTTGAACTTTTGAATGTGATGCACTTTAAATTTGGTAGATTTTGAATATTTAAAATGTAAGTTTTAAACTACAATATTATTAATATACTTTAGGTATTTGTTCAATTTAATGTTTGAAATTTGTAGCCTTTTTTTTTTTAAGTTTTATTTAGTTAATATTTAAATAATATCATGTAAGTTACAAGTTGAATATTAATTTATTTTTAAATATTAACAAAAAAAAAGTTACTGATACCCATAGGTTACTCGTTACCCATGAGGATAGATAACAGATCCCCTATCTTGTACTTAATAAAAAATGGATAAATTTTTTCATGGATAAATTTACCCAATTCATTGTTATCCATCATTAGATTTCCGTGGGTACCCAATTGCCAAATCTAATTATCCTTTATACTTTTTGTAGCAGTAGTATTTAATTTTGATGATTTTTTCTATCTAATAAATGAGGAGTTTGACATCATACTAGAAATTCGGTCCAATTATATGTTTTCAAGTTGATTGTATGCTTGACCGCTTTGCTAACATATATGTATATTTATAGTCATTATGCAAAAATTAAATAAATATAAGATATTTTAATTATACTTATATTGAAAAAAATCCAGATTCCAATGCTTTCAAGGGCTCGTTTGTTTTGTAGGATTGTATAAGATAGATATATAATTCAATATAATTAAGTATTTGGTTGTCACAATTAAAGTCCATAATTAATAAAAATTCTAGTATTTTATTCTAAAGTGTTGGGACTATGCATCCCACCCTCTTGGTGTGATAATAATCGTAGAATTACAAATAGTGATATTAATGTACTAAATGACGAAATTATCTCTGTCTATAAACTAAATATACACTTAATTAAGAAATGTGGATATATCACTAAAACTTGATTTATAGAACTGAGTTTTTTAATTAAATATTAAATTATTTGCTCAATTAAATTTATTTTTATAAAATTCTTTTATATAATATTTATCTAAAAAAAATTTATATGAAAATTATTTTTTTCATGATAATAAGATTTCATAAGAAACCTGTTTTTTGGAAAATTGAAAAATGAATAATATTTTTTAAATATAAATTTATGCTTAACATGAATTTATTTTGTAAAATTACAAACTATTATCCATGAACATATTAAATATAAAAAGTTTAATTTGCAAAATAAGTTAATGGCTTTTATAAAATTTGAAAGTAAATTATTTTTTCAAAATAAAAATCAACTCTTTTTTAGGTAATAATAAATTATAAACTGTTTGAGAAAAAGGTTTGAAAATAAAGGCTTACAGCTAGTTTGTTTATGTTTTCAAATCCATTTTCATCCATTTTTACTATTTGAAAAATAAATTATCAACAACTTATTATTATTTTTACCCATATTTCAATTCATTTTCATCTCAGAACACATTTTTCAATAACCTACATATCTTCTTCTAATAATCTATAATCTTTTCTATCTCTTCTTCATTATTACTATTTTTCTCCACATACAATCACTAAACCATATACAATTATTACTTTCTCAACATACTATCCAAATACAATTTTTTTTTTCAACATATTTACTCTAACTAACTTTTCAAATTTTGAAAATGTTGAAAATGAAAATTGAAATTGAAAACACAACCAAACTGGTTGTTGCTACAATACTACATGTGTTTAAACCTTTTCAATGAAGATAATTCAATTATTAAAACAAGATTGGGGATTAAATTGATATTTTACACTTATTATGAGTTACAATTCCAAACATCCAAATAACTAACTATCTTAAAATTAAGATATACAAATTAGTAATTCAAACAAGCAAATAAAATATTGATATATGTTTTAGATAATAAATCATATGCTTATCAGGCACATTTAATCATATCATGATAAGCAAAGAAGCTGCACAGTATAACTATCCAACAGCATTTTTTTCCCAGAAAAAGAATCTTAGGGTTTGTTTGGTTTTATTTTCCTTCTCATTTTTTATTTTCATCATTTTCAAAATTTGAAAAAGTAGTTAATGAAAATGAGTTAAAAGGAGTTTGCATTTGGATAGATTATTAAAAAAGCAATTATTATATTGAGTTTAGTAGGTTGTAGGTAAAGGAATATAGTAATAATGATAATAAAGAAAAAAGATATATATATATATATATATATTATTGGAAGAAGATATGTAGGGCTAATTTGGTTGGGATGATAAAGTGGGATCTATAATGTACGGACACTCCATAAAATCTAACACAGTGTCGAACACTGCTGAAGGGTGTGTCCGACACGAACAAGACACGGCAAGATTCCTTTTTAATTTTATAAAATTTAAGGGCCAATAAATAATTACAAAATAAAAAAAATTAAATATCAAATGAAGTTAGTAAAAAACCTCAATATGATCATAATATCTTAATAAATTTGGATGATTAGATACACTACAAGAAAACTAAAAATTTTAAAAAAATAGTATGTGATAATTGAAAATTTGAACTAATTATATATATAGGAGTGCAAACGAACTGAGCTGAGTCGAGCTTTGACCATTTTTTTAGACTCAAGCTTGACAAGTTAAAGAAATTGAGGCTTGGGCTCGGCTCGAGCAACTGTTTGGACTAGGCTAGGCTTGGCTTAACTTGATTTATTAGACTCAAATTCATAATCAAGTTATAGGCTCTAGTTCGGCTTGGATTATATTTTTTATATATAAATATTCTTTTAAATAAAATATATAGGCTCGCAAACTGACTTGCAAGCTTGCAAACAAAAATTATTTAGCTTGAACTCAAGTTCAAACATTTTTTGAGCCAGCTCGTCAAGCTTGTGAGCTGACTTGGTTCGTTTGCATCCCTATATATATAAGTAACAAAAAAATTTTGTTCTATAACAATAATAATTTTTACAAATTTAATAGTGAAAAAAATTATATTTAATTTATCACCATGAACAATTGATGGCATATCTTTAATAATAAACATAAATCTTTTTGAATGTTATTAGTCACAATTTTTATATTATCACTTTTTTTATGACTTATTCACATTTTTTGTACTAAAAATTTTCATTATGTAATTTACATGAAGTCTAATACTTATTCCTATTTAGGGTATTTGTAATTTATTGGAATTGAAAATACATTTATTTAAAGTTTTGTGTTGATTTTTTTAAACTTTGCTTTAATATATATTTTTATAGTATATACATTAATATAATTAATGAATACTTATTCATATATATAATTATATATATTATGATAACCGTGTTGGTGTTCTATCATATCTTAGAATTTTAAAATTTAATGTGTCGCTATATCCATGTTGTGTCGTGTTCGTGTCGCCGTGTCTATATCCATGCATCATAGGGTGAGATATATTGTTTTTATCCCATCTTGTTATTCCTCTGGTTAGAGTGATAATAAACATTTAAGCTCACATGAATACCAAAAAGCCCATGCTTATAAATGCAACTTTCATGATAGATTAACCTATCACCCCTATAGATTTATTTATCCATGAATTTGCTCCTATGTTGAAATTATCTATTTATCCTTAATTTTTGAAATCAATTTATCATAATACCCTTTTTTATTATTCAAACAAAAATCTATCTTCCTATTCTTGTCTTCCCCAAATCCTCATATTGGTGTTTCTCAACCAAGTGCTCCAAGCAATTTCTTTTGCAAGTTTCGTGAGGTATCTCAGTTTTTTTTAAAATATGATTTTAAATCCCGAACAAGATACCTTAGCTTTTCATTTCGAAATTCTTATAAAACTTTTTGGCTTTTCTATTCACAATTTGGCAAATGCGATGTTTCTTGCGTTCAGTTTAACAGTCATATTGCAAAAAAAAAAATTATTGTTCCCATTCTTTGTCAGAATGATAAAATGCTATGCCGTTGGGTCGATCTCAACCATGTTTCTTCTCAGTCATGCCAGCAACTACCTACAATTATAAAGGGAGTTCCATATGATGGTGTAAAGGACAAGGCCTTTTTCTTTTTAAATAATGAAAAGACATTTGAGATGGCTACAAGTATTTTTAAATAGGATTCTACTTATACTTGAATGAGCATATGCATCCGAGTAGGAGTGGTTAAATGATTATTTGAAGGAAACTATTAAACAATTATTTGAAGGTAAAAATAAGAATATCACTCAAGTCAAGATTTGTAAAGATTAAAAGAGTTAGCAGAAAAATATAACGATCAAGATATAGATGATTTTATTAGGATGTACATATTACTAGTTTTCAACTATATTTTGTTTCCAACTAGTAAATATTTTACACCTAGATTCCTTCTACTGTATGTGGATAATTTATCTTTCATTCGCCTTTCTGCATGGGGAGTTGGTGCATTTAAATTTTTGCAAGATGAGATTTGGTGCATTTAGGAGGTGAAACAAGGAAATGTTCAAAAAAGAAATACTTTGATGAATACAGTATTGGCCTGATGATAAGTTGATGGCATTGTTACTATTATATATTTTTTATTACAATTATTGAGTAACTATAACATTGCATAATTCTTCTTTTGAATGACAGGCTTAGGTTTATAACATATTTCTTGCTTGGGAATGACAAATTCATTGCGTTCATTTCCATGATTTTTTCAATGGTATGAGAGTAAGATCCCCTTCAACAGAAGAAAATTTCAAGATGATTACTAGAAATATGGTAGTAACTTATATTTAGGGAGGCAATGGGTCCGGATAAACTGGGGACACGTCCCTAATGGGGCGGGTTTGGGGTGAAGTAAATGGGTTTTAGGGTGGGTATCGAATTTTTATTTTAAAAAACCCAGCCAAGTCCAGGATCGATTTCGGGTCTTGCTGGACCCGCCCCTAGCCGCCTCGTATAATATGACTATTTGTTAAATATTATATATATAATTATTATATTTATTAAAGTTTGTTTGGTGGTTAATTTGATTAATGATTATTTTAAGTATGATTGAATCTTTCAAAGCTTGTATTTGGATATTAGCGATGTTTTAATTTATGTCGAATTTGATTAATGTAATTTTATGAAAATTTGATATATGGACTAAAGAATTTATAAATTTTGCATGTTTGTATTATATTATAAGTTGCCAAATTTATATGATAAGTTGCAAAATTTGTACTAATGCTTGACAGTTGAAAGTTGCAAAATTTGTACATCAAGCTATAAGGAAAACAAAAACATAAAAAAAAAAAACAAAAAAATGGGGTTAGCCGAGTTGGACCCGCCTGGTTTGGATTGAAATGGGAGGTGGGGCAGGGCGGGACGGGGTGGGTTTCAAGTCCCAACAAGCCAATGCGGGGTGGGTTTCAAGTTTGCCAAACCCACCCCGTTACCATCCTTACTTATATTCCTTAAATAATAGTTTTATGTACATATAAAATTACAAACTAAGGTGTAGAGTTATGTTTGATAGGTTCTGGATATTTATCCATTCCTTGATAAGGAGAAATTGTTGTTACCAATACTTTTGTAGGTTAAGTTTTTGATTGAATACTTAAGATACTACTTTGGGTATATTGTGCCTCACAAAGAACTGCAGATATGTTTTAATTACCAACAAAATAGAAACTTGGACTGTGGAGTTTGTGTTTGCTTTTGGGTTGAGTGTTATGCAAAAAACACAGAATTTTTGCCAATATGCAAATAAATATTCTATGGATGTGTATAAAGCACATATTATTGTAAACACTCTAACTAATGAGCATGGTTTAATGTATTCTAGGGGAGAATGATGATGTTTGGATGGTCATTATCTGGATAAATTTATTATTTTATTATTTTGTATTTCAGTATTTCTGATGTTAATGCTAGATAATTTTTATAATTTGTATATTTAGATGATTAGAATGGATGGTGTGTATAATTTATAGTATAATTTTAGAAATTTATTTATAAATAGATGCAAATAAAGATATATATGTAACAAGTTAGTCCAAAATAAATACATAACTAGAATAACTCAACATGCATGAATGCAATTTTGAAGTATATAAACACAAAAAATAAGTACACAACATTGGCAAACTGAATATATAAATGTAGTTCTAGAGTACATAATTGCCAATACTAGGTACTTTTTCATCAATTTCCAGTATCTTTGGTAGCACATAAGAGATAGAGTTCAATGGGTTTGATTTGGCCATTACATGACCACAAGACCATGGAGCATTAGCATAGAAATCATATAGTTATGATTGGATCACTGGTTTTCGATATTGGTGTCAGGAGGATTCATTTAGCTCATGCATAAATGGTTTATACTACTTTGAATGAGAGTGCAAATGGTTAAATGTTTTTGTTTGAGTTCCCAACCATTACAACATATACTATCATGACTATTTCTTCAACAAACCATGATTTTGTCATGTTAAGGTATCTTATGTGTTATTCCTCGCATTGAATTAAGCTTCATCTCAACCTTTGAAAAGACAAGTATATAAACACAAAAAATAAGTACACAAAATTGGCAACCTAAGTACATAACTACCAATACTTGGTATCTTTCTACTGATTTTCTATATCATTCATAACACATAAGAGATCAAGTTCAATTTGACATAATCTAGCCATTATGTGACTATAAGACCATAAAGTATTAGCTGTAGGAGTCATATAGTCCTGATAGGTTTATTGGTTTTCGATGGTGGTATCAGGAAGATTCATTTAGCTCATGCATTAATGGTTTATATTACTCTAAATGAGAGTGTAAGTGGTTGAATGTGTATGTTTGAATTCCCAACCATCACAACATGTACTATTACGATCATTTTTTCAATAAACTATGACTTTACTACGTTAAGGTGGCTTGTGTGTGTTGTTCCACATATTGAATTGAGCCTCAACTCGACTTTTAGAAAAGCAAGTACATAACAACAAAAAATAAGTACACAACATTGGCAAACTAAGCACATAAACACAGTTTTAGAGTACATAACTGCCAATACTGGGTACATTTTTGTCAATTTCTGATAGCATTCTCAGCACATGATAAATCAAGTTCAATTCGGCCTAATATGGCCATTACGTGATCATAAGATCGTGAGATATTAGTCCTAAAACTCATACAGTCGTGATATGATAGGTTCACTAGTTTTCCATTGTGGTGTTAGAAGGAATCATTTAGTTCATTCATCAATAGTTTATACTACTCTAAATGAAAGTGCAAGTAGTTGAATGTGGATGTTTGAGTTCTCAACCATTTCAACACCTATTATCGCAATAATTTCTTCAATAAATCATGATTTTGTTGCATTAGGGTATCTTATGTATTGTTGCAAGTATTAAATTGAGGCTCATCTTGGCTTTTAGATAAGCAAATACATAAATACAAAAAATAAGTACATAACATTGAAAAACTGAATACATAAATGCAGTTCTAGAATACATAACTATCAATATTAAGTACTTTTTTGTCAATTTTCGGTATCAATCTAGCACATAAGAGATCAAGTTTAATTCGGCCTAATCTGGCCATTGTGTGATCATAAGACCATGGCATGTTATTATCCGCACATTAGGGATTTTTGGTACCATCCATGAACGGTATCACACTAATATAAATGAAAACACAAGTGGTTAGATATAAGTGTTTGTGTTCCTAATCACTTCAATATGTGCGCATCCAAATCATTTCTTCAACAAATCATAATTTTGTCATGTTGGGGTGTCTTATGCATTATTGCACATATCAAATTGAGCCTTATCTTGGCCTTTGGAAAGTAAGTACATAAACATGAAAAATAATAAGCACCATTGGCAAACTGAGTACATAAATGTAGTTTTGGAGTACATAATTGTCAAAATTGGGTATTTTTCCTTGATTTTTTATATCATTTTCGGTACATAAAGGATATAGTTCAATTCAGCCTAATCTGGCCGTTGCGTGATCATAAGACTATGGCGTGTCATTATCAGCACATTAAGAATTTCTTGTACCATCCATGTACAGCTTCACACTACTATGAATAAAAGCGCAAGTGTTTGGATGTAGGTGTTTATGTTCTGAACCATTTCAATATGTGCATATCTAAATCATTTCTTCAACAAACCAAGATTTTGTCCCGTCGGGGTGTCTTATGCGTTGTTTCATGCATCGAATTAAGCCTCGTTTCCGCTTTTAGAAAAGAAAGTACATAAACACAAACATTTGTATACAACATTGGCAAACTAAGTATATAAACATAGTTCTAGAGTACATAACTGCCAAAACTGGATACTTTTTCATCAATTTCGATATCATTCTCAGCACATAAGAAATAGAGTTTAATTTGACCTAAGCTGGCCATTACATGATCATAAAACCATGGCGTGTCATTATTAGCACATTAGGGATTTTTGATACTATCTATGAACAGTTTCACACTACTATGAATGAAAGCGCAAGTGTTTGGATATAGGTGTTGGTATTTTAAACCATTTCAGCACATACTATCACAACTATTTCTTCAACAAACCACGATTTTGTCATATTGAGATGTCTTATGCGCTATTGCACGCATTAAATTGAGCCTCATCTTGGCCTTTAGAAGTAAATACATAAACATAAAAAATAAATACACAATATTGACAAATCGAGTACAAAAGCACAGTTTTGGAGTACATAACTGTCAAAACTAGGCATTTTTTTTTGCTAATTTTCAATATCATTCTCAACACATAAGAGATTGAGTTCAGTTCGGCTTAGTTTGGCCATTGTATGATCATAAAACTATGGCATGCCATTATTAGCACATTAGGGATTTTCGGTACCGTCTATGAACGGTTTTACACTACTATGAATGAGAGTGCAAGTGGTTGGATGTAACTGTTTGTTTTCCAAACCATTTTAGCATATACTATCACAACTATTTCTTCAACAAACTACGGTTTTTCCGTATCATGGTGTCTTATGTGTTGTTTCACGTATTGAATTGAGCCTCATCTCGACCTTTGACAAATTAAATAAACACAAAAAATAAATACACAATATTGGCAAATTGAGTATATAAACGCAGTTTTGAAGTACATAATTGCCAAAACTAGGTATTATTTTGCCAATTTCTAGTATAATTCTAAGCATAAAAGGGGTTGAGTTTAATTTGGCCTAGTCTGTTCATTGCGTGATTATAAGACCATGATGTATCATTATCAGCGTATTAGAGATTTTCGATACTATCCATAAACGGTTTCACACCACTATAAATGAGAGCATAAGTGCTTGGATGTAGGTGTTTGTGTTTTAAACTATTTTAACATGTGCATATCTAAACTATTTCTTCAACAAACCATGATTTTGCCACGTCAAAGTGTTTTATGTGTTGTTCCACGCATCGAATTAAAAGTCATCTCGACCTTTGGAAAGTAAGTACACAAATACGAAAACTAAGTACATAATATTAGCAAACTGATTACATAATTGCAATTCTGAAGTATATAACTACTAAAATTGGGTATTTTTTTGATAAAATGAAAAATAAATCTGGGCAATAACTCTAATGTAAACCTTCCCAATAGTTAAAAAGAATACTCATTCATGATTTCTTTCACATTAAAACGATAATACAGTATGTCCATATTTTACAAAGTATACAACACAAATAATTCTATAAAAATTCTTCGATTAAAATACAATTTAGTACAAATGTTACAACTTAACATATTCTTTAGACAAGAACAAATTTAGCAGCTACCATAAGCACATGTACACTGTCTATTTCTAATCCATCTTCTTTTAAATCTTTGACTTCTTTGCATCTTCCTTTTCCTAATTGAAGAGAAATAAAATCAATCAAAATATTATTTAATAAGTAATGAAAAATAGAAATACAAATACAAATGTACAATAAAATGGTAAACAAATTTGTCGTCGTCTCAATTTGCACTAAATGATAGAAAAGTGACTTTTACACAATAGAAGCACTAGCTTGCTTCCAAAACATTGTATCATTTTACAATATGTTCTATCATCTTGTAACACTACATACATGATTTATGTGAATCCAGCTATATAAATCCACAACACACAATTTATTATGATCTATCATCTCAAAACTCTACAACTATTACCATGCAAATTGAGCAAAAGTATTGAAGTATTAGAGTGGAAGTACTAGATTGCACTAATTTGGTTTTAATCAGTGGACTACTAAGTATGATAATGTATAATTAAAGTATCTTATTGAGGAAGAAGTACAACAATTAGGTACTAATTGAAATACATCAGAAGTATAATGAAGAATTAATGCAATATTGATATGAAAATACGAAGAAATTTACTAACACATATAACAAATTTTCTTTGCATGTCTTTCTAGTTCATTTTTTGGGACAACTATCATATCAACGATGCCTATTTTAAGCATAATATGCAATCGAATCATATTCAAAACATCATTATCAATTTTCAAAATGACATACATCTTCTAATGTAGAGCAAAATATTACAATTTATTAAGCTCAAAATTAATTCTCGGCCATTTTTTCCCTATCTGAAACAATAAATTCATGCCTTCATAAATTGACAGAATATAGAGTTTTCTATTGTACACACAACTTCATAATAACTGAGTTTTAGCATTTAAGCCACTCGAAGACATTCTTATTACGCTCAAATTCACAAGCTCTTACCTTCTTCCACCTGCTATTGTGCGATCAACAAACTCTAGCTTAAAATAAATTGGTGATAAATGGGTTAAGGATCTTCTTGAACTAATTTGATAATGGCAATTTTCGCATCCGGAGAAAAAAAAGAAATAAAAAAAAAAAGAAAAGGGAACTGGTCTTACCTGCTGTTGGCTAATAGTAGGAGAAAGCCACGGGAGAGAAAAAAGCATGAAGAGAGAAAAGGAATTCTTATGTCACATAAACAAAAAGAAAAGAAGAGAATATAAGGTTTTTGAGGGTATTTTGATCAAAACAAGTTCGCAAATAGTCAACTCAAAACATAAAATTAAATTGAGGAGTTAAAACTACGAAAAAGTTGGAGTACTGATTTCTAAAGTGAAAGTGTGTCTGGAAATTTATAAATAAGATGCCCATTAGAGCATAAGAACAGAGCATGTGAGGCAAAATTGTTGCACATGAATATATTTTTTTGTGAGTGATGATCAAACTAAAAGGTGATTGTAACATACTGGGTATTACTGGTTACCTTTCACTTACGGTGTCTACCGTGTCAAGATACATCAGTGTTATGATTAAGTTTTCTAAAACTTTATAAGAAACACAGCCTTCAGAGTGAGTCTGAGAGACATACAGGTGCTTGATATATGGGGTATCCTACTGATAACCGTTTCCATAAGGGTGTCGGCCACCAAATTGAATAAATTTCTTAGAGAGGGAGGAAAGTAGGTTGAGTCAAATTGCTATGAAGCTTTTGCAATCTTAAACTAGACAGGATTCTGATGTATAGCCACAGAGAACTATTTTCTTAAACAGAAAGGATTGCTTCCGGAGATTTATGTCATTTCCCTTAATCATGTTTAGATTTTCTACAGAACAATGAAATTGAATATTAGTGTCTAATTGCATAAGGAAAGATAGAAATTTTCTATTTCTCAGCCTCTGCCTCTCTCTCTATCTTTCTGTCATGTGTTCACTAGCAAGATAGAGGAATTTCACATATGCACTAGCCTTATGCATTGATCATACTCCACTAATATCGTTTTCTTTATACTCTTTTCCTCAATCCTCTAAACTGTTGCAACCCGATATTTGACTGGCGAAAGATGAGTTAAAAGCCTGCCAGAAACTGTTCTAGACGTCATTTCACCATTGGACTACTGAAATTCCTGGAGTTCATTGCCTGATTGGACCATTGAAATTTTATGTTGGAAATTTTTCTTGAGGCTGACATTATTTCTACAGACTTGGTCAGGAGACACTAGTGGAAGAGAATTTAGGTGATGATGACAAAGAAATTGAATTAGCCCCTATGGCTGTTCAGTTAGCATGTGCTCTACAGGTAAGATAGCGACATTACTTGTTTTCGCCATTTTGTTGGAGACAGTAAAACAACAGAGTTTTAAATTGTTCTCCAGATCCTTCGGAACCGTCAAGAAGCTATTGAATCCTATTCCAACATTATCAAGAAAAATCTGGCAGATGAATCATCACTTGCCGTGTCAATATGCAACCTTACTGCGTTAAGGGTCCCAAGGATGTGTCAGATGGCCTAAGAAAACTTGATAAGCTGATAGAGAAAGGTGAAGGATCTCTCACCTTGCAGCTTGCTCAGGGTCTTGACATGAAGCTCTCACCGAAGCAAAGGGAAGCAATATATGTTAACCGTCTGTTATTGCTTCTTCATTCTAATAAAGTGGATCAGGTGACATTTAGCTAATTGTGAAAGGAATTCCAGGCCAGAGAACTTGCTTCTGCACTTCCTGGTATCTTTCCTAATACTGTAATGCCAGTAGTTCTTCAAGCTGCTGTCCACGTAAGAGGAAACAAAGCCAATAAAGCAGAGGAGATTCCGTTGCAGTTTGCAAATAAGTTTCCTGTCAGGTTGCGTCCTCCTTGCAAGAGCTCAGGTTGCTGCCGCTGCAGGCCATCCAAAAGTAGCAGCTGAGTGTCTGCTAAAAATTCCAGATATTCAACATTAGCCGGCAACCGTTGCCACTCTTGTCTCACTCAAAGAACGTGATGGTGATATTGATGGTGCTGATGCTGTGTTTGATTCTGCATTACGCTGGTGGTCCAATGCCATGACTGAAGACAATAAGCTTAACGTTGCCATGCAAGAGGCTGATTCATTGAAGCTCAGGCACGGAAAGAAGGATGAGGCTGCTCGTCTCTGAGGAGCTTGTAAAAAGCCATGGAAGCATTGGGGCTTTGGTAGGGCTTATTCATACTGCCGCTTATACAAATTTTGAAAAGGCGGAGTCTTATGAGAAGCAGTTGAAACCGCCGCCTGGTCTGAAAGGAGTTGATGTTGAGAATTTGGAGAAAATTTCTGGTGCAAAGCACATTGGGAATGGTGTCACTGTGGGCACCGTTGAAGCATATGAACCAAAGAATAAGGAGAAGACAAACAAGGAAAGGAAGAGAAAGCCCAATTATCCAAAAGGCTCCGACCCTGCAAATCCAGGTCCTCCACCAGATTCAGAGAGGTGGCTGCCGAAGAGGGAGAGAACCAGTTACAGGCCAAAGAGAAAGGATAAGAGGGGGGCTCAAATTAGGGGTTCTCAGGGTGCAGTTGTTAAAGAGGCTGATAGCTGCACCAACTCAAAATCAAACCAAGCAGTTAACTCTAAAGGAACCTCGCAGAATGCTAGCACAGGGCAATCCAAGAGTTCATCAAAATCCAGGAATTAATTTCATGGAAACCTAAAATTTTGCAATGGTACTCTGGATCTTGATGCAGCCGCTCTTGAAAGACTGAAATAGCACTAATGATTGACTGCAGGCAGGATAAACATTTTCTGGTTCCTTTTTGTTTCACTTTGTACTCTATCTATTCATTAATCAGAATACCATGAGCAGTAACTGTTTAATTTTGCAAAAAAGATTCAATTTTGATTGTGTGTTTACAGATTGTTTTTTGTGCCTTAATATGCCTTTGTAATCGTTCAATACAAATATACATGATCTATGTTAAGCTTGGTAAGAGCTTTCTGTCATATGTGAGGCTGTCTTAAATACTTTTTATCCAACAAATTGCTAACATGCTTAGAGGGTGTTTGGTTAAACTTATTTAAAATATTTTATAAGATTTTACATTTTATAAAATATTTTTGAAGCTCATAAGATATTAGATCTTATTTTTAAAATAAATTGTTAAAGTATTTAGATAAAATAAAATTCCAGCGCTTATAAGATTTTAATAATCACAATTCTATAATTAAAATGATTAAAAATAAATGAGTTTGTTAATATTTTAAAAATAAGTTAAAATCTCCTTATTTTTTCTAAAAGAACTTATAAAATGCTATCATATAAACTCCTTTTTAAAAAAAATTATCAAATACTTTTTATTATCTTATAAGTTTTTAAATGTTTATAAAATGTTTTGAGTAACTGATAAGCTCATTCAAACACCTCTTAATCTCCTAAGATCAAACATAACCATGCTCGATTAATCTAGTCATTTGGTCCTATCTCACTGTTGGCGAATCTACCAATTAAGTCAAGCACAAATCATCCATTAAAAGGATGGGCTGCTAAACTAGTGCTTTATGAAGACAAGGTCGCATAAATGTTTGTTTGAGAGGAATTTTCCGATGTACAAAGGGAGTAAGAAAATTAAGAGCTGATACATGTACCTTCAAAAATTAACAAATCCATAAAATGTGAATAATCAAAATATATAATATAATAAATAAATAACACGCAAATCAGTCCAGCTCAAGATTAAAATCACCTAATGGCAAAAGAACCGAACTTCAAGCAAATCCTCAGGACTGAGGCCAGATACTCCTTTGAAGAACAGCCTTAGGAAAATTTGTGCAATAAAATGCTTTTGGCAGTTCCCTGCAGCGACTTATGATATGGCTCTGAGATGCTCATTTGAATGCCCAGATCAGATTCCGACAACAATCTTTTTCAGGGCTTTGCAGGTGGGAAGACTTGTCAACAGATATTTCAACCTGATTTTCCATCAAGATGACCTGCCCAGCTGAATCCATGATGAAATATACATCAACATTTTTCAGATTTGCTCATAATAAAGGGGAGAATTCTTAGTAAAATGCCAGTAAGGGATTTTGCAGTTTATCCCATGATCATTATCTATTGTGCGTGTCAAAGGTGCAATTTGACATGAATATTACTAACCCATTGACGTCTCTTCTTGAAGAGTGCACATGAAAAGCAATATATTAGCTTCTTAGGAAATTTATGCCGAACAAGACTTCCTAAAGCCCTGAGCAGAAACAACTTAAGAGAGGTAGCCGCTATAAAAATCTCAGATTCAACAATGTCAGATTTGCTCCGTCGGGACCTTATTCCTGATACAACAGAAAGGTCCAAAGCAAAATAATAAATATACAATCATCGACATACTTGTTCCTTGAAATCAAAACTGCTTTCTGATTTTCAAGTCTTATTGAAAATGTGAGTTCATCAGCATAGATCAAGATCTATCTACATGCCAAATAACCAGTCGATCTATAGGTTAGCTGAAATGTATTAAAACTAACAATGTAATAAATAGATTAACAAAAGGGATTCTAACTGACCTACACATTCAAATTAGTCAGATTAGCAGCCAACTTCAGAACCAAACAGGAACTCATCCTTCAGATGGGATACACCAGCTACACATTCTACAAGCTCCATTTGTTTTGACAGTTGAACCAAACATTCATATATCTGGTCGGACTGAGAATGCAACTTATCTCTGACAATAAACTCGTAAAGATTTCCATTAACCTCAATGGAGCTGCAACCAGGGGTCTTATCTACTCCTCTCTCCCTCATCATCTTCCTCACCTCCCCAGCCTTGTGCCACATATTTGCTTCAACATACATGTTTGCAAGCAAAACATATATCCCACTATCATCAGGATCCAACTCAAGAAGAATCATGGCAGCTCTCTCTCCCAACTCAATGTTTTTGTGGATTTGACAAGCAAAGAACATGGATCCCCAAACCACAGCATCTGCTTCCATGGGCATGCTTTCAAGAAGTTCTATGGCCTCCTTCAGAAGGCCAGCCCGACCTAGAAGGTGAACCATACAAGAGTAGTGTTTAATTTTGGGGAAAATCTTAAACTTGGAACTCATTTGAGAAAATATCTTTCGCCCCTCTTCCACCAAACCTCCATGACAACATGCTGACAAAACCCCCAGAAAAGTTACTTCATCCGGCATTAGACCAGCATCAATCATCTCCATAAAGCACAATAAAGCATCTTGTGCATCCCCATGAAGTGCCAAGCCACCAATTATAGCAGTATAGGTTAGAGCATTTCGGCCAGGAATGTCATGGAAAACCTGGAGCGCCTTTTTGATATTGCCACACTTGGCATACATGTCAACCAAAGCTGTTCCAAGGACAACATTCAGAGAGAGATTATGTTTCTCAATGTAATGATGAATCCAAATTCCAACATCAAGTGTCCCAAGTTGTGCACAAGCAGATAAGCAGCTCACCATGGTCACCTCATCAGGGTCAACTTTCATTGCTTGCATCTCATGAAACAAAGACAATGCTTCTTTGCCACACTGTGCTTGGACATAAGCACTTATCATGGCATTCCATGGGACAACATCCTTCTCCGGCATCGCACTGAAAAGTCTCCGAGCAACTTGTAGATACCCAAATTTTGCGTACCCCACTACCATTGTAGTCCAACTCACCATTGTCTTCTCCTCCATCCTCCCAAACAACTCCTTCGCTTCCTTTAGATCCCCACATTTCACATACATATCCAAAAGTGCATTAGCAAGTGGGACAGTCATATTCAACCCTTGTTGTCTTATATACTGATGGAATTCATGCCCAAGCTTCAAATCCTCCAATTGCGTACATGCCATAACAACTCCAATCATAGTAACCTCATCTGGATCTAAATCGCTCTCCATCTTCATTTCCCTATATATCCTCAAAGCCTCCTCCCCTCTCCCACTCTTCACATACCCATTAATCAAAGAATTCCAAGAAACCAAGTCCCTCACACAACTTTCCTCGAACACTTTATTGGCAGCCTCTAACTCCCCACAAGAAACCAAAAAATGAATCAAAGCATTGTGCACAAATATGTCACTGTCATAGTTCATTTTTAATACATGACCAAGAATCTCATACCCCATATGAAAAAACAACAATTTAGCACTAGTCTTGAACAATAAAGGAAAAGTATAATTATCAGGCCTTAAACTAACACCACTAACACTAACAAAAACCAACATTTGTTTGTACAAAAGAAAAGCTTTAGATGGATTTTGGCTCTCAGTGACGGCTCTAATCACTATATTCCAAGAAAATGCATTTGGGTTCTGCATGGCAAACAACAATGTTTTGGAATAATTAAGATCGCCCATTGGAGAGAGAGCACAAAAAGCTATTAACCGACTATAAGCCAATCCGTCTAAAGAGAGCCCAGATATAACCATTTGGGATTGGATTTGCTTGAGTTGGATCATGGACTTGCATTTGGTTTCAAGAATAGAGAGTGTGGGGTTTGAGAGTACAAACTTGTGTGTTGTGTTCCAGTTACTGGGTGTAATGTTAGAATGTTTCTTGGGTTTGTTTCTTTGGGGCAGAAGAGAAAGCGTGTGGAGATGAAATGGACGGAGCTCGGAGGAACCTGAGAAGGGTTTTCCAGTACAACGTTTTAGGAACCTGAAGATGAAGTGAGGCAGCATCAATCGTGCCGGGAGTAAGAGAAGCGACTTTTGGATCTCCCTCAAAGAGAGAAGGCTTTAACGTGGACTACACACAGAATTGAATGTTTTGTTTTGATTTGATTTTTGAGAAAAACATTTTGGACAAATTTTTGATGTAAAGACTTTTTGTTGATTAACAATGTCATATGAAATTTATATTATTATCTGTTGTATTTATCATAGTATAATAAATAAAAATTATGTATTTATATTTTAAGATAATAATTGAAAATATAAATATATAAAAGATTTAATTGATGTAATAATTTGAAATTATCATAATTTTTTATAATATTTTAAGTAAAAATAAACCAACAACACTAAATGTTAATATACATTTTTTTACTTTTACGTTTTATTAACAGTATTTGCACTAAAATTTTGTCAGGATTACGAACATTTGATTTTTTTTTAAAATATATATATATATATATATATATATATGGACAAACTTTAGTTGTAAATATTTTTTGTTGATTAGCAATGCCGTTAAAGTTTTATATCAATTGATGAAGTCATATGAAAGTTTTATATTTACAATAATATAATACAATACGGAAGTTTTATATTATTCTATTATATTTACAATAATACAATATTTAAAAATAATATGTTTATTTTAAAATAATAATTAAAAATATAAATTTATAAAAAATTTAATTAGTATAATAGTTTGATATTATTTAAATTTTTTATTATATTTTTAAAAAATAAACCAACATAACTAATTGTTAATATGCCCTTTTCTTTTTTTACTTTTAATTTGCACACAAATACAAGCACCTAAAATTTATTAAAATATAAATTTTCAACCTTACAAACTACAGTCCCTAAGTTTTTTTTTTTCCCGGAAGTTTTTTCTTACCCAGCATACCAAGAGCAGGATGAAGTATCATAAGTACAATTAAATAAATAAAAACATACAGAAATGTTTTTGCTCACATTCGTCCGACACTAGCAAAATGAAATCTGGATTAAATTCAATTCAGAAACAGTTTGTACTGCTTAAGTTGAAAATTATGCAAGGCATATTGGCAGATTTCAATCCACTGCTGAGCACAAATGGAAAATTTTGAATTCAGTAACATAATCCGTAAATAAACCTCTTCAATCACATCCCCTTCAAATGGAGGGAAATAATGTTTCGGAGCCAACCCCTCAAAATTTAAATTATTTGAATTGCACAAAGTTCGCCTTGAATGAATTCTCAAACCAGCGACAAAAAGATTTTCATCACCATCTATTTCCCACTGCAAAGGAAGGTGGTGTGTTATTTAAGCCCCACCAGAGCCATATTTCTTGCCAAAAACAATCATCTGAAGCTTGTCATAACCTGCCAGCACACCAGCACCAGCAATGGCACGAAGAATGTTTGCACCAGCACCCTTGAACAAAGATTTGGCACCCTCATTCTTAAGGATTTGTGCAAAAGCATCCAAAGAGCTCTTGTACTTGACAGCTTCACCAGATGTCATCATCATTCTTCTACGAACGGTATCAATAGGGTAAGAGGCAAGACCAGCACCATTGGTGATGAGCCAACCAAGGGCAAAGCTGGCGAAGAAACTATCCTGCAATCATAAACAAGCAAACCTCAATTGCTAAGAAGTCCCAGGGAACTAAGAAATTCTAGAGAATCAAACCCATATAACAATCAGTAGATATATAGCAGTATATATGTAATGCTCTAAATTGTGCACATTTTACAGAGATTGGATTTTGGCTACTGAATGTCAATAAATCTAAACTGAAAATGTACCTAAGGAAAAACATAACACCACATCCTCATAGTCCAATCAGTGAATTTTTGCAATTCCAATTAGATTGATATCAAAGTTCCAATAATTTCTTAGAAGCAACAAGTAGCAATTAGTGGAAGAGAATAGACTAACCTGCAAGGATCCAGTCAGGAGGACGGGTTTCAAAGAGTCGTACATTCCAAAATACAGACCTCGGTACACAATAATACCAACACATGAGATATTGAATCCACGGTAGAGACCAGCAATACCATCAGATTTCAGGGTCTTTCTGTAGACATCAATCAGACCATTGAATTGCCTTTCGCCACCCTTCTTGGCAGCCTTGGCATCATTGGCAAGACGAGTACGAGCATAATCCAAGGAATAGACAAACAGCAGTGAGGAAGCACCAGCAGCACCACCAGATGCAAGATTGCCCGCAAACCATTTCCAGTAGCCATCACGGTCTTTCTTGAAGTTGAAGAGTCTCTTGAAGTAGTCCTTGAATGCAAAATTCAAGGCCTGTGGATAATATAAATATATTTAGCAAAACATGTGACAAGCAAATGAAGGGAATGTATGTTCATGCATCCAGAAAAAGGATATTAGGTGAACCTGAGTGGGGAAGTAACGAATGACGTTAGCAGTGTTTCCTCTCCACAATGATCCAAATCCTTCATCCTGAATTGTTCTCTTAAAACAGTCTCCAATTCCCTTGTATGGTTCTGAGAGCCTGCCAGCTTTAATCATTTCATCTTGGTTTTGGATCAAAAGCTTCACACGTTCGATAGGGGCAGCGGCTGTTTTGGACACAGCAGCAGAGACTCCACCCATAAGAAAGTCAATGGCAAAACCAGCAAAGCCTTTCTCTGAGGGAGCCTGAACAAACACTGGGGAAGCATTTGCAGAAATCAATGACAGATCCAGAGTAGCTTGGCAAGTCATAGGATACCGAAATCCTGCATTGGTATAATTGCCATAGGCAAATTGCCTCTGATACGCAGAGGGCTGTTGGAAGTCCCCATAGCGAGCTCGAACATCCTGGGAGAGACTGGAACTAAGATGTAACTGGTTAGCTACCTTCTGGGCAATGGTTGGGTACTGATGCTGATCTGCCATAGTAGATTTAGAAAGCACACCTGCAGCTCCCAAAAATTGATGGTCAGACCAACACAATATGAATAGATGAGGGCATCCTTCTTCTAAGATTAAATTGAAAGGATAATTTTGGACATTCAAGGATACAAAAACTGCAGCAAATGAATTTTAAGAACTTCTCAATTTCATACAAATAAATTACATAAGAGAAAGCCATATAATTCTTGTGGCCAGAAAAGGCATGCATGCCAGAATAAAAGTGTTCACCTAGCAAGGTACATACAATCAGCAGCAGCACTTGACTGAATATTACAAAGTTATTCCTCTCCAAACATCCTATAATTACAGATGATAGGCATGCAGGATGTACAAACAGTGGTAACAAGGGAGCAATATAAAACACAACGACTTCATTGACAGAATAAATGAATCAACAAATCAATCACACCAACCAATAACTTTAACCTGCCATTGATTGACAATTGAGTTAAAGCAGATCAAGTTACAGAGACAAATATGCATGAACCTACT
>JACGDI010005379.1:110008-120117 GCA_014898725.1 Jacaranda copaia
AATATAACATGTATATTAAATATTTTCTTATAAAAATAATCAACTAAAAATTAGATATACTTAACATAAATACAGTAAATTAGAATAGGAGATGAAATAAAAATGGAATAAATGATCCAAAGTATATTAAGATGGGCATCTAAACCCAAGTGTGCCAAAGCCAACTAAAGGTTAATCACTATAAATTCTAACTTTCAAAGTTAATTGGAGAACAAAAAATTATTTTGCAAAAAATCAAAAGCTAGCTTTGACTTTACGGAACGTGTTCTAGAGCAAAGAACTCATAAAAACTTGTTAATTTTTGGAAATAATCCTAACTCCGTTTCTGAGTATCATCATATTCACATATTCAAGTGTTTTTTTTTTTTTTAATTTACGTACACAACAACAGTTTGTTAGGTTTAAATTCCAAACCTCACACTTATACGTGACCTCAAATTTAAAAGTGTCAGGAAAATATTACTAGCTTAATTGATCAAATCCACCCTTTATACATAAAAATGTAAAGTTTGAAGTTTAAATCGTAATAAATTCAGAATGTGTGTAGGTGTGCCAAAGGAAAAATGCCGTGAAGTTTTTATTTTGTTTTATGTTATTTTTATAGTTATTTTATAATATAAATATGTATTTTAGGATAACAATAACGGAAACATATAGATATGCTTTTAATTGGCGTAGTGGTTTAGAATAATTATAGTAATATTTGGAAATAAAGATATACAATTTTATACAGGGAATGAGAATATAAAATTGCAAGCATTCCATTTTTGGCAAATTAAACTTGAGCTATTATGTCTCATTTGTTAAGTTTCTAAATTTTTATTGCCAAGCAAATAAATTTAATAATCTATATTCATATTATTATTTATAGGAAAATAATTGTTTTTTACTATAATAATGTAATTTTGATTAAATTTTACAATTTATATTTTCTAATTATTTTGAATAATTCTTTAATTTTTTAAACCATCAAACTATGCTAATTAACTAAATTTATTTTTTAATATATTTTTTAAAAAAAAATCATTTCCACACACATAAATCTATTAGTACTCTTATATATACATGAAGGGGTCCTCAGGCCATAACTGACTCATTTTCATCAAATTATGATACAGTACAATTTGTTTCAATAGTTCAAAATAATTTTATTTGTTGCTTAAATTAGTTGTAATTTTTTTAATTTCTTAAATCATTAAAATATGTTAACCAAATAAATTTAATGGTCAACTAACCAATTTTAATAAATTTTTTAATACACTCATTAAATACATCGACATGTATATATAGTAGTATTGCAGGAATGGGATTTTTTAACCATAATTATGTAATGTTGATCAAATTACAAATTCCTATCATTTAATCTTTTAATAGATTAGAGTTTAGAATTACTTAATTAGTTGCTTAAATAATTTTAATTAAATTAATCATAAAATTATTATTAAAATTTAAAATTATCTAAACATAGCAATTAATCAAAACGAATAACTTTCTACGGTATCCTTTAAATTCATTTAAACACACGTGTTTAAGAAAAATTTTAATCAAATTTGATATTTCAAAATATGGAATGCTCTCAATTTGAATGTTGAGTACTGCCGCCAAAATGGCAAGAAAGATTAAAAAAACTGAATGTAGAATTGTGGATCCATTATCATCTGTATATCACACATTTATTTTTCTCTCAACTTTATTATTATTATTATAGCTTACTTTAATTTTTTATGTTGATTGAAATAGTAAAGTTAACGTGTGAAATTATGAATTTCGACCTCGGTGGCTATGCACTTTCATAAGGGAAATAAAAGTCCCATAATTCTGCTACGAAATTTCTATGTTTTCACACATATGGAATCTTCTTTATTGGTCTAAGTTTGAACAACTAATAGTCCAATCAGAAGGATGGCTCTAACGTGCGCCATAATTCCTCACATTTTAGATATTTTATTTTATTTATAATTTTTTTTAAAAAAATATGATTTTCTTTATCTGTCTCTAACTTTTTTTTTTTTTTTCATTTTCTCTACTTGACTCGTGCATAGCTTTCCTTTCTCTGATTGCTCGTGTAACTTTTATTCTATGTTTGAATCAAGAATATTATTGAAAAAATAAAAAATACAAATGTATAAATATTAAAGGAAACATTTAAATCATTTAAAGTGTGGAAAAACCATTTTTCAGCATTTTCCTTATTACAATTTAAAGTTCAAAAACAGGGTTAAGAATCCTCCCTCCCCCACTGTTTATTTATTAAAATTTCAACTAAATGCATGAACAAAAATTGGAAATAAATAATTATATTTTTTAAATTAACTTTTCACGTGGAATATTTTTTAGATGAAATGTCACTAATAGTCCCTCAAGTTTTAATTTTATATTACTTTAGTTCTCAATTTTTAAAATTTCATCTTTTTAGTCCCTAACGTTTATTTTTAGTTTCATATTCATCCCTAAATCCACTTTCCAGTGGGTTTTAATTGGAAAATTGGCCATTGATGATTTTTGAAGGGTAAAATTGTCAATCCATACTATTTTGTTTCATTTTAGTCCCTATAAAAGGTTTTGTATTCCAATCTAGTCCCTATATTACTTTTTTTCTTTTTCTTTTTCTTTTTATAAATATATATCCATGTGTGTACATACATTTGTGTATAATATATGTGTATATATAATATATGTTTGTATATATAATTGATACTAATATTAGTCACGTGCTCATATATTATTATTAATATTTAATAATATATTATTGATATATTAATATCATTTGTGATATAATTATTGATATTAGCACACAGCATCTTAATCCGAACTTCAGATGATTTTGGAGGATCCACTTGAATCTCTTCCACTTGCGGCGGCTGCACCAAGATTGCACAACATATACCATTCATAACTCAATAACAAGGCTGTAATAACTTTTTACTCCAAGAATCTATGGAGACGAAAAGGCTGTAATAACTTATGGGACTAAATTTAAAATTATGTAACATATAAAATTTGCACATTTAGTTCGAAAGTCACTTGAATATCATCAAATGGCTAACAATGCTGATGTGGCATGTCAAAATTTGTTGAATTTTTGAAATTTTGCTTTGGTAGCAAATTTTCAGCTGATATGACAATTTTTTTGTTTTGTTGGAAAAAGTCTTTACTTATTTGAATTTTTATTAGTAATATTATTATTAATATATTATTTACATTATTATTAATAATAATCCTAATAATATTAGATAATTATATTATCATAATAATACTATTATTATCATTGAAAATATTAATCTTACTATTCTTAATAATAATAATAATAAATAAAAATAAAATTAATTTAATATTTATTAGTATCATGTATTATTATTAATACTACGTATTATGAGTATAATTAAAATTATTATAATATAATCTTTATTATTAACATATTATTAATCATACAATTAATATTATTAATTATAATAGTATCACAAATGATATTAATATATCAATAATACATTATTAAATATTAATAATAATATATTAGCATGTGACTAATATTAGTATCAATTATATATACAAATATATATTATATATACACATATATTACACACAAATGTATATACACACATGGATATATATTTATAAAAATAAAAAGAAAAAAAAAACAACATAGGAACTAAATTGAAATATAAAATCTTTTACAGGGACTAAAATGAAACAAAATAGTATGGATTAACAATTTTACCCCACGAAATATCACCAACGGCCAATTTTTCAGTTAAAACCTGCCGGAAAGTGGATTTAGGGATGAATATGAAACTAAAAATAAATTTTAGGAACTAAAAGATGAAATTTTAAAAATTAAGAATTAAAGTGATATAAAATCAAAACTTGAGGGACTATTAGCGACATTTCCTATATTTTTTACATTGGAAATATAATGTTCACTCTTTTACAGAATTTGTTGTCTTGGCACAGAGGAGATACAAAAAAAGAGATCTGATCAAATGGGCCTTACTTGGAGTTCTAATTATTAGAAACTGTCATTGGGATAGGGAAAACAGCCCATTACAGAAAATGGGCTTGTGGATCAATTGAGAGGCCTAACTACTTTCCATGCAAAAAGAAATAAAAAAAAAGCTCACATGTAGACCCATAGGACAATGGTATTGGATCTGGCAATTGAGCACTCATAGGTAACTCAATGATGAGCAATGATGGATTATGTAAATTTATCCAATTTTTACTGAATATGAAATAATAAACTCATTATCCGTGAGGATAGATAACAAACAATCCATGATACCTATAATAAATATTTATTTTTATTTTTTAATATTCAAAGATTAATTAATATCCACCTTGCAACTTACATGATGTTTTTTAAATATAAACTAAATAAAACTTATAAAAAAAAGGATTACATATTTATTACATTGAACAAGTACTTAAAACATATTAATAATGTTGCAATTCAAATTTACAACTTAAATATTCAAAATCTACCAAATTTAAGGTATATTACTTTTAAAAGTTCAAATTTAAATTTCATCATGTGCCAAAAAATTTTTGAATTAAAAGTTTAAATATAATCCAAATATTGTTGTCCTTTGTAGAGAAGATGTTACATCAATGGGAATACACACAATAAGTTGTTCATTCACCTGACTTATCATCACTTGACTACATAGGTGGCTGCTAGTTGGGAAGGCTTTTTGTTATAGTATTTTGTATTTAGGGCTTGTTTTCTTTATTGAATAAAGTTTGATAGATTCATTTTTAAGTTTTATCTCTTGTTTGCTTTACATTTTTGTGGCCCATGATATTTATGCGGTTCGATATGGTACCATGGGCCAAGCTGGTTTATGGGTTATGCCAAGACAGTTTGATCTATTTTCTATCCTTTTAAATTTGATATGATTAGGAATGAAAAAGTCATCTTTACCCCCCTCATATTAAAACCCTAATCTCAACCAACTTCTTAGAAATTAGGACATTTTAGAAATTATAAAGTGTAATCATATTAAGTAATCTTTCTAACCAAACATTAGATAATATTAAGTATGTGATATCACTAATTTTTAAAATTTAAACAAACAATAGATTACATTATTTTGAATACTATTTCTAGTTTATGTATCGTTAACATATTAATCCCTTCTAATCCTATGTACCCAAGCAAACAAGTCCTTAGGGTATTATTATGTCACGTAGTTGCAACGTGATACAGACTAATATTATGTCATGTAGTTAAATTTCCATATACCCTTACTATTAAAATTATAGAAATTTCATTTAATTCTATTATTATTAAAAAAATTAACAACATTTATATGGTAATAAATAAAATTATCATAGATTATAGTAATAAATTTTTTACTATACTTTTATTATATATTACTAATTATTAATAATCCTATGTTTAATTTTTTGGTCCTATGTTTAATATGTGAAATTTCTAAAGATTAAGAAAAATTATCATGTACAAAGTTTTTGTTCTTTTTATATTTTTTTTCCTAAAATTCAAAATCACAATTGATATTGATATTGGCCCGTATCAAATTGCATTAACAAATTCAATTGCAACTACATAACATAATATTGGCCTTATCAAATTGTAACTATATGACATAATAATTAAATTATTATTATCAAATTATCCATAACTATCATAATTATATTAATATTGAAAATTCAAAAAGTGAAAAATAAAAATACAAAATACAAAAACTGCCACTTGACATGTGGTAGCTTCAAGGAGGAGTTGGGTGGCCACCCAACTCGATGGCATCGACTCACCCTGCAAATGGGTTAGGTTGAAAACAGGTTAGGTTGGATTTGGCCAGATCCAATACAAAAAAGAAAAAAAAATGTAAATTTTTTACTAAATTTATTATTATATTATTTTATTAAATTATAATCTTTTTATCTTTATTTGACGTATATTAATTAATTATTATCAAATCTTTGTTAATCACATAAGATCAAATCAAATTATGTAAACACATAATTTACTTATTATTTTATAATATTTATATTTTTTCTTTTAATACAAAATAACAATGTTGCTCAATAAATAAAACATAACTATTTAAAATATTTTAAATTTTTAGTACAAAATATTTATATTGTACCCAACAAAATGTTTACTACACTAGTCCTATTTGTTTTTTGTCTTTTACTTTTTATATTTAGTCAATATTTGCAAAAGTACTACTTATTTTATTTTTAATTTTTTCAATCTAGTCTATTATCGTTCATTACAACGATTAAATTCAAATTCGATTCAACAGAAAAATATTACTATCAATTTAAAATAATTAAAATATGCATATATCTTGAAAAATGTGTCTTTTTCAAGAATACAAAATATAAAATATTTAAATTTAAATTCTTATATCTACCTAAATTATTATTTTTAAATAAAATACTCAAAAAATATTGAAATATAGTTAATTTTTTAATTTTTGAAAATATTATAACTAAAAATGAAAATAAAGTCGGGGCCCTTTCTTCATGTAGAGGCGAAGGAAATGAAATGGATGACTGCAGTCTATCCTCTCACATGCTACCACTAGACAATAAATTTATTGTGTTTACATATTTATATTTTGGTAGTTCGTAAAAATTGAAAAATAATTTTTTTTTTTTATATATTTTCATATTTCAAGGTTGAAAATAATATGAGGGCTATAAAATTAACCGGCTAAATTTTTTATAAAAAATTGGAGTTTATAAATGAAATAATGATATCATCAATTTTTAAATTATAATCTCAAGTAAAAAGTTACTTGATCAATTCATTTGAATTAAGTTAATAAATTAACATTTTAAAATTAAAGGAGGTGAAAAAATGGTAAATGATTAATCGGAGATATATAATTTATCTAATTTTTAATTCATTATTTTCTTTTCATTTTTAGAGTGTTGTAGAAATAAAAATAAAGTGGGGTATGATCTTGGGAGAATGAGAGAATGAAAGGATAATTTTGGGGATGAAATTGAGTTGAATTATTTAGAAATCATATTTAACCCATTTTAAGCCCATTTTCATTTAAAATCCATTTCAACCAACTCATATTCAACCTACTAAAACTCAACCCAACCTAAACCCAATCAAATTATTTTAAGCCTAATTCAAAGTGAATTGGGTTGGAACCAATTTGCACCCCCACCCCCAGTATAAGTTAATTTAGTTTGTTGTATTTTTTTATTTGTGAAATCAAAAATTAAAATTTAGATTAAAATTTTTAAAGAATACAAAGATATATATATGGATAACCTATGCGTACCTGTAGTGTGGGCCAAAAAAGACATGTAAATTTAGGTATTGAGTAAAATTACCTGCATTTTATTGGATTTGGAATATAAGGCCCATTACTTGTGGTTTTTTGGATTTCCACAGTGATGGGGATGAAAGCTATGTTTACTGGATATGGTGAGTGTTTGGGGCTAATTCAACTTGTCTGATTGAGCAATCCAATTCAGAAATAGCTTGGGTTGAGATCTGCAATTAAGAGCAAACGTTAGACTAGTCGAGGTGCTCTCGACTAAGATACTCCAACGCTTACGTTAGTACTGATCGACTAGATAAACTAAGCAGTGGAATGAAGGCTTATATTGAAGAATGGCGTACTTTAAGAGTGGTTGGCAACGGAGTATTTATAGCCTTCTTTAAATGGATGATATGTCTAAGATACCCTTATCATGTGTAAAGAGCTCTTGTCCTTGTATGGGGAGCTATATATCATCTTCTATCCCTATATTATTCCAAGTGGCATCACCTTCAACTTTTAGGAACAAAATAGTACACTAGTGGTGTACCTCTTGATAGGAGTGGCGATAGAGGTGGTACTAGGGTGACATGTGTCATTAATGCGGAGGTATGCAGCCTGCAGGGCATTAAATGTGTTAGAGATACGATTCGATACTGGAACGACCTCGTTGGTCAATAATGGGATCGACCATAGCATTGGTTTCCAAGAGTGGGTGGCCTCCGAGGGCACGACACTTGGGCTCTGTCTTTGGAAACGATTGAGCCCATGCGTTCAACCTGGGGTCTAGTCGAGCGGTGTAGCCCTACTTATTACATAGGCGACAAGGTGAGCGGAAGATCGATTATGGTTGACGGCCCAACTGAGCCTCTAAGGTGAGATGAGCCTGAGAGTGTGTTCTTAGATTGATAATTGTTGGGTTGGGCCTGCTGGGCCATCCATATCCCACATGTAAGGGTAATATTTTGCTAGGTCTATTGGGCAGGGCTAAAATCAAATGAAACTTGAAAGCTAACATAATTATGGATGAAAAAAAAATCAAATCAAATAATTTTATATGTACCTCGTAATCAATCACTAAAGTTTGATTTATTAAATACAACGAGTCAAAATTTGAAAAAAACGTTTTTGATTGATAAAATTCGAAACTTGGGTCAAACTCGTTATAATTAAAAAGAAATTATAGAATATTTATAATTCCAACATTTTTATTGTCTAACAATTTTTTTGTTTTGGACGCATTTTAATTTTTAAGAATTAGTTACTTTTTGAAAATAACAAGGGAAACAATTATTCTATCTATTTTAATATTAAAATTAGATTTTTAAAATTGATAATAATTATTTTTTTATAAATGAAGTAAAAAGTTGTTTTTCTAATTATCGCTATTCTAATTATATGCATAATGAATCTATGAGTGAAGCCTCTTTCTAGTAGTTACGTGGATAGTACTCAACCTAATTGGAATAATTACAATCCTTGCTGCATTAACAGTTAATTTTAGCCTTAAATCTGTGTTGGTATAGCCGTTGTAGGTGAGAAAAGTGACTGCTATATTTCCAAATACCTTTTTGAGAAACATAGAGCTAGTAATGAAAGTGGCAAGTTTAGTACACGAAATTGCGTTGAGAATAGTGATTTAACTCTAACAAAAATGTTTAATAATTTTAAAGCAACTTAAAAATACATGCACTTAGGGTTGAATGCGAAAATTGATATGGATTCAATTATAAAAAACTTTTGAAATCACAAACAAACATTTATGAACTATGTGAATATCAACATCGAAAATAATTAAAGTTTTGGACGACTCAATATTTGGAATCCTATAAATAAAGACAGATCTTTTCGAGTCCTATTGAATCTCATTCGAAGGAGTAGCTTTATAAAGGTTATATTAATTCTTATTGTAGAAAAATTAATTTGTAGAAAAACAAAATTAATTGAAGTTCAGCAGGTGTACGTCAACTAAACGATCCTACTTGTGTGTCAACTAAAGGGTCCTGCAGCAATTAAAGTTATGCCTTTTCAGTTTCTAAGGTTATATGTGATTTGTAGTTGGAGAGAAAATCACCCGTTTCACAGATTTAGAAATAAGGGCATGGGGCAAAAATTATAGAATTTAAAAATTTAAATATAATTTTTATAATTTGTGAATTCAAAGTATATATTTTCAAAAGTTGAGTGGAACGTTCTTTTATATCATAAAATTTATAAATGATCATTTAGCATCAAAATTTTAATAATATTTTTTTTAATATAAGTAACTAAATAACTGGATAAAAAGTCATCTTCGATATTATTTTGAGCCATGTTCTTGATAGTATTCATAGCGGAAAATTTTTTTTCATTTGTAGTTATTGAAACACAAAGAAAAATCTAAAAAAGAAAATTTTTAAGTATTCACTTACATTTATTTTTTTATCTTACACTTATTAAAATCAAAATGAGATATTCTAGTTGTTTTGCAAGTCTCTTAAGATTTAGTCGGCTAAACCCCCCTTGTGTCTTCTCAAACAAACAAAATGGAAATGCCCTAATTGACCTAACTTAATTAGTCTTCATTTGATTACTCGATTGTAAATATGGACCTAAGAATTTGTTTTGAAATTTTAAAAAATAAAATACATATAGATTTCATTAATTGATTTTAATTTTTATCTTTAATTAAAAATAAATAAAATTTAATTCAATAAATCTAAATAATTAATATTTAGTTTAAGGCCCACAACAAAAGTTAATTTTTTTAAAAAAGTTAATGAATTAAAAATTGGAAATTAATTGATTTTAATTGATATTAAATAATTTCTTTTTTATAAATTATTTAAATTAATTATTACTAAAATAATAATAATAATAATA
>JACGDI010005379.1:120217-214906 GCA_014898725.1 Jacaranda copaia
GTTTGATTGAGCATGCTGTAAAAATATTTCTTCCTTTCATTATAGTGTGTGCTTAAAAAATAAAACTATTCGAGTTTAACTTTTATTCAACTCAATTTAAATTTGTGCGAACTTGATTCAACTGATTATAGATTAAGTTCAAATCCAATGTTTGAAACATGATAAAAATTTTAAACAAAATTGACTATAACATGAGTGACTTGCATCAATTCATTTACACCTCTAAAGATAACATTGGCTCGCTCTATCTATGCTTGTTTCTTGCTGTTTAATTTGTTAGTTCGTTGTGTATATATATATATATATATATATCTACCTCTAAATGCATGCGAGAAGTGAGAAAGAGTTATATTGTATGTAAAGTATTTATAGGACATAATATTTGAATAAAAATATGAACGACCAATTGAAAGATAATATTAATTAATTATTATTATTATATATCAAAGTACTTAGCACTTAGCACTTTTAAGTTTGCGAGTGTATAAACAAATTAATCTACAGGCTACTTGTTCTTCTTTCTATTTATGTAATTATTTAATTATTGAATAAAAGTAAGAATTATATTTTTTCACGAAAAGGTTTAATTTTTCACGAAGAACTGTATCAGTTGATTTAAGTTAAACAGACACATTATTTAATCTAAATGATGTATTGTTTCATGTTTAATAGATGCTTTATTTCATTAATCATTAATACACAAGGCTCTCAAGAATTTGAGATATCAAGAAAACAAGTTAGAAAAATGCTTTTTTAACATTTGTTCTTTGTAAATATAGTAATAGAAGTCATAAAAGAAGTATTGAATGAACTCTTCAAAATTGCTGTTTGTAGAGTTTGGTGATTTTTTTTGTATCTTGGAGGTGAATTGCCTTATTAAAAAAAAGAAAATTCAATTTTTTAAATTGTCCCCCACTTTACCAAGAAAGTAAAACAGATAAAATAGTAATAATCAGTATCTACAAATTTGTGTGTACATATATATACGCGATATTATTTTTACTTATACATGTAGAGGCACCAAGAGATTGTTAAAATTTAAATTTTTTTAAAAACATGTAAAATAATACTATTAAATTAATGAATCGCTCGATTGTGTATATATAGATATGGATATGCATGTCCGTATGTACATATTCATTACTCGTAAATAAAATAATGAATCATCATATAATAGCCCAAGTCTGATGCTATGTTTGGTCAAATAATTCAGTGAGAAAGATAAAAGGTAAAATTATACCATTTAAAGTGTGATTTTTTTCCCCTCAATATTTTCCTTACCGAAACGAAGAAAATGGAGATTATAGTATTATAAGACAAAAGAAAGAAAATCTGAAACATAAAAATGTGTGTAGAGGAATCAGTGATACAGATAGCAGGCTAGACAATAACATTGGTAAATATCGGGAGAAATTTTGGTCAGACGGGGGGTAAAAAAGAAAAAGTCCAAACAACACATGCAGTTCTCTCAATACAATGGTACCAGTAGAGAATTTTTGTAACACCATCATCCAGTCGTGGGACTATGGTTTCTAGGGTCATAAATATATCTATATATATATATATATTTATATTTTAGATAGATTTATTTATAAAGGCAACAATTGTAATTTACAATTACAAGAGAAATGAAAGTGTTATAACCGTATGTGACATTTTGTTAGACAACACAAACCAAATGGTCGAATTATGTTATTTTCTTTTGGGTTCTTTTTATCTAAAAATAAATTAAATTGTTTACGCAAATCATCTTCTTTGGTTCGTCATACATGTTTCTTTCAAGCCAATTTTGTATTATTATTTTTATTATCTTAAAATAATATTATGAAACAAAAAAAAATACAAAATGAGCCAGCAATTTTCAATTCTAGAGGACAAAATATATATTTTAATATATATGGAAGGACAACTTATTAATTGAATAGCTCTAATTTTGAGTAAGTCGAGGTTCTTCAAGTCTCTTTGTATGATTGTTTTTTAGGAGGTGTCATGTTAGTTGCCTTGCATTTGTCTAAGGATTTAGACAAATTTTAGCAAGTATGTGATTATAGGGAGTGGATCTTGCAAGCGATTAAGAGATGGGTTCCCAAGGTAACTTCTTCTTTTTGCTTTATTCTCTACAAATTTTTGTCAATCTCCTTAGAGTCATAGTTTCAAATGGAGTTGGAGTCTATAGTTGTGAGAAGATGCGGCGATAGGGGTGCATTTACTAATAACTCACTGTAATGATTGTAAGATCTGTTTGGTAGTATTCTGAGCTTTGATCCAATCTAATTGACTAAAAGAGAGGTTGGAAAAGAGTATTTATGTGAAGTTGGGTTGAGTCTTGCAATCAACAGCACACATCAGGCTAGCTAAGGGCTTCGGCGCTCAAGTCAATACTTAATCGACTAAAAGATAGAGTGGCAGAGTGAAGGCTTTAAATGATAATGAGCATACTTTACTGAATGGTGGCAATAGGCTATTTATAGGCTCTCTTGGGTGGTTGATATGTCAATGATGCCTTTTCTGGCATAAAAGGCCTTTATCTTTAGTTGAGGACATTTAGGTTTTCTTCTTTCTATGTATTATTTCAGGCGACACCTCCTTATGCTCTTCAGGATATGGTGGCATGGGGGAGGCGTGCACCACTCTAGTTCTACAGCATGGTGGTATAGGAGGTGGCATACACTATTAATGTAGGGGCATGCTGTCTGTTAGAGTGTTTAATATCATAGAGAGGTGGTAGTGGCATATTTAATAAGTGTGATTGGTGGCATGGGACTGCTTTATGCCGTTTTGATCGACCTCCTTTGTTGAGATATTTCCTCATCTATCAATCATTAGGGCATACTCAGGTCAAGGTGATTGAACTTTATTGGATCTCAAAGTCTTCCTCATTGAGGGCTAATTGATCATTCTCTCTAGCTGATCGACCATACTTTGGTTGATCGTGCAAGGTATTGATACTCATGCTGGCTAAATCGCCCAAGGAGGGCTTAGGCTTGGTTGATTACTAATAGGCTGGGCCTGATAGCCAATTAAGTTGTTACATTTCATATCTCTCACTTGGTCAAGTGTTATTAGGTTAGGCATATCAGATTATCCTATATCATAGAGTGTTTCCCATTTTGGAGTCCTTATTGATATGATCGATGACAAAAAATGGGGAGTAGCTAACTTGAGAAACTGGAATTTTCTCGATGAGGTTTCAATGCATTGGTAATGTTCAAATTTAAAAATTCGACTAGGGTTTCAGTGCATGTAATGCCTCAATTACATCGGATAGTATAATTAGTCAATTGACAAATGTGTAATAATTGCTTGATGGTTGGACGTTTTAGCCGATTGAGTTATTTGCTGGATGGGGCCTATAAATAATGATGGTGAAAAATTTTCATTTACATATTTATAGCATCCTTAGAGCTCGAGCTTCACTTTTTACTGCTCTTTTGGCTAGTCGAGTTTTCTTTAATTGTGCTAACCATGTAAGTCTTTTGCGACCTTGAGCAAGTTTATTCTTCTTCATTTTGACCATATTTTTCATAGCAAATATGTTGAGAGTGTTTGGTGAAGATAGTAATAGGGGGAGTGATAGTAAGGAAACTTAGTTAGATATGGGCTCGACTAGGAGGGTAGATCACTCAACTACCGAGTCTTATAATAACAACTTAACTTTTTCTAGCTGTTCGAGTGATACTTGTGTCAATGTTGGGGCTGAGGCAAGGCCAAGTCAACCTCTAGTATCTCACGGTAGATTATTCACCCCTAATCACTATAGTGAAATTGTTTATGAGATCAAAGACAGGGACTTAGAGTTGATTAGATAGTTATATCATGTTCTTTTTGAGTTTGAGTTAATTGTCCTTGGGCCTAGTGATAGGATGCATCGACCTCTGAGTGGATGCTTGACCATTTTTGAGGATGCCCTTAAGTATGGGCTTAGATTTCCTTTAGCACGAGCTATTGTCAACTTGTTAGAAGGTCTTCAAGTATGTATAACCCAGTCATTTCCCAATTGTTTCTCAGTTCTTTACAACTTTATTGTTTTAATGGCCATACACGACCAACCTCTATCTTTTTCCAATTTCTCTAACCTCTTCCATCTCTCGATGTCCCAAAAGTTAGTTAGTACCAAAGAGTTAGGTTTCTATTACCTCATAGCTCGACTTAGTCAAAAGTTCTTAGTGACCCCCTCTTTTTTCTCATGGCCAAGTGTGGAAAAAATGCTATTTTTTATTTAGGCCTTAGGTAGTGTTAGGTTTAACACACCCAAGGGGTAGTTAAGGAGGCATGTTGAGATGTCAGGAAATGAGAGCCCCTTCTAGCTTAACACCTTCATCCGTGACTTAGTTCAATTTGGGCAAATGCAAGCATTAAGGAACATTGAGGAGAAGAACCTAGTGCTAGTTGGCTTCTGGCCTGCTCGACTGGATTTGCCAGTTGATGCTCAACTAGGTAGATATCCTTGTTCATTTTTTTGGTAAATTTTATTTTTGAGCTTTCTGGTTGATGTTGATGTGTTTGCACTCTTGTCACTTTAGATCAAGCAAAAATCATGAACTACACTTGCCAGTAGGCTATAGCTCATCAACAGAGGGTACAAGAGTGTTGTCAAGGGTCTGCTTGCTGGGAGGCTAGCTCTCATGCTACTCTACAACAATAAACACCGCCGCATAAGAGCTAGCTCTCATGCCATCATTGTCTTCATGATTGACGATGCAAAAGAAATTAACTGGTGCTTATAAGCATACCAAGCATCAAATCATGCTAAGGATTCAGATTTGGTGAGATTATTACTTTGAAAAGAAAAATCCAAGGAGAGAATTTTGAACTTTTCACAATTCCATAAACTATTTGCAACAGGTGCGTTGGAAGAGTGCAAAAATTGCCCAACCAAAACTCTTCCAAACATTTTGAGAAAATTACTGGAGCTTCTAAACAACTTGAAGAACTCACTGTAAAAATTTTAGATCAAAAATCTTTTTAGAACTCCCTCAAACAATTTGCCAAACTATACTCTGTGCCCATGGATCTCTAAAACAAGCAAACTCTCTTATTTGCTTATATTGTTATAATCTACACACCAATTAAATCTTTCAAAATCTCCAATCTATAAGCTGGAATAAGAAAGGAGATTTGCAGTATAGGAGGCCAATTTTAGATAGGGAAGAAGAAGAAAAGAGCAAAGTTTTCAACACTTAAATGTAATGATTGCAAGGGGTTTTGGAGGGAAATTACAAAGAATCTAATTCTTCACAATTGGTGTGATGATGGCCGACCCCTCTCTCTCTCTCTCTATATATATATATATATATCTATATATCGATGCTGAATGGTGTGATGCCAAGGTATTATCACACCTTTCATGAAGAGGGGTGTGGCTAAGTGGGGTGTCAAGGTGGCAAATTAAATTCAAATCTCATTCAAATTTTATTTGCATTTTAATTACATTTGAAATCTAATTCCAAATTAATTAAGATGATAATTCAAATGAACTCTTCATTTGAATATTTCCTCCAAAATTCATTCTTCCCATTAATTAAATTAAACTCTTTAATTTAATTAATTATCCTTTGACTTAACTCTTTGGGTCAAACTAGCTTAACTCTTAAGTTCAATTTGTTAACTTAATTCTTTAAGTTTACTTGACCAATTGATGGTCATGTTGACACCAAATAATTAACTCCTTAATTATTGATCTAATTTAACTCCTTAAATCAATTGATTAATTTAATAGTTAAATTAATCAAGTAAAAAATGACCCTCAAAATTAGCTCCATAAAATCTGTTCACTAAGAGTTGGTTTTCTAACACTTAAATTTTTTTTTCATCAATTCGGAAGCGAATTGGATTTTGTATGTGACCTAATAGGTTCTACCATTCATTGAACATGTGTTCATAACTCCTTGTGACTTTTGAATATCTTATATCCATTTTAGTTTAAAACTCATTTTAAACTAATAGACTCAATTCCATTATTCTCATTAATTGAAGAATATCCAATCTCCATGGTGGATATCCAACCTTAAGCCCATGTAGCCCAATTAATTGGCCAAAATGAATATTTTGGATAACCATTATCGCTTTACGTGTACCATGCAAATATTGTCATTCCGTCTCCTATCTCCTGACTAAGGCTTAGAGCAAGGTATTTGTCGGCTCCTTGCTAGCTTAAATACAATGTCTCTATTCTCAATGTTCAATCTCGTTATGTGATCTCTTATTTGAAAAACTCATTTTCTAAATTATAATACCACCTTGCGTGAGGATTTTTGGGAATCAATCATTATAGAATACATAGGAGATGCATTCACCCTTCACAATAGCGAAAAGTAGGATTTCATCTTGGATCTCACAAACCTCTATGCCAAGTAGCTCATACCAAATCTCAACCTTGAAGACTCACTAGGTGGTTAAGGAAGAGTCAAAGCATGAGGATTAGACATAAGGTTACCATAGATTCTTATGTCAAAGGACTAATAATATACACTAGCGTAAGTAGAAGAATTAGCCACTATTAACTTGCCACTACAACTATCTAGTGGATTCTTTGGTAGGCCTTCAGTGCCTTATTTTCTAACATGCACCTATATCTCATACAGTTGCTCATGAAACAGAGCAATCTCCAACTCTTGAATTTATGCATTGCTAGTGTAAATCTACCTAGATCTTAGATGTCCCATCTTTTAAGATCTTATGACTTGGAAGATTTAAGATTACAATCATTTGAGACTTATTCCATGGTCGCCAAACCAAGCCTTACAGTCATAAGTGATCTAAGGGCTTCATCTAAATGCTGGTGAAGTAAATAAAGCATAAGATGAAGATGGTCATGTAAAGAATATTATTTAATTAAGATAGTTTTACAAGGAAATAACTTTTACAAGGCCAAATTTATTAGCTTGCAGGTTACTATTCCAACAAAAAAAAGCCTTTAAAAAGGCTATAAAGCTGTTGGAGTTCTTAGGGTATCAATTTCATCATGAGGACAGGAAACGCCTTAATCCATTTGAAACTGAGCAGCTTGAGGATTGTCTTGACCCTCTGCATGTCGAAAAGAACACACCTATGGTCAAAGATATGGCTATGGCCCATCCAATGGTAGTTGAGGTGGTGAAGGAGTTTGACTTTGAAAATAACTTTGTATTCAAAATCAAAGATGGCAAGGTTGATGTTGTTGCTTATTTCCCTCATGTTGAACATACCTTTCTAATCGATGAGGCAGGGCTCTCTCGACTTGCCACTACTATCTAGCTAATGCCTATTCCAATTTCTAAGTAGAATATTGAGGGTTCTTCGACCATTTTTCGAGTGCCGTCCAACAATGAGCTCAATTGTATTGTCAACGAAGTGGCGGTGACTTAAGGTGGTGGAGGGAAGGATGTTGGGTCGAGCTGAGACTACAATTGTTTTTGTTTTTTTATCTAAGTTGATTTTTCCCTACGAGGTATCTTGATTGATTGTACGAACCATTTCTATGATGTAATTATGGATCTTGATATTATTTAAAATGTCAACTTTTTGGTCATTTTTGTTGTCGATTTGCCACCCATTTTTTCCTACATTAATTATTTTGAACTGATTGCATCAATAAGTAAATATGTAAACCTTTCTTTCAAGTAACTGGTCAGATAGTGCAATCTTTTAATAAAGGAAGGGTAATGTTTGATTGGTTTAGAACTAAGTTAACGGTCGATTATAAGATTGATTAGCAAAGAAATAATTGGATAGATCTAGGGATATTTACATCAATTGATCCATTTAAAGTGGTTTTGGAATACTCTTTGTAGTCGACTACTTGGTCAACTTGAGATATTTTCTTTAAGATCAAACAAATAGGCTTGGTGTCATGGTTGATCGCGGGGTTAATTTTATTAAATTAACTGCAAGTTGTTGTTTAGTCCTTATATTGCAACGTGTGCATTTGTTGAGCAGCTTTAATTATGCACATCGACCACAAGGTCATTTTTAGGTTGTGGTTGACTACACAATCAATTTTAAATGATTTATTCATTTATTATGTGGTTGGGCTAGTTGCTTGATTGTGGTTTGAAATCGAATTGTGGTCAACTACAGGGTCCACTTTAATCAATTTATTCATTTATTAAGTTGGGAAATAAGCCCTAGTTGCAGTTCAAAATTGATATGTGGTCAACATTAAACAATCAACTCATTTATTAAGTTGGGCTAAAAGCCACAATTGCAGTTTGAAACTAATTTTTTGTTGACATAAGATAGATGATAAATGATCAACTTGTTTATTAAGTAATTGGGCTAGAAGCCATGGATATTGGTGAGAGTGAGTAGTTGTCAAAATGTAAGTCGTCTTTATTAGTTTGGAACTATATTACAAAATAGTCGAATGTAGACCTTGGTCTTTTTACACGTAGAATTTTTTTCAAATTCACTATTTTCCATGGTTAAGGGAATTCGTTGCCATTTATATCTACTAGTCGATAAGAGTTGTGTTTCACCACTTTGACTACCATGTAGAGCCTTTTCACTCCAGGTCAAGCTTACCCATATTTTTTAAGACTTCGACTTTTTTGAGGATGAGGTCTCTTGTCTTAAAGCTTCTTGGTTAAACCCCCTTGTTATAGTGCTGGGCTATTTTTGACCTATATCTTTGCATTGTTGTATATGTCTACTGGCACAACTTGTTAATTATTTTGAGGTCAAATTTTCTATCAAACTCATTCTTGATCGGGTTGTAGTAGATTACATGAGCTGCATGTTGTATAAATTCTATTAGGATCATTGTCTTTGATCCATAAACTAGGTTATAAAGGCTGTGACCCATGGTGGTTCCAGGGGGTGGTTTTATATGCCCAAAGGACCGTAGGGAGGTTGTTTGCCCAACTTACTTTGGATCCTTCAAGTCAAACTTTGATGTGGTCTAAGATAGTCCTATTTGTGACGTCTGTTTACCTATTGGCTTGAGGGTTCCTGATTGAGGTAAAATGTTGTCGAATTCTCAAGCTTTCGCACTAGTTCCTCATGCTCCTACTTTAGAATTGCCTACCATTATCAGATGTCAATACTTTGGATAAATCGAATTGGCAGAGAATATTTTTCCATAGAAAACTTCTAATGGTTGCACTAGTTATGTTCGAGACTGCATCTGCTTCGACTCACTTCATGAAGTATTCAACTGCAACAATCATGAATTTTCTTTAACCTGTGGTTTTTGGGAAAGAGCCAACTATGTCTATCCCCTATTAGTCTAATAGCCATGTAACCTGAGCTAGCACTAGCGTTGATGTAGGTTGGTGAGGTATGTTGGAGTGGACCTAACAAGATGAGCATTTTCTGATAAAGTCAACGGCATCTTTTAGCAAAGTTGGCCAAAAATACCATTATCTGATTGCTTTGTGGGCTAATGCTCGTCTTCCAAAGTGATTACCACAGATACCTTAATAGATCTCCTGTAAGACCTCCACAACATACTCTGATGTTAAACACCTCAATGGTGGTCTGGAAGGAAACCTTCTATAGAGCTTACTATATTTATCCAGGGTGAATTTTGTCGCTCGACCTCTGAGTCTTCATGCTTCTACTTTATCATCGAGCACTCTGCCCTCCCTTAGGTAAGCCTTTATTTTGTCTTGCTAGGAGGGAGTTGATTCTTGTATTTGCCCTATCAAGTTCTAGTTAAGACTACTAATCATAGGTTTGTCGGAGACCATGAATGTAATGATCCTATCTCTTGTTTCTTTTATCGAGTTGGCAAATTTTGATAGGGTATCTGCGTTTTCATTTTTTGATCTCAAGACTCGGCTGAGGGTGAACTTTTTGAACTGCTGTCGCAATATTTTAACCTCAGCTAGATATTTGCTCATTTTCATCTCCTTAGCTTTAGAATTCCCCTTAAACTATTCTGCAACTAGTTAGGAATTGATAATGACTACTAACTGCTCTACTTCTCTATAGACGGTCATCCTCATACCAGTAAGAAAGGACTCATACTCTACTTTGTTATTGGTGACATGATAGTTGAATTTAATGGCAAAGTTATACTCCTTAACCTACGGGGAGTGCAAAGAAATGCTTATTCCTCATCCCAAGGAAGTTGTTTAGCCATTGACATGTAAAGTCCATAGAGGGAATCTTAGTTGATTTTCTCCAGTAGGTCGAGTCATTCACAAAGTCTACTAGTACTTGGGCTTTTATGGTAGTTCAAAGCTATAAAGTGATGTCAAATTCTCCTAACTCGATGGCCCACTTTGTTAGCCTCTTTGATGTATTTAGTTTTGACAGCACTTTAGAAAGTGATGTCAAATTCCCCTAACTTGATGGCCCACCTTATTAGCCTTTTCAATGTATTTAGTTTCGATAGTACTTGTTTCAATGGTTATTTTGTGAGGACAACAATATAATGAGATTGGAAATAGGGCTTTAATTTCTTAGTTGCTATGACTAAAGTAAGAGCAAACTTTTTAATCTCAAGGTAATTATGTTCTGGGCCTTGCAATGTTTTACTGCTATAATACATAGGTCGATGCATGCCATGCCTAGTCGAGACCAGAACTGAGGTGATTGCCATTCATGAGACTGCCAGATAAATATGCATGATCTCTTTGACCTTCTGTTTAGCTAGCATTTGTGGTGCTGACAAATATTATTTCAACTCGACTAAGGCCTGGTCAGATTGCTTTATCTACTGGAACTTCTGCGCATTTTTGAGGATTTTGAAGAACTATAAGTTTTTGTCTGCTAATAGAGCAATGAATCGCCCCAGAGATATGATTCTTCCAACTAGATACTATATGTCTGTAATTGTTCGAGGAGGTGAGATGTCCAAAATTGTTTGGATCTTTTATGGATTTGCTTTTATAGCCCTTTGACTAACTCTGTATTTCAAGAATTTTTCCCCTTTCATCCTAAAAGTGCATTTGTTGGAATTGAGTTTCATACCAAATGCGCTCAATATTAAAGATATATGACTGAGGTCAACTAAGTGGTTTTGCTGTTTCTCTATTTTAACAATCATGCCATCAATGTAGACCTCCATGGTCTTTCCGATCTCATTTTTAAATATAAAGTTGACAATTTTTTGATAGGTTGCATCCGTATTCTTGAACTTGAAAAGCCTGACTAGAAAATAGTATAAAACATTAAAGACCACAAAAGAGGTCTTATTCCTATCTTTGGGGGCCATAAAAATTTGATAATAACCTTAGAATACATCCATCATATTCAAAAGATCACAACCAATAATAGAATCAACTAATAAATTTATACGAGGCAGCGGTTAAGGGTCTTTAGGACAAGTTTTATTCAAATCAATAAATTTATTACATATTCTCTAATTTTCCTCATTTTTAGGGATAAAAACTACATTACAAAGCCAACTAGGATATTGAATTTCTACAATGTAGCCTGCCTCTAAGTGATTGTTGACCTCTTCCTTAATGATATGGCATTTTTCAGCATTAAAGGTCTTGGTCTTCTGTCTGCTTGGCTTGAATAAGTGATCCACATTTAGGTGCTAGATGATAATGCTGAGGGAACGATTCCCTAGAGGTTGGCAGCTCTCTAAGCAAAAATATCAATATTTTTTTTGAGGAAATCAACCATCAAACACTCCATGTTGCTACCCAGATATGTTATAATCCTTGTAGTCTTGTTAGGATTCCTTGGTTTGACCTCATAGTCTTGAACTCCCTAGTTGATTCGACCCCAGTATCCTCCATTGGGATGTCCCCAGCTTTGGTTGGGTTTTCTACTTGCTTACCCTGATCGAGATGGTGTGGCATTGTCAAGCTTCTTTCATGTTACAAGATAGTTCACTGGTCCCAATAGCTGTTGAAAACTTGACCTTCATGTGGTTGGTTAAGATAATAGCCCTGGAGTCATTCAGTGTTTGCCGTCTGATTATGGCATTATAGGCAAATGGCGCATCAATGACCAGATAGTTGACCATGGGCGTCCTTCATCGGGGTATTTCACAAAATAAAGTATATAAGTTTATGGATCCTTCATGAATGATCATGGGTACTCCAAATCTAACCAGCATGGTGTGCACTAGCTCAAACTTTAACTTTTCCATATTCATTCTTTTTAGTATTGACAAGAAAATTATGTTCGCAGAGTTGCTGCTGTCGACCAAAACCTTTCTGACCTCAAAGTTGGCTATCTTAGTTGACGTAATAAGGGGGAAATCTATCTTATTCTTAGTACCTTGGTTCTCAATATATATATGTCTAAGTCTGAAAAAGAAATAGGTTCTATGCTAGTAGAGAATTGAAAAACTATTTCAACTGAGGAAGATTTAGTTGATTCCAACTTCATTTAGTTTTGTCTCTTAGCTAACTAGAAGTCTCTTCTCATCGGGCCTTTGGCAATAGTGTTGATTACGCCTCTAAAGGGTAGGCATGGATTGACGAGCTTTTTTTCCTTGTTCTTTTTCCTTAGACTGACCCACCTTTATTTATGGAGAGTCTGGTTAGTTTAACCCATCTCTTATCTAGCTTTCTCATTAATAAATTTCTTCAGGTGTCTTTGTTAAATAAGCCTTTCGATCTTATCATGCAAATTAAAGCAATCCTCGGTGTCATGCATTTTTTATTGGTGAAATTAATAGTATTTTTTGGATCTCTTGATTGCCTCAGTCTCAATCAACTTCCTGGGTTTTTTGAGGAGGTTATCATCCTGAATGATAAATAATACCTCATTCCTTGTAGTGTTTAGTGGTGTGTAGTTGTGAAATCTCTTGATGGGAGATCGATGACAATCCTTGTGTTGTCTATCTCTTTCTCCTGGGCTTTCTTCTTGTTATTGTTTAGGTTGCCATTTTTAGTTGTACTTTTCAGTGAGGTCGAGTAGCTCTTTCATTATCTTTGATCTCTCTTTTACAAGCGCATAAGCGCACTCCTTATGTCAAAGATCTAAGAACAACACATCAATCAGAAATTCTATTAGGGACTATTGATCTTCAACATCTCTGTGTTAAACTTGGTGGAAAAAATTCTCAAAGGGACTCATCTTTGTTCTGCTTAACTATACGCAAATAAGTATGGGGGAGTTCTGCTTTTCTTCGACTGGCAAACTAATGGAGAAATATGTTGCAAAGTTGGTCATATGAGTAAATTGACGTTGGCTTTAATTTAATAAATTATTCTAGTACAATATCTTAGAAAGTGGTGGTTAGCATTTTGGCATGAATGTACTTATTATGCCCATGGAGTTGCATCGCGTGTTCAAATTGAAGTAAATGCTCATTCAGGTTAAATAAATCATCATATCTGGGTAGATTGATCAGAGCATTGGCATTGATAGCTATTCACTCATCGATTATCTCCTAGATAAATAGTGACTCTTGGTCGTGATAAAGTCGGGGTGCATTATCATAAGGAGGGTTCCTTTTTATGTTCTTTTTGGAAATCTCCTCAAGGCATCTGTTCAGCTGTTGCACTTGGTGTGATACTTCTTTCTATTCTCCTTGATCAATTTATGATAAATTTCTATTCATTTAAGCTCTCTATTGCTTGACCTTATCACGCTGCTGGGTTTGAATAGGTTAAGTGATGTGATTTATTGAGTTAGCCACTTTTTCCCTAGGGTTTAGTCGGGTTTTTTCCCATGGAACCAACTTGGGCTACCCTCATGTTAGATAAGTGGGCATTTTGTCTCTTGTTTGCCCTTATCCTCTCTTGGGGGCCTCTCTTTGCATTATGAAGGTTGAGAAGTGACACTAGCAGTTGGCGTGGACTGGTTGTTGTGCTTATTGAGGATAGCTGATAATTGAGCTGATATCTACTCGCTTATCAGTTGCATAAGTTGAGACATAGTTAAAGTTACCAGTTGTTTTAGTTAGGAATTGGGTTCGGCCACATTTTGTTTTTGGTGGGGTTAAGGAGGAAGGGTAGGGGACTTTCTATTCTTCTTTCTCTTAGAAATAGCTTGCCTTATGTTGGCTATTTTATTTTTTTCTCAATTACAAACTCTAAAACCCATATATGGTGCCAAATGATAATGTTAAGATCTATTTAATAGTATTCTAAGCTTTAATCCAATCCAATCGACCATAAATGAGATAAAAAAATAATGTTTATGTGAAGTTAGGTCGAGTTCTGCAACTAACTGTATACGTTAGGTTAGTCGAAGTGCCCTCAACTAAGGCATTTTGATGCTCAAGTCAATACTTAATCGACTAAAAGATAGAGCAACAGAGTGAAGGCTCTAAGTGATAATAAACATACCTTGCTAAATGGTGGCAATGGGGTATTTGTAGGCTCTCTTAGATGGTTGATATGCCAATGATACCCTTACCTACATAAAGAGGGCATTTATCTTTAATTGAGGACTTTTAGGTCTTTTTTCTTCTATGTACTATTCCAGATGGCATTTTTTTCTACTATTCAGAATATTGTGGTATAGATAAGACACGCACCACTATGGTTCTATAGCATGGTGGTACAAAAGGTGGCACGCAACATTAATGTAGAGGCATGCTACCTGTCAGAGCATTTAATGTGGCAGAGAGGTGGTAATGGTGCATTTAATGCAACTGTAGCTTGTGGTGTGAGATTGCTTTATGATGTTTTGATCGACCTTATTTGTCAATATTTTTCCTTGCCTGTTATTCATCTATGCATACTTAGGTCAAGATGATTGAACTCTATTGGATCTAAAAGTCTTTCTGATTAAGGGTTGAATGGCCATTTTCCAGCTGATCAACCACACTCTAGTCAATAGCACAAAGTGTCAATATCCATGCTAGCTAAATTGCCTAAGGAGAGCCTAGTGAATTACTGATAGGCTAGGCTTGATAGCTAATTGGGTTGTTACATGTCACGTCTCTTATTTGGTTGAGTGTTTTTGAGTTAGGCTTGTTGGTTATCCCATATGACACCAACTTTACCAGCTTGGCCTTAGGCCATGGGGTGCCTAGCTTTGAGTGCCCAAGAGCTCATTACGCAGGTGGTTGGGCTTGCGGTCAGTGCACATAAGGCATTGGGCATTGCCTTTGGCAATCGTGATCAATTGAAACTAATTCAAGTTTGCAGAGGTTGTCCTTCTCATAATGTCGATACTTTCTTGAGTTTGCGAGACCTTCTTCAGGTATATTGCCTAGTTTAACATTAGCATGTGGAATTAATCCTCAAGAGCACATAAGTTAGTTTTTGGTCCCTGACTAGTCTTCTTTCTCTGAGTCCAAAGTAAAGAATTCTTCTGAAGAGGGGTCCAAGGATGCTCCTATTTTTTATATTAATTTCATTAATCTAGCATAGATACTTTGTTTGTTTTTATTAAGGGATTCAGAAATGAAGAATTTGTACTTATGACGAGTTTGATTTTTTTCTCCTTCGTTAAAGGATAACATGTTGTCACCTCCTTTGGGGTATTTTACTACACTCAATAGCTACTTTAGTAGTGGATTCTTCTTTCCAACTGACTTGCTATTATTGAAAGTAGTTCAAAGTTATAAAGTATGCTTAAGTTATTATGTTCCCAATTTCTTTGCATTCCTTATGGGTTTTCTACATTGCTTGAGGGACTGGGTTTTCCTATCTCTTTAGATAACTTTCATTCTTTATTCTGGGTACAGAATGTGCTAACTAAGTCTTTTTTCCATGTCTTTCTCGAATCAAGTTGTAAGTTCTTGAGTGGTTTATCTTCTTTTAGATGGCCTTGGAAAAAGTATGGTCGTTTTTGGGTAAGATAAGGATTAGAATATTCCCTATATGTGGAGTAGTTCACGATTGTTAATATGCATAGGTGAGATTCATCATGACCATCTCAGTGCTTCGAAGAGGTGGGATTGTTTGCTTTTTTCTTTGACATTACTTGCATTTTCCGCAAAGGTACTTAATATAATTTATGTTTATTGCTCTTGCATGCATACTTGTTATTGCTTTCTTGCAATTTTCTAAGTATTTATTTATTTTTCATTCAGAATCATTTATTGGATTGCTTGGTTTAGCTTAATTTTCTTGATCTTGGCAACTACAAAGATTGATTTAGCTAGTATCTATGCTAGGAGAGTAGATAGAGGTTTACACGAGAGGTGTGTAATGGAACCATGTCAAGGAATGCAACGCCTAAGCCCCCTATAGCGGTGATTGAGTGAGGTTTATGCTCTATCATTTTCTATTGCGCATCACTCACCAAACTAGTGAAGGTGATGGTTTTGATGTAGTGATTTTAGACCAACTAGGAATCATGTATTAGGATAAATCACGTGAGGTATTTATTCATAATCTTGTTGCCTTTTTCATGCCAGTAAGGGCAAAGGATTATTTTGCTATGATCTATGTCAAAGTTGCAACATCAACTCACATTGGGATATGGATATAATTGCTTTTAATATTGACAACTTTAGAATAGGGTGAGTGAGTATGATTAGTAGAAGTTGGGGGTACATGTTTATCTTAGCACTCAGTTTATTTTGCATATATGTGTGTATTACAGTTGTACTTAATCATTCGCTCATAAAACTTGTTATTTTCGTGTAGGCTTAGAACTTGGTTGTGTAGATGTACTATTGAGTAGAGAGAGCTACAACGATGTAGCATTACTTAAGAAGAAGGTCACAAGATTTATCCAGTAGCAGTCTTAGATGAAGAATGAGTTCGCAGAACTGCTAAATGAGCATGAGCACAGAAGACACATTATGTAAAGAATTTGAAAACCAAGAGGAAAATTTTAAATTCTTTAATTGGAAAAATGCTCATCTTTGTTTCTCGTGAGGATGCAGTGAACAACAGCGAAAAAGTTTAAAGGTTTTTATGAGTTTTTTGAGGCACTTGAGGCAAAGGCCAAATTGACTTATGAGTAGGCCATCCATTCTAGGGTTGTTGTCGTTTGCTTAGTGAGTGGGCGATACCTTGCTGAGGACTTACTAGTACTTGATCATAACATTATAGTTAATCTTTTTGTTGGAACATTTGGTAGGGCTCCAGAAGTTGGCATTGATGTTTTGGTAGATGATCTAATGAATGCGGCTAAGTAGAAGTAAATGAGAACTATAATAGGAGTTTTAATTAGTTCTTTCTTTTTTCTCCATTTAGGATTACTTGCATTTTTGCTTTTGCATAAATAGTACGATAACTTGTTTTTAGGTTTTCATTTTAGGAGGTCAAGTGTCGGCGAAATGTTTTGGGTATGCTTTGATGTTATCAAAATTTACTCCATATGATTACAAAAGTTTGCATAATTAGGATTTGTTGACATAGTTTTTTGTTGAGTTTTTGGTGTTTTTGAGCTCTTAGTTTCAATTATTGTGCATTGTGGGCGCATGAGGGTGATTAAGACTCTCTTTTATTTTTTTCTTTTTTCTTTTATTTACTTCTTGTGACTTTGGCGCAATGAGAAGGGGTAATAAATGAACTTGATTGTAAGCCTTGCTTAAGTGTCTTACTACATGTTGAATTTCTATGAGGCTTCATTAGGGGGTCATGCCATAGTTGTTTTATGGAAGTTGTAAGCTTCACTTGAGAGGTCTTACACAGTTGTTTGATGTGATGATTAGACTTGATTATGACACCAGCTTGTATAGTCTGTAACACCACTAGAACTTTATTGATTTTATTTATAAAATATGATCTTGTTATTATTTAAAATTTTTATGAATTTCATATTGTTGATTATTTTAAGAAGTTTTGTGGGTTAAATTATAATTTTTATAGACTTGATTGTGCAAGTTTTTGAATAGTTGGGATTTGAATGAGATACCATAAGTCAAAGGGGGTTGATCATAATTTTCCTAAACGTTTTGGGCATAATTGCATAACTTAAAATCTTAAAAGGCTAAATTGCAAATTGGGAAAGATGAGATTTAAGAAACGGGTAGTATTTCTTTCTTTCTTCATTTCCTCTCCTTTTTTTTCCCTTCATCACTTTTCTTTTCTTTCTTTTCCGTTAAGGACAACTCTTCTCGGTGACACTTTGCCTCGGCCAAACTACTACCAAACTACCACCTTCAATCTCGGCCACACACGCACACATACACAACAGATGAGCAACACTGGCAATGAGATGAGAGAAAACCACCTTATAGGTCTCTCAGTTTTTGATGAACAGAAGGTCGAAAGTCAGCTCTGGATAGACGATTGGGAAGCCCTCAGCTTAGGGAGTACAATGGTAGCCTTGCATAGTAGTTATGACGGCAGTGGTGGAAAGAAAAACTACAGCTATTTTGGCTCATTCCAGCGGCGACAGACCTCAAAACTTAAAACCAAAGGCGACATTGGAATCCTTTTGTTGAGAGAAACATGTTTGAAGTGGTGTTACATTTTTTGGTGGCAGCAGCGGTGTAGCAATGACAGAAAGATGATGTCTTCTCCTCGACATGATAAATACTATGGTGTTATTGATTTGTAATTCTGGACCCTCGGTAGTGAAATTTGGATTAATGTTCTGTTGTTGCATGTTATATATATATACATACATGCAATATATATTGTACTTTTCTTAGAACTAGCGTTTGAGATAATAAGTATACTTGTATGAATTGATTACCCATGCAAGGAGTTTGAAGTTGAGAGATAAGAACTTTGAACTTGAATTGTGTATTATGCTAAGTTGAACTTAATTATGATAACGAGGACTATTGTGAGTTAAAATGGTGTTTGAGGCAAAAATTCGGCTAGAGATTAATGCTTATGTATTGCTTTAGATTATGATGCCCTTGATTTTGTATATAAGATGAGGTAACCATGGAATTATGCTATTGACAAGATGTTAGGTTAAATAATGAAGTGATATGAATAGATGCGAGAATTGCTCATACTGGAGGAACACTAATGTTATAAGCTATTTTGCCGAGTCGATAGAATTATTAAACTTTAAATTATCATGCTAATAGGTTAATTAAAGATTTTTGAATTCTATAAGCATTGATATGATGTACTAGAAAGTCAACCGTAGGTTTTGACTATGATTTTGCTACCTTAGCTAGGTGACGAAGAGGTGGAAACTGGGGATCAGTGACTGCGACCTTTGATTTGCATTTTCTACACTAACTAAGGTAAGGTTTCCTTTCGCTCTGGGTTGTTGCTTGTATAAGCTTACTTGTATTTTTTGAAAATCCCTGTGTGGGTTTGCCATTTGGCCTTGTTATATTTATTATTTTTGTGGCAAAACCCATGTGAGGGTTAATGTGCTTGTTTGTACCTACTCGTAACTTGATTGCTTGTTCTTGCTCGTCTGTTTGAGATTTGTACATAATAGTACATTTGATCATATTTGATTCATTTAATTATATAGCCCTGTGTGGGATTCATACTTGTGATGTCTATGAAATTGTTCTTGATTATTATGGTGGCCAGAACCCCTTTCTATCATGTTTTGTATTTGTCTTGATCATTATTTATCTTAAACTTGTTATAAGATGCCTTGCCGGCATGCTTGTGTGCTTGAACCTATTATCTGGCCAGTTGGCTTATCAAAACTTTTTAGTAAGTTGTATCGCCTTATCTTGCTTGTTTATACCTGATTGTACTTATTAGAGATAATACTTGGGCCAAGTGCCAATCCTACGTGAAATGCTGAGATTTATGGGACATACCTTGCAGCCCACCTAGGTGTCTATGATACGCTAAGTGGTCTGCTTAGGTATTAGCGATACGCTAGGCAGTCTGCTTAGGTACTCACAATGTGCCATATAGTCCGTATAGGCACACCAATTGTATGCCGAGCTGTTATGCTTGGAAATGCTTGTTTGAACGGTATAAGGTGAATATATGCATATCTTGCTTGTTTATTTGGAATGCATATATTGTTAGGGATTGCTTGTTGTACTCATTCTTACTTGCTTGTAAACTGCTCTTGGAGCAATAAGGCAGGAGAGTTTCCTGTTGCATTTATCATACTTGCTTGAATTGAACTGCTTGTTGTTTTCAAATATGTTAAGATGTTCTTTTACCTTGACAGATTCCTGTTATTTCTTAACTATATACACTCACTAAATCCTTTGGACTTACCCTAATTTCCCTTTAATTTTGTAGACAGGTTTGATTAAGAATGAAAGTTCAGCTCAGGCTTAAAGAAACGATCTCTTTTGATAATCTTAGATGAATATGTACTTATGGGCCTTGTGTTTATTACACGTGAACCCTAGAGTTGATGTGTTATGTCAAAGATGTTATGGATGTTTTAGAATTATACAAATAAGCATATTACTCTGAAGAATAGTTTTGGTTATGAATGTTGCTGATAATGGTATCAACTAAGATGTAATTTCAACTGTGGGTATAATATTCACGTTATAGGTTTTGATGTAAGATTGAATTAATTTGACATCTTAGCTTGGGGTCACCTTGAGTAGGGCATTATAGGTGGTATCAAAGCTTTGATTTAGATGTCCTAAGCGTGAACAAATGATAGACATCATAGTGACCTCTATTTGGGTTATTTAGAATGTGCACTTAGGGATATGATAGGATTGTTAAGGTTTAGCGGGACCGTTAGAGGGTAGTAGAATCTTAAGGCTCGAGTTTAGATTATATTGTTTGATTTTGTTGAGACATAATTCTTGGATTTGTTGCAAGATGGCTAACAGCTCTGACAAGGGAAAGGCGCTTGCAGATGACCAGAATAAGAAGACACTTGAAGACAACATCAAAGAGTTGAAAAAAGAAAAGAAAAACCTCCAAAAGATCTATAAAACCCTGGAAGAGAAATGCTACTGGCAACATGAACATCTCCAACAAGCTCGGGAAGAGGTGCTCACCTTGAAAGGAATGCTAAGTGCTTAAGACTACCTACACGACTATGTTATGGGTGATCTTGAGCAGGAACACCTTTGAGTTAGTATATTGAGGCACAAATTCAAGAACATTGGGGCCAACATGAAAGCTTTGTTTTGAATGCTGTAGGCCGATTACAAGAGGTCAGTTGAAGCTCTTTACACAACGGTGGATAAGATAGGCTGTATGATAAAATATTATGATCGAGACATCAATCAGATCGTCGGCAATAGCTTTAGCATAGATGTTACAGCCAGACCATTCAAAATTCGTATGGCCCTAGCACTTGATTACGTTCAAGGACAGCAATAGGAAGATCAACCTTTTAGGGAATAGGCACCTATGCTCAAAGAAGAACTTGAGGTGGAATCGAACGAGGAAGATAAAGAATTAAAAGAGAAACCTGAAGAAGCCCCCAATGCTGATCCCATTTTGAAGCCCCCAATGGTAGCACCACTTGAGATCGATAATGAAAGAGATGGAGTAGAACCATTCCTTGAGTGGGATGATTTTGATCAGTGGGGAGATGATGAGTTGGATGCAGTATCAGACGTTACCGATGAGGATTAGATCTGAGTCTTAATGCTTTAGGCTGTAGCTAGCTAGTAGGATTCTAGTTATGACGTGACCATCCTTATTTTTTTTTTGCCTTGTATTTGTAGGAATATTTTTGCTACCCATCAATTTTACTTCGACTGGGTAGTTAGCTAGCTTAGTCTTTGAGTTTGATTATGACTTTTATCTATGTTAATCTAAACTTAATGTTAACAACTTTTATCTATACTGACTATGTGTAAATTTTCTTGTTGATCTAGAGATGTTTAAGTTTTGATGTTGACTTATTTTGTTCATAATATCTTTATTCAAATTATGGTGGGTTGAGTTGGCTAAAGCTTAGTTTGCGATTGTGTTTGCAAGGTTGAAATCCTAAGAGACAATGACATCTAGGGGTAGTGGTAATGCTCCTGCACCTACAAGGATGAGTTTAAGGGAAAGACCCTTAGGGTGATGGGCTCATACACCTCATGCACATGGTCAGGGAGCACACGTTTACCAACATCACATAGCTGAAGAAGAAGTGTCACAAACTCCCACAATGAACCAACTGGAAGAAAACCACCCAACAAAGCTTCTATATCAAGAAAGGCAAAGACGAGTGAAATCGGCTCATCAACCAGTTGGAGGAGCTGGAATAGCAAAAGTAGTTTTGGATGATCGGGCTTTAGAGTGGTTTCTGAGATTTGAACCCCCAAAATTCTATGTAGAGCCAGACGATTGCAAAGCTGAGGAATGGCTGGAAGACTTAGATAATATATTTAGAACCTTGAGGCACCTAGGTGAATAGAGAGTACAATTTGCCGTATTTTTTTTTATGGGACTTGCAAGAAGTTGGTGGCAAATAGTTGAGCACATATGGTTACAGGCAGAAACTCCTCAAACTTGAGAGAACTTTGCCCAAGAATTCAAAGACAAGTATATGCCTCTGGTGGCCAAGCAAGCCAGAGAGAGGAAATTTATGGACTTGATTTAAGAGAATTAATCGATCAGCCAGTATAAAGCCACATTTAGTAGATTGGTGCAATATGCCCCATACACCTAAGGAGATAAGAGCTTACAGACCAAGCAGTTTATACAAGGTCTGCAAACAGAGTTAAGAAAAGGGTTGGCCATATAGGACTTACAGAATTTTAATTTAGCTATGAGCAAGGCCCTACAGTTGGAGGCAGAGTTACAAGAAATTTGCAAGATTGAGGATAGAAATAAAAAAAGGAGATTGCATTTGGTAAGACACAGTGGTGCAAGCAAGAAACAACCCAAACTTCAAGTTGGGAATGTCTCTTAGTGAAACCCTCAGGCTAAAAAGATGATAGAATCAAATTAGGGTAAGGCACCAATAAAAAATGGGTACTATAGAGCATCGGGCTACAATGAGGCAGATTGCTGGAAGAAGCAAGGCAAGTGTTTATGTTGTGGAAATGACCAATATTTTATGAAAAATTACCCTAAGTTGAGAGGTCTACCATCAGTAGAAAAAGGGAAATAAGTAATGGGAATTGGTGGGAAGTAGAAGATTTACGCACAAGCCCACACTTTTACAGGTGAAGATGCCCTGGACCCCAACGAAGTAGTGAAAAGTACCATTTATATCCTTAATAATCTTGGTAAAGTGTTGTATGACCCTGATGCCTTGCATTCATTTATTAGCTCTTAAACTGAATATGTCACCTAAAACCATGATTTATCAAATAGAGGTTAAAACACCTTTGGATGAAGGTTTAGTGACAGATATTATATATTGAGATTGCCCAGTTATGATTAGAGATCGAGAGTATCCCTCTAATCTCATATAGATGCCCATACAGGGCTATGATGTGATGCTTGGAATAGATTAGTTATATTGTCACCATGCCCAAATATATTATTTTACCAAGTGCATCACCTTCGGTGGGGAAACATTAATATCGACACACTACACAGATGATAACTCATCCCTAATACTGATCATCTTGATAATAGAGGCTAGATGAATTTTGAGAGATGATGAGCAAGGGTTTTTGGCTTACCTCATCAATAAGCCATGGGAATTTATGAAGCTGAAGAATGTGGAAGTGGTAGTCGAGTACCTAAAAGTATTTCCTGAAGAATTGAATTCATTGCTCCCAGATAGAGAAATTAAATTTGTCATTCACACTTTGCTAGGGGCTATATCATTCTTAAAGATCCCTTATCGAATGGCCCTAGCCAAACTTAAGGAATTGAAGAGTCAACTTCAAGAATTATTGGCGAAAAGATTCATTAGACCAAGCACAACTCTGTGGGGAGCCCCAATGCTCTTTGTCAAAAAGAAGGATCGGACCTTAAGGATGTGCATTGATTATCGATAATTGAATAAGGTTACTGTTAAGAATAAGTACCCTTTACCTTAGGTAGAAGAACTATTCGATCTTTTACAAGGGGCGAGTTTCTTTTCAAAATTGGATCTGAGATAAGGGTACTACCAATTGAAGATCAAGGAATAAGACATTCTTAAAACTGGTTTTAACTCTCGGTACAATCATTTTGAGTTTGTGGTGATGTTTTTTGGGCTAACTAATGCACCAACAATTTTCATGGACTTGATGTACCGGGTTTTCAGACTTTACCTAGATCAATTTGTTGTTATCTTTATTGATGACATTTTGGTGTTCTTTAGGACTAAAGAAGAACACGCTAAGTACTTGCAAATTGTCCTCAAAACTTTGAAGGAACATCAGCTATGTGCTAAATTTAGTAAGTGCGAATTTTGGATGAAAAGGATAATCTTTTTAGGGCATGCTATCACTCAAAATGGGATCAAAGTTGACCATTCCAAGGTAGAAACAATAGTCAATTGGAAGTGCCCTGGGAATGTTACAAAGTTCAAAGGTTTCTTGGGATTAACTGGCTATTACCGAAGATTTGTTTAGGATTTCTCCAAGATAGTTGGCCTATTGACCAAGTTGACGTAAAAAGATTAGCCATTTGACTGGAATGATGACTGCGAAAAGAGCTTTCAGGAAATAAAACAATGTCTCACTACAACTCCGATCTTAACTTTTTTGGATGGTTTAGAGGGCTTTGTAGTGTATATAGATGCTTCTAATAAAGGGTTGGGATGTGTGTTAATGCAGAAAGGGCGTGTTATCACCTATGCCTCTAAGAAATTAAAACCCCATGAAGCAAATTACCTAACACATGACCTTAAGCTGGCTACAGTCATATGTACACTATCGAAGTGGAGGCATTACCTCTATGGTGTTACCTTTGAGGTGTATACTGACCACAAGACCCTTAAGTATTTGCAGTTGCAAAAGGACCTAAACATAAGGCAACGACGATGGATGGAGTTCTTGGGAGACTACGATTTAACCATCACTTGCCACCCTAGTAAAGCTAATGTGGTGGTTGGTGCCTTAAGCTAAAAACCTAGGTTGGCTCACTTACAAGCAACAGAAAAGTCTAGAGATAGAAAGTCAAGTTTTGTGCTTAAATGTAAGTAGCATGCTTGGATTGTCGGGATTTAGAGGAATATAAGAATGATATTGATTTGTTTCTGAATACCATAAGACCAAGCTGATAAAGGAGACAATTGAGAAGGTGCAGGTGATTAAACAGAAAATGAGAGCAGCTCAGGATAGACAAAAGAGTTATGCAGACACTAAGAGGAAAGATCTAGAATTTGAAGTCAGAGACCAAATATCCTTCAAAGTTTTCCCCAAAAAAGGAGTGAGAAGAATTGGTAAGGGTGGAAAACTTAGCCCGAAGTATGTTGAGCCCTACGAGATCAGTGAAAGAATAAGATCAGTTGCATATTGTCTCAGGTTACCCCAGGATCTGAGAGGAATACATGATGTCTTCCATGTGTCAGCTCCAAAAGTATTATCTTGATCCTTTTCACATCATATCACATGACAACATGCAATTACAGAGTGACAGTATTGTGGCGCAATCATAAAATTGAAGAAGTGACATGGGAGAGAGAAGGTCTCATGCTCCAACAATATCCTAAACTCTTCTAAGCTTCAGGTGAGAATTTGGGGATTAGATTCTTTTATGGAGGGAGTTTGTAACACTACTAGAACTTTATTGATTTTATTTATAAAAAATGATCTTGTTATTATTTGAAAATTTATGAATTTCATATTATTGATTATTTTAAGAAGTTTTGTGGGTTAAATTATAATTTTTATGGACTTGATTGTGCAAATTTTTGAATAGTTGGGGTTTGAATGTGATATCCTAAAACAAATAGGTTTAATCATTATTTTCCTAAAAGATTCTGGCATAATTGCATAACTTAAAATCTTGAAGGGCTAAATTGCAAATTGGGAAAGATGAGATTGAAGAAATGGATAGCATTTCTTTCCTTTTTAATTTTCTTTCTTTTTCTTCCCTTTTTCACTTTTCTTTACTTTTTTCTCCGCCAAAGACAACTTTTCTCGACGACACCCCCCGACCAAACTACCATATTCACTCTCGGCCACACACACACACACACACAGAGAGTGAAGGAGCAACACTGATGACGAGATGAGAGGAATCCACCTCATGGGTTTCTCAATTTTTGATGAACAAGAGGCCAAAACTCAGCTTTGGATGGATAATTGGGAAGCCTTTATCTTAAGGAGTACAATGGTAGACTTGCATGGCGATTCCGATGGTGGCGGCACGGTGATCAGAAAGCAGTGGTAAAAAGAAAAATCATGACTATTTTAGCCTGTTCTAGTGGCTATGAACCTCAAAACTTGAAACCGAATGCGGCATTGGAATCCTTTTGTTGAGAGGAACATTTTTGTGGTGGTGTTACATTTTCTGACGGCGGTAGCGGCATAGCGATGGTAGAAAGACAACATTTTCTCCTCGATGCAACAAATACTATGGTGTTATCGATTTGTAATTCTGGACCCTCGATAGTGAAATTTGGATTAATGTTTGATTGTTGTATGTTATATATATACATGCATGCAATATATGTTGTACCTCACTTGGAACTATTATTTGAGACAATATGTGTACCTATATGAATTGATTACCCATGCAAGGAGTTTGGAGTTGGGAGATATAAACTTTGAACTTGAATTGTGTATTATGCTAAGTTGAACTTAGTTATGATAATGATGACTATTGTGAGTTAAAATGCTGTTTGAGACGAAAATTTGGCTAGAGATTAATGCTTATGTATTGCTTTAGATTATGATGTCTTTGATTTTATATATAAGATGAGGTAACCATGGAATTATGCTATTGACAAGATGTTGGGTTAAATAATGAAGTGATATGAACGGATGTGAGAATTGCTCATACTGGAGGAACACTAATGTTATAAGCTATTTTGCCGAGTTGATAGAATTATTAAGCTTTAAATTATTATGTTAATAGGTTAATTGAAGATTCTTGAATTCTATAAGCATTGATATGATATACTAGAAAGTCAATTGTGGGCTTTGACTATGATATTACTACCTTGGCTAGGTGATGAAGAGGTGGAAACTGGGGATCAGTGACTGTGACCTTTGATTTGTATTTTCTACACTAACTGAGGTGAGGTTTTCTCCTGTTCTGGGTTGTTTCTTGTATAAGCTTACTTGTGTTTTTTGAAAACCCCTGTGTGGGTCTGCCATTTGGCTTCGTTATATCTATTATTTTTGTGGCAAAACCCCTGTAAGGGTTAATGTGATTGTCTGTACCTACGCATAACTTGATTGCTTGTTCTTGCTCATTTGTTTGAGATCCGTACATGATAGTACATTTGATTGTATTTGATTTGCTTAATTATATATCCCTGTGTGGGATTCATACTTGTGACATTTTATGACATTGTTCTTGATTGTTATGGTGGCCAGAACCCATTTTTATCATGTTTTGTACTTATCTTGATCATTATTTATCTTAAACTTGTTACAAGATGCCTTGCCGGCATGCTTGTGTACTTGTACCTAGTATCTGGCCAATTGGCTTATCGAAACTTGTTAGTAAGTTGTATCACCTTATCGACAACCCTAATTGCTCATTTGTACCTGATTATACTTATTGGAGAATAATACTTGGGCCGAGTGCCAATCCTACGTGGAATGCTGGGATATATAGGACACGTCTTGTAGCTCATCTAGGTGTCCATGATCGCTAAGCGGTCTGCTTAGATATTAACGATACACTAAGCAATTCGCTTAGGTGCTTGCAATGTGCCAAACATTCCATAAGGGTAGTGCACCATACAGTTTGTATGGGCACACTCATTGTATGTCGAGTTGTTATACTTGAAAATACTTGGTTGAATGGTATAAGGTGAATATATGCATGTCTTGCTTGTTTTGTTGGAATACATATATTATCAGGGATTACTTGTTGTATTTGTTCTTGCTTGCTTGTAAACTGCTCTTGGAGCAATAAGGCAGTAGAGTTTCCTATTGCATTTATCGTACTTACTTGAATTAAACTGCTCGTTGTTTTCAAACATGTTAAGATGTTCTCTTACCTTGATAGATTTATGTTATTTCTTAACTGTATATCCTTACTAAGTCCTTTGGACTTACCCCTATTTCCTTTAAATTTTGCAGACATGTTTGATTAAGAATGAAAGTTCAGCTCAGGCTTAAAGAGATAATCTCTTTTGATAATCTTTGATGAATATGTACTTATGGGCTTTATGTCGGTTGCACATGAACCCTAGAGTCGATGTGTTATGTCAGAGATGTTAATGATGTTTGGAATTGTACAGACAAACATATTACTGAAGAATAGTTTTAGTTATGAATGTTGCCGGTAATGGTATCAACTAAGATGTAATTTTTGATGCTTGTTTTGTTACGATGTTAAAAATTAAATTAAATTTAGGCCTAATATTCATGTTATAGGTTTTGATGTAAGATTGAATTATTTTGACATCTTAACTTGGGGTCATCCTGAGTGAAGTGTCACACAGTCTTACTATAGTTGTTTGATGTCAATAGTCATTCCCCTTGGATGTATTGCTGGACTAGTAGTAACTATCATTGTGTATGCATTTGCAAGTGAAGATGTAGTTATTATTTCACCACGTGCCCCACCTGGGGTTTTACAATGGTATTTTCACCATATTGCCCGTTTGGAGGATTTTATAGTGGTCTTTCACCACTCGCCCTGTTTGAAGTGGGGGCTTATAATGGTATTTCCCAACATGCTCTATGCCCCACACCTACTTGGTGAGGGCTTATGATGGTATTAGCCACATGCCCTTTTAGGGTCTTTAAAGTGGTGCTGATGATGTTTTGATGACGAATTTTGTACAGAATCAAGTATATTGTAATGCATTTTATATGTTTGTTGTTGCATGATTGTATTATGGCACATGCCTTAGTGTTCTCACCATATAAAGTGTTATTCTGCATAGGTCGTTGCTTATTAAGTATAATTATGAGATGACATAAAAAAAATTCATTAAAGTAATCAAAAGGAACAATGATGTTGCTTTTTGCATAGGTTGGCTTTAATTTGTTATTCATCGAAGCCATTCCTAACTAATGAAAGTAACACTTGAACACTTGAAATAAAAAAACTCTAACTACTAGCTCAATCTTGAAAAGAAAGAAAAGGGAACTTGCAAAGCCATTAATGGTAAGTTCAATTATTTTAGGGAGTAGCTCCCATCTTGGTTGCGGGATTGAAGTTATTGATAAAAAGCATCTTCTCAACTGACCCTCCCTGAGGTACAATCATGCCTCTAATTGACATTTTCTTAAGGACATTAACTTCTATCCAGAGTGTCGTAGAAATGTTGGCTTTTTGTACTATGCCTTTACTTTTGTCTTACTTGCTATCTTGACCTTCTTTCACTTAGTTTGGACCCACAGTGCGACCTTTATTTTCTTCATGATGCTAGCATAATATTCCCCAGTGGGGCGCCTAACAACTTCACATGTTTTGCTCGGCGTAAGGAACTTCATCTTTATATGGTAAGTTGCTATAATTGCTTGGAATGGGCAATGTTTGAGAAACCAGACTGGTGATCTAACCAGTGGCCTTATTAATTGGTGATTCAATCGGTTCAACTAGTTTAACCATCGATTCAATTGGTATGACATTATAATTATATTTAACATTATATAAATATATTAGAAATATAAAAAAATATAAATGTATATAAAGAAAAAAAATAAAAATTGCTTAGTATCATAAAACTTTCTCCAAACTCTACTCCATAATAATATCCATACATCAGTTTAAAATGTCAACTCATGAAATAAGATTTGCTAGAAAATATCCTTACAAAATCCATTACAACTTACAAAAATAATATTACAAACACTAACTCAAATAACATAAAATTTTCAAATGTAAAAATAAAAACTAATATTACAATAGACAACAAAGTCACAATATATAATTTTTCAATAATCATCCACGCTCTCATCAAACTTTGTCAAATGAACAATATTCATAATATCACCACTATTTCTTTCTATTTAATTAATGGGTTTTTACTTTTTACCTTTTATTTAACTAGTTTTTGGTTTTTACTTTAAAAAAATTAAAAATTGATTTTGAAAAAAAATCGATTCACCGATTGAACTAATTTCTTACCAATTTATACCAATTTGCATTGATTTTTTAACAAACTAGTTTTATATATCAAAATGGACTGGGACCTTGGCCAGTTCCCAATCGAATTGGTCAACTGGTTGGTATGGTCTAGTTTCTCAATCATTGGGAATAAGTTCAAAATAGGCCATCCTAATATAACATTGTACACTACTTGGGTCAAAGCTCACCATCTTTGTAACTTGCTAAGGATGAGTGCCTAAAAAGATGAGGAAAGAGATTTCTCCGAGCGCCTCTACTACTTCGCTCCTAAATCCTACTAAGGGAGTATTAATCTTTTTCAGTTTAGCTTAGTCCATACCAAATTGGAGGAATGAATCATAGAAGATTATGTTCGTGAAGCTGCCTTTATCCACTAGAATCTTCATCATCCAAAAGTTAGCAAAAGAGTTAGAGATCATAGGGTATCATTGGGTTTACCTCGTGTAGGCTCCATATCTTCTTCTTCTTCAAAAGTGATGCTAGGGAATGGATGATGCACTTCGTATACCTTTAATATAACGTTAATGAGATAAGTTTAAGTTTATCTTGTTGTTTGCTCCAACGACTTCCGTTTGTTTAATGAGTCACCTCCCATAGGTCCTCTAAAGATCACCGAGATAATGCTGATAGTAAGTAGGTTCTTTAGATCTCATTGACGCTGCTACTCTTTCATCTATGAATGTTCATCTAATTGTTGTGCTCCTAACTTTCTCTAACTCCTAAATCCCTTTTGGGGTTGCTTTGCTTTTGGGGCCACGTACTCCTTAAGGCATCCTTTTTGGACTAGCTTCTTGATCTCATCTTTTAGATGCCAATACTTTTTTAATAGTATGTCCACAATTGTGATGGAAGCAACACCATTTGTCATATCTTTGCCTCTTCGAACTACTGTGTATATTTGGAAAAAGTTGCTAGATAGACTTTGTTATTCCACCATGGCCAAGATTATCCTCGTAGGTGCTGCAAATGGAATATAAGTGGAGAAGGTGCTAGGAAGACGATGCCTACAATCCCCCATCTTTTTGTTGTTGTTGCCTTCTTTATCCTTTATCTTGCGTGTGCTGGGGTTTAAAAGGCTAAGCTTCTTTGATCCTCATGTACTTTTTTGCCTAGATTAGAAGCTCCTCTGGTGTAGTTTAGAGGTTATTTGGCTATAGACTCCCAGAACTTTTGGTGCCTCAAATTTTTCTAGATAACACTTGATAGGAGCTCTTAGTTGATGTGAAGAATTTCATGCACTGCTTGATGAAATGGTTTGAATTAGTCGCTTAGGGACTCTCCATCTTTTTGCTTGACAATGAATAGGTACGCTGTTGTCTTGGGGTACTTACGATTGATGGAGAAGTTGTAAAGGAAATATTATAATGCCAATTATTCCTAGCTTGTGATGGATCTAGCTTGTATCAAATTGAAACACGTTAGAACATTCTTGGTGATAGTACGAAATACCTTGCAAGTAAATGTCCATCTTTGCGGGAAAATTATCTAGGTGTTTCTGGGGTCCGCCATGCCATCAAACTACAGTAGGTTGGCAATCTTTATTCCTGAGGAAAGTATTATCGTTGAGATAGTTGGGCAAAAGAGGTTGTATCTTAAACGAGTGACGACTAGAGAGAGGTACATGCTTTCTGCTTCTTCTTAGTGCTGAGACACAAGTGAGTGTGTTTGAACTGTAGTAGCATTAAACAGTCACCACAATAAGTCAGCCTAGAAGGGCGATGAAGCTTTCTTACTTTGACGAGAAGGCTATGATTGATCTTGAGGGTGGTGTTCTTTAGTGTATTGGGCTATCCCTTTAGCCGTAGCTTGTTGGAGGTGTTCTCAAACATTCCTTTTAGGACTCTTGAGTCATCTACAGTACTGGTTCTCTAAGAGGTGAGGCTTGTTATACTAGTATCTTCTTTTGGTACTAGAAGTAACTATGTTTCAAGTTGGTTGTTCTTCATGTTCTCGCCTCTCAGGGCAACCTAATTGCTAGAATTTCAAACTCTAGACCTCGTTTGCATTCTCACTGTTCGTTCTTCTTAGTTAGGAGTTCCCACAATCTGTGCTAAGATGATGCTGCTCGAAAATGAAGTTGAGATATTTTCTGGAAGTCAATGAATTTGAAGAGTTCTATGCTCCGGAATGCATTCATGTAGAGTTAGAGCTCTTGATTTTTCATAAGTGATTTTTCATGTCCCATTTTAAATTTAAAAAATTGATATTTATAGTGATTAAACTTTTAGTGGACTTTAGCTAACTTAGGCCTAGATGCTCATCTTAGTGGCTTGGATTAATTGAGTTTTCTAAATTTTTCTTATTATTTATTTAATTGGGCTATATTAATTAATTTTTACCTTTTTTTTTACCCGTTGGAACTTAATTTACCATATTATATACCAACATTAATTAGCAACAATGAATTCAACCTCTTATCTCTATCTTGGAGCGTATATACCCATGTACTTAATCTTTTTCTAAATTAAAAGAATTTAGAGCGTAAGCTCGCACACAAACTCTTCGAGCTTTCATTCATTTGATTCATGGCAGCTCCAAAGCAAGATGTAGAGCTACAACAATATTGCACTTTGATAGAACACTTATGAAACAATTCAATTTTGATATGTAACTGCATCTACTAAAGACTCTAAAATACTTCATAAGCTACTTCTTCTCTCTCATTTGTTGATATATTTTCTCTAAATAAATCTCTCGTAAATACATATAGATAGACAACATCTCAATTTGATATAGATAGGTAGATAGATATGCATGTTGTTTGTTTGTTTGTTTGTTTTTCTTTTGATAGGAGATATGCATGACATTTGCATTTTATAAAGATCAGTCGAGATAAATGTAAAATGATAATGCAATGTGTCTTGGAGACTTGATGAGATGAAAGTGTAGGCTGGGTGTAGCTTGTAGTAGCATGGATGATATTTCATATATTTGGTAAGCACCTATTTCTATTGTTTTTGTAATGATATGACCAACATGCAAGGAAACACAATTTAATGCTTAATTTCCATGCATTGAGAATGTGTGGAATTCAGAAAATCTACAAATGAATACTTACAACTGTGGCGTCAATTCCCACGAATCTTTGTTTCACTGATTTAAGGCCGTCTTCCAACAATTGCCAACATGTTTGAATATGGCATTTAATGGCAAATGGGAAAAATTCCTAACTTTATTAGCATTAAACGACACTATGAGAAAAGCTACATGAAATTGAGTTAATCATAGTGTAACAGCTTGGAATGTTAGGTTATATTTTTATTATGTAATAGACAAGAAGCTTGAAGCATTAATGCTTTCTTTTCAATCAAATGTCTTTTTATTTTATTTTTTGGTGAATGTTTTCAATCAAATGTCATTGTTGAAAATATTAAATAAGCCATCAGTTAATCTTTTCCTTTTCCATTGTACCAACTTTTTTCTTTTTCTTCAGAGTTCATCGCTCCTAATCTCAAAATAATATTTTATATGTATAGAGTTTAAGAGCATTGATGCCGTGTTTTGAATTATTCTTTGTAGAGGGATGAACGATTACACATGTGGTGTTATCAACTAAATATATAAAAGTGAAAAGTCGTTTTGTTTAAATGAAAATTCATTCTTTATTCCACATACTATGTACTATAAATTGAGCTAGACGATTATGGTATACACAATATCGATTTAGAAGATTGTTCGTTATTTAACACTTTTTGTTATTAGAGAAATATTTTTATATATGAACAGCAATGCAAGCATTATCGATATTTTTAGTCGATTCTTTATCGAGGAATTAGTGGTTAGACTGCTTGTAAGACACATGCCATCCTTATCAATGGAGAGATGAAATAGCAAGAAAGCACTCTATTTAAATAGAGAAATTCATTTTTCTTTTGTCTTTTGTGCCACATAACAGGCTAAAAATATACCAATATTACAACATGCAAATGTGGTGTAATTCATGTTATTTGATGTTTTCACAAATTATGTGCTCTTCAATTTCAATCAGTTTTTCATTTTATATCCTATAGTATAAATTTCATCTCATAGACATACATATACATATATATATATATATATCTTATCTATTTATTTATTTTAATACTAAGTGTAGATTCATAATTATAGAATATAAAACAAAATGTCAATCTAAAATATAAGATGCAAAACTGCCCCATACCATCCATTAATAATATTGTACTAGAATATGTAAAAGACGTAAATCCAAAATTCACGTCATATTCATGAACATTTCACGTGCTTGGTCCTTAAATAAATAGTTCGGGGGTGGGGACTTGAAACTATTCACAGCGACTATGCTGGTAGTCCTCTCCATACATTGACAGCTTTAAATTTTAAGTCCAATTAATTTATGTACACGAGTGATGTAACAGAAATGCCAATATAAGAAACAGAAAAATTAGTAATATGATAATAAAGGATAATGTAAAATTATCATTCATTATATTTATTACATAATAAAAAAGTTGTTTTATTATTTAAATGATTTTTACAAATTTGACCGTGATAAAAATAGTGTTTAAGTAGTGGCTGTTAATAATTACTGATATATGTATAATGACAATCTAGGGTTGCAAATTATAATATGATGATTTTTGTAGTTATGATACGTGCATCATTAATAGTCAATAATAACAACTTATAATATTAATTTAATTTTATTACTATTAAGTGATATCATAATGAATAAAAATTATTTCACTTAAAAATGATCATTAAAAATGATATACAAACTATTATCACTTAATATATATCATTAGTGAGGATCACTAATTCTTCTAACTAATAATAAATTTTCTTTTTGTAGTGTGTAAAAGCAAAAGAATGTATTGAAATCCGTTTATCACTAATCTTTTTCTTCATATGTATGTTGAGAATATTAGCGGTAAATTATTTTATGAACTGACAAAAGTTATATTTCAAAAGATAATGACAGTGTAATTTTCTTTTTTTATTTAATCCTTATTTCTATTTTTTTTATCTCCAATTATATATTTACTTCTCTTTTTCTCCTATTATTATATTTCATCTTAATCTTTTTCCTTTATTTATTCTAAGATTTTAAATCAATATTGTATAGAAATATTAAAAAAAAGTATAGTAATACAAAAAGAATTATTAAATATTTTTTTACTTGATGTAAAAATTTTAACACAATTATTAAGTATGTTAAAATTACTAGTACGTACAATATAAAAGAATAAACACTATGAATAGAGATAATGTCATCGGTGAAAAGGTCAAGTGAAAGTATCAAACTCGTAATTAAATGTATTAAATGATAAGAATTTCTATTTTATCACAATAGTTATTTTTATAGTGTTGATAAAATTATAAAAGTTATAATAATTTATAGTTTCTTACATATTTACAACACGATAAAAATTTCTATTATATTTATGTTGTTATTATATATGTATATAAGGAATTCTTAATGGTTATAAGTTATGTATATAAGGAATTCTTAATGTTGTTCTTAATACAATTTTTTCTGCTGTTACTTTTTTTAAAAAAAATTATATCATGAGAAAGTAAAGAGTTATTATCACTTAACATATAGTATTAATAATTTTGATTTTATTATTTTATATTTTGTAAGTAATATTGTTTTTTCTTTGTAGTGGAACTGAAATTTTTGTTGCACATTTCATTAGCAAGGTACTTTTATAAAGCTGCCGGTGCAGAGCTAATTGAAAAAAAAACTTCTTGAGCCTATTAGTTTGTGAAAATTCAAACATTTTACTTAGCATCCATAAATCTTAGGCACCCATATATATTAATTTACTTTCTCTTGTTCATGAAAAAAAGTATTCAAGAGTTGGGACAAGTGAAATTTAGTGCCATTTTAATATGTATTATTAATAAAGCGTCAGGATTTTGGTGATGTATTTTTGAGTGATGAGAATAAAACGTTTTTAATTTTTATTTTAAATTCACCTCACTACATGATAACTACCAATTACTCTACTCTATTGCTACTCCACTACCAATACATCATAGTCTCACTTTATGATTTATGGTTATTATTCCTTTTTTAATTAACACATGTTTACATTTTATTTATATATGTACGAGTTTCATATGAATTTATATTATGAATCTAAGTTTCTTTACATTAAAATTTTATGTAGTCAATAAATATTTTTATAGATATATTGTGTGTATATATATATGTATATTAAATGTACTTCAATATTTAAGGGTCCACTTACTTCTAGATATGGGATGTTGGGTGATAGGATGAAATGAGAGAAGAAGAGTGGGATTAGAAAAATTTTATATTTTTGATTGAATGTTTACTTTGTGAAATGATATAAATGATAAAATTAGATTATTGTGTTGAGAATGTTTACATAAACATGAATTATAAAACTTGAATAAATTATAAAAGACTTAAGTAACCCTAATTAACATATTTTTCTATTTAGCATAAAAAATTTAATTTTCTCCATGTCAATACAACATCCAACTATTTCTTCTTTTTTATATTTAGCATAAAGAAATGATTTTTTCTCCATTTCAATACAATATCTTTACACAAATTATATATATATATATATCGGTTTTTTTAATTATTTTAATATAAATATATTTTTTATATTAAATATTTTGAATTATTTTTAAATTTTTTGATTGGCGTTGCAATCAGAAATTATTTGAAGTTGTGGTGTTAAAGATGTGATAAAAATATCACACCTAAAAGATGGGATGCCATTTCCCACAAATAATGTGTACAGTGGCAAGCCGACAAGCTGATCCAGGGCTCCAATTACTCAAAGTAAATATGGGATCAGGCAGGATGTAGGCTGTCATCCTACTTCATCCTTCAAGGTCCACGGGCCCTAAATGTACACATATCGAGTATTCATCAATCACTCGTTCGAATTAATTATATGCATAAAGTTAACCTCAATGGGCCTATAAATTTTCTTAAAATTTACATACAGTAGTTATTCTTTAAGTTAATTAATCAAACCATACTTTCATTTTTTAATTAGTAAGAGTGTTCCTAAGTACATCTAAGGACAAGGAATTATAAATCAAATTCCATCACCTTTAAAATTCAAAGTCTTGTTGCCTGTCGATGGCAGTAGTAGGAGTGTTATCATTCCCTTACTTGTTGACGTATTATAAAAATAAAGCTGCATTAATATATGCACTAGCAGAATCATATTTTAAGAAATTGTATTTTCATATTAAACAATAAATTTATTTTTCACGATTTGTTAATTAGTACATAAGCATTATTTTTCTCATAGGGGATCACTATTTAGTATAAACTAGTGCCAAGTCTAGAGATTCAAAGTCAATTTCGTAGTTGTTCTTGATCTTTCCCACAGTATATACCAATCAAAAAATATCTCCCGAATCTGAATTTTTATGTTTGAATAATGAATTAACCATCACCTTATATATTTCCTACTTTATTATCTAAAAACAGTACATTTTCATAGGGATTATTATTTACCACAAACTATTCATCTTATCTATTCAGTATAAACTAGCTTCAAACTTGAGAGATTTAGGCTTTGTTTGGTATAACAACATTGTTTTGGGGAAATATAACCCAACATATCCCCATTTTTCTTTTAAATTATACATTCTTTAATATATACATACATATATTATATATATCTAGTATATATATATTTTATTATTATTGTAATATTAAAAAAATAACTCAATTCCTTTTTCATTTCAAAAACCCAACAAAAAAGTATAGATTTGACAGTTACAGTAAAAAATATTTTCCTCAAAACATAAACAAACATATCAAAGAATAATTTTCACATTCTCCAATAATTCATTCTTCCAAAACACATAATAAAATTAAACAAAAAACATAACCAAACATTCCCTTAATAATTTTAAATAAAGCTGCTTCTATCTCTTTCTCTCTCACATCACAAACACACACACAAACAATATATATATATATATATATGTTAATTGAATAATATCTCATGAAATTGATTTTTTATGTCTACCAATAAATTAACCACCATCTTATCTACTTCTGTACTTCATTGATTGGCTAAAAATTACACAATTTTTCAGCAGGGGTTATGGGTTCACCATCCAGTATAAACCAGTGCACAAGTAAACCACATATTAATTTTGTCTTTGGTGGTAAAGGGGGCTGCAAATGGAGACATCTCTATCAAGTGCACCAGAATCAGTTCCACCCTAATTGCTTATTTTTGAGTTTGGAAAATCAAGAAATGAACAGGGAAGAATCATGAACACTGTTTGAAAATTGAAGAGAAAAGATCTCGAACAGTGTCTCTTCTGCAGCCAAAATTTGGTATGAAAATTATTTCACTGCTTCATACATATGTATGCATGGTGATCACCAGCTTCATAAATAAAGCCTAATTTCCAGGCCCCCCCTTTTTTGCCTTAAACAAAAGAATGCTAGACATCCATATTGTCCCCATTTCTTTTGCCCGCTAAGTCCATTCTCCTAATATCCAAAACATCATCAAATATATATGTACAAATGTAGCGCTGTGGAGCCCAGGTTGGATGAAGGTTTGAATCCATTCAAGAATTAACAGTTATCTATCTATGTTAAAGAGAGAGCGTGTGGTGGTGACAGTATTCAGTTGATGCACCCATTTGTTCTTTTTACTTTCAACTTCACCCCACATTATTGTTGTCTTCTTTGTTTCTTTCTTTATCAACATTTTGATGAAGGAATTCCACGAATATTCTTACTTATAAATCGCACGATCCTGCAACATTTTAGGAATCATGTGCTTTTATGTTAGGTAGATTTGATTTAAATTGATTCGATTTAAAATCAATATTTTTTTATTATTTATTGAATTAAATCCGCTTCAATGGTCGAAATCAAGCCATCTAAACTATTTGTTACTTGTAAATTAGTAATATTTGTTTATAAATGAGCTTATTATTGGACATATATTTACAAATGATATATCCCATTAAAGCCCTAATGGCATATAAGTTAAAAAACCTAATAAAAAAAAATCAATATGATTAACCGGCCCATTTAAGATGAGCCAATAAGTTTAGTGTGTTCAAATCTACCAAAGACTCAATTAGTAAATAGTACCATCTTCTATAGTGAAAGAGTGCATCAATTCATTTATTTTTTAATTTGAGCATTGTCTCTAATGCGAGTGTATTTTTTGGAGTTAGAAACTCATTATTCAATAATTTTTTGAAAGAACCTTAGATCCAATTCCATACAACATCAATAGACATGGCATGATTTAGCGTATTTGCTATTCTTTTAGAATTTTCACATCCGATTAATTTACTGAATATGTTGGGTCTTGAAGGATTATTAAAACAATTTGGAACCATGAGCAAGTAAAGGGAGTAAGACAACTATTTTGAGAATCACAAGGTCTTTTATGGGGGATAGAGGAAAATTGAGCCCTCGCAATTTTTAAAGTAGATAAAATTTTCTCTTATTGTAAATTTCATCATTATTGGCATTAATATGTGGAGTAGGACTCTATTTTTATTCTCTTTCGATAAATTAATTCTTTAAAAAAATTATCAACTTATACAGTGAATGATTTGGTGAATAAATATTCAATTTTTTCCACAATTTGGAATCAATTAATGGAGCAAACCCTAGCGACTCTTAGTATTTGGTATATGTTTCCGGAACCTTATCATCAAATGGACCCAAACTTTGTCAATTCTACTCCATCCGACCCTTTAACCAAAACTGAATTCAAATCAACATGGCAAAAATTCCAAAGACAAAAGCTTTCAGACAATAATGCATTTATAGTATACACATTATCAAGACAAGTTTGATTCGTCCTAACCAGTTTAATTGGCAAATGATTCTTGAACTGGATCATCAATTTCACCAATATGTGGCACTCTACCTCCTTAAATCTCATTCTCCCAACATAAACATGCATATACTGATATACTTAATCAAATACAGGCAAATCCAAAACAATAAAAGCCGATATCCTAGGTAATTACTCAAGTTGTCATTATTAACACTCATTCCATTTTTACATGAATCACGAACTGTATCTCCATCTGTACTTGTGATGTTCGTGGAAAGAAAAGGAAAGCAATGCATGTTTACTAGCTTGATAGTTTATACACTATATAGTATTCTTTGGAATTAATGTTAGCTAGCTAATGGCTCTGGGGCCTCATGAGTTTTCTCCTTGTACACTAGGAGCCAACCCATCCCACACATGCGCCCTATCCAGAAAAGCCAGACCACCAGAGGAAAAAGATGGAAGAAATCAGAGAGATGGAAAGAAAGAAAGCCCAGTGTGGGTTGTGTGTGACGTTTGAACAGTAAGCAATTGATGTGCATGTAAGAAGAAAGATTAATGATGATGTAAAAATGTGAACCGTGAATAGTACTACTGTTGCAGTTTGCCGGCATCCTTAAATTTCTTACTATTTGTTTCCCAAGAAACTCCAAATTAGATGCAGCCCATGTTTTGGCCCCTTGTCAATAATGTAAATGCTTGGATTATGGGATCATTAGGGAACATTACAAATTGTTAATTATTAACCTTCACTATTCAAAAGGGCCTTCTTGTTTTCTCTCTCTCTCTTTTTTTTTTTTCTCTTTTTTTAAATCCCTTTTGGCATATTTTTCCCCTCTTGTTTAGTCATATTCACAAGTGATATCTTGTCTCTCCTTTTCTATTCAGTAGTTTTTACTTTTATCACCATCACTCTCTTGCAATAATCAGTTCTAAAATCTTTTAAACCACCACCCTCTGTTCTTCCCACTGTTCTAAATCTTTTCAACTTTTTGTTCTTGTTTTGATCTTCTCTGATCAGAATCTCGTGCTCCAGTTCCCACATCTCATCATGGCAGATCCAAACAGCTCCAATTACTTCAAAAATGGTTGGTTCCCTATGAATCACCCCACCCGCTCAAATATTTCTTCTTCCACAACAAAATACCCTTATAATTACTTCAACTTTTGTTCCACCAGCCAAGTGGGCAACAATTCTTTGTTTTATGATCAATCTTTATCTTCTTCACCGCCTTCCCCACCTCTCAAAGAGGCTCTCCCACTTCTCAGTTTGAACCCCACAAGGCCATTTGAGGATCAATCTTGTACTGCTATGGAGGTGGATATGAACATGAAAAGCAATAAAGAACAAGAAGAAGAAGATGATGATGAAGAAACTGTGGAAATAACTCTCAACTTAGGGCTTTCTTGTGCTTTTACTGATTCTGATCAGATTAATTCAAGGCCCTCCTCCTCCTCCACAGACAGTCATAAAGAAGAAGAAGTTACTATAGCTAACAGTGGATATTCCACGAGCCCACTCAACAAGGGCCAGTACTGGATCCCAACCCCTGCCCAGATTTTGATTGGACCTACCCAGTTTTCTTGCCCTCTTTGCTTCAAGACCTTCAATAGATACAATAACATGCAGGTAATTATGTATGTATTTGTTTTGCAACAGGAAAAAAAAGTCAGCTTCTGCTTTCTTTCTCTTTATGTTCCTCTCATTCCTTTTGATTTTGCATTAAAAGAGGGGGGGAAATGGAAAAAAGAAAAAACCCATTCTTCTCTTTGTTTAGCGCACATCTTTTTTTGTGTAATTTCAACCTTTTACTTTTCATTTTAAGTTTTTGGGTCCTTTAGGGTTTTTTCAAACTTTTTTGCTTTATGCAACAGTAAAATAAATTTATGTCTTTATTTGGTTTTGATTTTTCTTTGTGGGAGGGGTTTTTGGGATCTGGATAAATCCAGCTGGTCCAAACTGATTATAATCTGCTCAGTCCCCCCGCTTTATTTGATTGAACAACACAACCATTATGCCTTTTGTCCTTGAAGTTTGTATTATTGACATTGGCAGGTGTGTCAAACTGATGTATTTTCTCACCAGTTCTTTCTGGATACAGATAATTTTCATCATAGATCAGGAAAAGAAAAGGTTCTCAATCTGCACACCCAACCTTAATACACCAGAACCATGTAATGATTCCTCGAAAAGTCCCAATAGTATTTTTGCTTTCTGCATCATCAAGTAATTTTCAAAAAAATTTTACACGAAAACCATAAACATAATCACAGCATAGTATTTCCTCAGCAGAACGAAAACATTGTTCTTGTAGTGATTTCTCAATTTAAGCTTCAACTTTTCATCTTTAAAACCTTATAGCTCTCCTAAATTGAGCTATAAATAATTATGATAATAACAAAAGAGCTTAAATATCAGGCGTAGACATGAGATCATTTCTTGATATGAAAACTTCTTTTAAGTACATGAAAATGCAAACACATAGTGACAATGTGTATCATTTACACTACTTGTTTCATATTCTTTGACTTAAAATTCAACTTTAATATTTATACTAATAGGCTAATTTTTGCTTCATAATATATGATCAGGTATCATTAACAAGACCAATGATTTTATGTAGAATCTATATCGTAACCTATCAATATTTTATTCATTTTCGTGGATATGAATTTAGAATATCCCAAATTTTAAGTTGTCCCTTGATCCCCTGTTCGGTCGCTTATAACTCTAACTTATCATAAATATATATATATATATATATATATGCATGTTAATTATACTTTTACCCTTATCTTTCCAACCTAAAATCAACACTCTATAATTCGTACTTCAAGCTGAGTTATTTTAAATCATGTTGATGTTGATGATATGGCTATGGAACGCCATTGCCTCAAGTCCCTATGTGTCACTAATTAATTATAAAAAATTCTAAAAGGGGTTCTTTTTAATTCTCTAGATAGTTCCTTTTAAATATAATCCAAGGAAAAAAAATGATTGATTTATGTTAAAACTCATCTGGGATTTGAATATTTTTTCTGTTCCAACAGATGCATATGTGGGGGCATGGATCCCAGTACAGAAGAGGACCGGAATCTCTAAGGGGCACACAGCCAACAGCAATGCTGAGGCTGCCATGCTATTGCTGTGCACCAGGGTGCAGGAACAACATCGACCACCCAAGAGCCAAACCCCTCAAAGATTTCAGAACCCTTCAAACCCACTACAAAAGAAAGCATGGGATTAAGCCATTTATGTGCAGAAAATGTGGGAAGGCATTTGCTGTGAGGGGTGATTGGAGGACCCATGAGAAGAACTGTGGGAAACTCTGGTACTGCACTTGTGGCTCTGATTTTAAGCACAAAAGATCCCTTAAAGATCATATTAAGTCATTTGGGAGTGGACATGGGGCTTGTGGAGTTGATTGCTTTGAAGAAGAAGAACCAGCTTCTGAAATTGAGCAGGATAATGAGTCATCTTAGTGATGGATTCATGGTTTTGGGTGGGCTTTCATAAGTTTTAGATTGAGGAGAAAAGGGAAAATTAACTTATGAGAGGAGGAGCCATTTGGTTTGTTTCTTTCTTGGCTTTTGTTGTGCTCTCTTGGATGTGTACTTAATGACTGAGATTAATGATGTTTTATGAAATGCTTTATTTCTTTTTTAATTGTCTGACTGATCTATAAGCTTATTTTAGATTTTCATGTTTGGGATTTGATTTTTAAGATTAAATTGTGGTATATGGATATCAAAGGATGTTTAATTTGTAATTAGTTTTGAAAATGAATAAACTTTATTTGTTCTTTATTTTTTAATATTTCTTTGATTAGGATCAAAATTGATCAGTATTGTGTCATTCATAATAAACTAAAGATTTTGACTGCATTTATGTATGTGTTAAAATTTTTATAATATAAAATGAAAGTATTTATTTTATTTCTTTATATAGTAATATAATCTTTTAAATAAGTTTGATGAGTTTTTTTGAATTTCTAAATAAATAAAAGTTGTGGTAATGGGATATATCATATAGTGGTAGTAAAAGCTGTAAATGGTATAATTACGAGAAATAGAAAAAAATAATAAAATTATTTCAAAAAAATTACTCGACACACGTCAAAATAGAATTGATATTTTATACATAATATATAATAATTTTTGTTTATAAAGAACAAATAATTAGAAGAATGATGTGACCGAGAGAAGTACTGCCCAAATCTGAGGCATTTTGAGGGGCAAATGGAATTTACACTTCGAAATGTTGAAACATTTTGTACAGTAGGGTGGTTTCAATCACAAGTTTTATTTTTTGTTTTGTACATATTTTTTGGTTTAAATACATATATTATTCACATTAAAAATTTGTTATAGTTTGAATTTCAAATTTTACATTTATATGTAAGGCGATATCATTTGATTAATTCGTTACTCAACTTATTAGTAATAAATACAAGTACTTAACGTTTGCTAGAATTTGAATCTTTAACTTTATAATATAAATACATATATTAGTTGACCTCACAATATAAGAGTTATACTACTTAATCAATTAATCATTTAACTGATCACAAATAGGTTTTAACAATTTTATTACGAAGTTATATATAGAAATTGCCGAATCAAATACAAAACCATACAAAGTTGGTATTTTACATTTTTACTAACTGATATGGAATTTTCAAATAGGCCCAACTCATTAATAGTCGACTAGGTATACGACATGATGAGGATAGTTCAATTGACCCAATCCATTAATGGTCAACTAGGATTTGACCGCGCACAAATCCTCATTAGGACATTTCGCCATTATGACTATTAGTACCCATCTAGTTGACCAGAGTATGGTCGACTAGCTCTAGGACCGTTCAACCCTCAGCCAAAAAGGTCTTCGAATCCAACAGAGTTCCATCACCTCGACTAGAGTGTGCACAGATGGCGACAGATGAGGAAACATCTCCATCCTAAGGGATCGATTAGAGTAGCTTAGGGCAATTCCATGCCACTGGTCACAATCCTATCGAATGCACAACAACCACCTTTCAGCTGCATCAAATGCTCTGATAGGTGGCGTACCTTTGCATTAATGGTGTGTGCCACCTCCTTTACCACCATTCTATAGAACTAGAATAGTGCGCGCCTCCATCGTACTACCATGTTTTGAAAAGTAGGAGGAGGTGCCATTTGAAAAAGCACACAGAAAGAAGAAGACCTAGAGGTCCCCAACTAAGAATAAAGGCCCTCTCTATATAAGTAAAGACATTATTGATATATCAATCTCTTTAGAGGGGCTATAAATATTCTATTGTCACCTTTCAGTAAGGTATATTCATTATCACTCAAGCCATCATTCAACTGTTCTCATTTTTGATCAATTAAATATTGAGTTGAGCGTCGAAGTGCCTTAACTGAGGGCTCCTCAATAAGCTGTTTGTTATTGATTGTAGGACTCGATCTGACTAAACCTAAATACACTCTTCAAACTTTGTTTCTGGTCCATCACATTAGGCTAGAACCTTACTTACCACCAAGTAAATCATATCATCATCACTAACAATTGGGGGCACTCATTTTCACAATAATTTCATCATATTTTAAATTTTTTGAAGCAACCATCAAAGCAGTGGAGCATAAGTGGGTGGTATTTTCAAATTTCAACTCCTTTTTTCTGTCCTTCCCAACTGAAAGTGCAAAAGTTAAAAAATAGGGACTTTCCAAGAACCCTGCATATATTTGATTTGAAAGTAGTGATTAAATAAACCCTAATGACCATATTAATATGTTAAAACATGAGTATATAACCACTTGTTTGATGACCTAATGACGTAGAGTATGATGAGATAAAAAAAAAAAGAAACACATGTCATTTCATTTTACTAGCTATTTAAGACATTTTATATTGTTCAAACATGAACTTAAGGCAACTGCAAAATGTGCAGCCAAAATTTTGTCTTGAGACTGAGTAAATTAATAAGAAAATGAAAATTGAAAGTTGGGGCGAATTTGACTGTAGATTGAGGGACAAACTGAAATTCACCTAAAAATTATACCTACATATCAAAGGCGGACAAAACCGTTCAGAAATGAAGAAAGGAATACACACACACACACTCCGTATAAAATGCGAAAAACCAGTAGAATATTTGCAAATAGTTAGGCGGGGGTGGGGAGAGAAGAATGATGCAACGAAGGGACCGATGAGGTACGAGATGTCTTGTCAACGCATGATTCAGTTGCATGGGAGTAAATCATTCATTGGGTATCTACCGCATGTATGGTCTCGTCTCATAAATTTTATTTTATTTTATTTAAACATATATAATTTAAATATATTTTAATACCTCACATTAATTAAATAAGGAGATTAATTCAACCACATTGAATTACTATTGTGCCATTGATGATTTGAGAGTTCTATTTTGGAAAAAAGCGTTTTGAAGGGAGATTAAAAGAGATGAATTTATATTCAAACCTCACATTTCTGAATTCATCAATATGCAATAATATCATATATTATCATAATTTTCAGTTGGTCATTTTCAGTGAAGGAGCACCGAAAAAAAAGTATATGACTATTATTCTCATGTACAATCTAATTATTATGGCTAACTAAATCCTTCATAAGAACGGAAATTCAATTATATTGAAATATTATCCTATTGATATGTATTATTAGGAAGTTTTATTTTGAAAAAGGTGTTTCCAAGAATGAAAGGAGGGTAGAAGGAAATAAATTGTATTCATGTTTCATGTCCTGCTGAGTGTATGTTTGATCTAATAACATTAATTTTAGATGTAAAAATTAAAATTAAAATTAAGAGTTCGAACTTAATGAGCTCCCGACGTATATACAAGTAAATAAGAAAAGCCTCATGTTATTGATTACTCGGGACAACATTAGCATCATTAGAGAACAAAATTATAATATCATAAAATAAAGAGAAAATTTCTAACAACCCCTCAAATTAAAATAAATTTTTATGCTTAAAAAACCCCTAAAATATTTCTGAATCTTACGGAACCCATTCCACAAACTTTTTATTCAAAAGCCCAACCATTAACTTTTATCTTATTTCTAGTGAAATCACCCTTGAATTTCTTCCATTAAGAATCTTTTTATTTATAAATATTTAATTTGAAAAACTAATTTTTAAATATATTCAGTTATTTGTAGCAAATTGTTTTTTTTTTACAAAAATTATTTTATGAAATTTAAAAAAAAATTAATCTTTTTATTTAGCACATCTAGTTTTAAAAATTAAAATTGCCACCACTATAACTTACAAAATATTAAAAAAATTAAAGAAATATATTTATCTACAAATTGTAATTTATTAAATTTAAAAATCATCATTGACACGAATTATTTTAAACAGTCTAAAAGAATTTCTGTTAAAAAATAATTCATTAAATTTTGGAAGTTAATAAGTCAAGGGTAAATATTTAGTCATCGCTTCTGGGTATTTTGGAGAGAAATGTTGCTTGAATGAACATTTTGAATTGCAAAATATTTTAATGAGTATTTTAGATATGAAAATATACTTTAAGAAGTTTTTCTAATATTTTTCTTGAAACAAAATATTGATATTTTAATCTATAAACGAATTAATTATTCACAATACAGCAAAATACATATTAACTACCTGACACAACAAGATCCCAGAATTCTTGGGTACTAGTAATCCTTGGACTAAATTATTATTTTGATAAGTAAAATTTTAGTTTGAAGATTCATTTAAATAATAAAATCAAAATACGAGGTAGACATGCTCGAAGAAAATTACTATGTTTGCTGTCTTTTTCTCACTAAGAAAACTCATTCATTTCATGTTACATGCCACCTCTGTCCGCCTTTATGTTATGTACATTCGGTTTTAATAACCAGGTATGGACTACAGCAGTGGCCCCTTGATGTCCTTTGCAGTTCAATTTAATGGGGCGGTGACGAAGTTTGTCCTCACACGCCAGCATGAAATTATGTGCCATTAGATTCTTCTTTTATTTTTTACTGTCAAAACTTAGAAGAATTAAAAAATAAATCGAATTCGATAAAAAAAAATATAAGTTGGAATTTGATTAGTTTTATTTCAATGGCTCGATTACAAGTTTGAAATACCGAGAAACAGTTTCAGTTCGCGTTCGGTTCGATTAATGAATCACTAAAACAATTCTAAGGTTGAATAAAAATTAAAATATAATTTAATTAAAACACAAAAGAATAAAAAAATTTGTAAAACGACTCACTAGTTATCTAACAAATTAGAGTTCGAGTTTAGTTCGTTGTAAAGTTCAAATTAAAAAAAAAATTTGAGTTTATCTCGGTTATAATCAAATTAGCTCACGAGGCTTAAAAACCTTAAAAATTGCAATAAATGATGATTAAAATTTTGGGAGATCTAGGGGGTTGGCATTTTCAAGAGGATTTTTAATTATTATTTAAAAACTCAAGAATATATTTACTTTATTCATTTTTAACATGTTATTTATTTTTATTTTTTAAACATTTTTTCAATCGAAATTAGAAATTGAAACTGACAATTTCTACAGTATAGATTCCATTTTCAGGCGTATGACCCTTTTTCTATCAAATTGGAATTCACATCAATAATGTTTGATGCAATATTTTACTGGTTTAAAAGAACGTTTAAGTTCATTGAAAATAGTAAAGCGACTCAAATAATCATTTCTATATTATAATAGTTATTCTTTTTAAAAAGCCAAAAACCAATCATATTTTAAATAATTAGTGTCTTAATATAATTCGTCATGTTGAAGGTTCCAACCATATAAAATAAGAGAGTTTGGTGTTTTCAGTTCTTCTGTGGTTTGGACGGACCCCGACAAATGGAATCATTACATAAAGCGCTTGAAAACCCGCAAGTAGGAAAGTACAACCATTCAATGCATCTCATTCAATGTCCCCTATTTATGCAGGCCAATCATGAAAGAGAATGAATACTAAGCTGAGTTAACAAATACTCTTATTATAAAGAGGTTAAGGGGGTAGGAAGGAATTTGCCAAGTAAAAATTCTAGGCAATGTTTGGATTTGTTTTGCGAAGTTTAGAGAATATTTTGAGAATGGAGTGAGAAAATGTGTTGAAAATAACATTATATTTGGTAGATAAATTTTATTATAAATGTCTTTTTTTGTGAGCTTCTATTTAGTTAGTGTTTTTGCGTCACATTAAGTTTTTATATTAGTAAATATTTTTATATTATCAAGGATTTGAAGGTATGGAGGTCAAAAATACTAAGTGTGTGCAGCTTTGAGGGCATTTTTGGAAATACGCTCATCAAATACATGGTATGAGTAGACTTGTGTTGACTAACCTAACGTACGTGGTGGGATATTAAATAAATAAATTTAGGTAAGACATAGATAGCCACCTTTAGGTAGTGTTGGTGAAAACTTCGGTGATTTAATTTGACTTACCCCAAAATTGTGCCTTTGGTTTTTGATGTTTTACCTCAGATTAAAGCGGAGGGACAGCATTATATTGAAGGAGATTTGCTCTTTTGAATCTTCGCCTCTTTCTGACGAGGACTACTCTTTTCCAGTAAAGCTCCATCTGAATCAAAGCACAAAGCAAATGACCTTATGATTGTAATTTTGTCCTTTTCGTTTCATTGACTGGATATACCCCTGTTTGATTTGGAATAATATGTTGCGGATAATTGTGTGATTTATTTTTAAATATAGAAATAAGATTTTAACATTATTATAAATAATATTGTAAAATTAAAAATACACAAAATAATAAATTAAACCGCATAAACAATAAAGAAAATAAGGTGAATCAATAGAGAGTCGCAACACTTGTTGATGTCTTAAAATCATGATTGTCTTCCTTCATGCGGGTACTAGTGACTGATCACAACTCCAAGATAAAACACATTAGCTCTTAGTGGTGTCTCATCCCATGCGCACAATCACAAGAAGACTACGAACCATCCATAGTCATGTTGCTAAAACACAAAGTCTTGTGGGGAAAATGTATAAACTTACAAAATTCTCACATATCAAAATGACTAATAGATGGCCCCTTTATATAGTTAAATAATTTGACCGTTCAAAGAAATAATGGCCAATAATAAAATCTAATAAAATTGATCATAAACTCAATAATAATTGGCCATATAATGAGGTAAATTAAGATGGTCAAATTATAATAAGTACATATAAATCATAGCATAATGAAAATAATAAAGAGGCCATAAAATTCAATAAGTGTTGGAAATTAAAATTGAATAATTAAGAAATTTTAAAACTTAATTTCCAACAATCCCCTATAAGGTTTAAAATTCCTAAAATCAATATATAAAAGAAATATGATGGCAACTTATACCATCCAATCGATGCATGTTCCTTTTAGACTTGAACATACACTTAATGTTGAAAATATCTATTTGAGGGAGCCATAATGGACTACGCCTTGAATTAGGTCCCTTGAACCAAACTTTAATTACCACACACACTATATTGACTTTAGGGTATGGTTATAGTGGGTTAGCGTGTTAATGGCCTGCTCTCAATCTTGATTCTTGTAATGTCTCTAGGGTTAGCCCAAACTCATAGCCATGGCCCATGGCAACTCTCACTTAGGTGAGCCCTCCAAAGGTATGTGTGACCCATACCTCGTGGAAATTCTGCTTTAGTCTCGTTAAGGATTAAAGCCTAGCTTAACATCACATTATCATAGCATTTAGCCTTAGGGATGAGAATGAGGTATCTCATGTACACTCTCCTTAAAATTAATGCTATATATGAGTCACGCAGTATGGATTGTTTCTTCCAGTTGAACTTTCTTCATGGGGTCTCTAATGACAAAGGTTGAGTTACTCTCGAAGGTGATTCCCTAATGGACTTAGCCCATCCCCCTCAATGTTTAAAGATCTAGCCTCAACGCTAGTTCCCCGAGGCAATTTTTCCATCTCATGGAATGTAGTACCACATGCCTCTTTTGATTATTATTATTGTTATTTTTCCTTCTTGTCACTCCTCACTTTATGCATGTGCACCTACTTTAGAAAGCAATTCTTCACAAATAATATATGATTAAATTGAATAAATCAAAATATCACCCTAAATTCTTTAGATCTTTTGAAGTCCAATTTTTCTTATAGGATTTCATTGTTTTTGCTATCGCCCAACTATTTGCAATGCATTTCCTACACATTTAAAAACTCAAGGAAATAATATATCTTTGAATAATTTTTAGGGATAATTGCGGTCAGCCACCCAACCTATGGCCTAATTTGCACATTGCCCCCCAATCGTTGTTAATGTGTAATTTCACCCCCATGAACTAATTAAAATATTTGTCAACACCACATTTGCACTGTTCGGATGGAATTGAACCAATAAGCATTGGACACGTGGCTGAGGCAAAGGAATATTCTTATTAGATTTCACCGAAATAATGCAAATGTGGTGTTGGTGCAGATTTTAATTAGTTTAGAAGGTGAAATTGCACATTTTAATTAGTTCAGAAAGTGAAATTGCACATTTTAATTAGTTCAGAAAGTGAAATTGTACATCAACAATGGTTGGGAGGCAATGTGCAAATGAGGCCATAGGTTGGGGGATGACTGCAATTAACTCTAACTTTTAAATCCACTTAAATCCCCACATTTCTCTTGTGATTGAAAAAATACAGATGAAAAGAAGTAATATCTTATTCTCATATTTTCAAATTGTCATACAATAAAAAAATATTAAGTATAACTCATGGGATTAATAAAGAAGCTAGATAAATTTCAAATTTTATTTGCAAACTAAATCAATATTTTCACTCACACTATCTATTTTCCATCCCCACAGTTCACTAGAATTTGGAGGGATTACTCCATTAGGCTGTATATATGCACACACACACACACACACACACACACACATATATATATATATATATATATAGACGCACACATAAATGCCATCATCATTATTTACACATTTAATTTTCCTTTTAACATATGGAGAGATTACTAACCATAAAATTTCCACTCATTTGTGTAAATTATCATTTCATACGTTATACAACTAATAATGCAATTTTAATTAGTATAATTATGTTATAATTTGCTTATAATCAATTACCTAATAATGACCTTTATTTAACATAATAACTTTTATGTTATGGGGTTAAATAATCCTTAAACCTCTACGTTGACACTATTGACATTTCATGCAATCACTATGCATTTCATATGTATATAAACTGCATGACTGCATCATCTTCTCTCAGGCTAACGGATCCCACGCAGCATGCATTAAGCATTCTTTCGTTTTCTTTCTTTCTTTCATTTTCTTTTGCATAATAAATTAATACACACAGACTAGCGCAACTTATTAAAATAACCACCTCTGGAGTAGTATTAACAAAAATAAGCCAATAACTTTTTAATTTAGTGGATCAAAAATTATAAAATGTAAAAAATTATTAATCAATTAACAAAATGTGCACACCAAACTTTAAAATATAGAGACTTCCACAAATTTTAAGGCACATATAATACAGTTCTTACAAGCATTGAATGGGCAAATATAAAAAAGTTAGACCATAGATATTGCCAATTAACTTATGCCTAAAGATAATACATATATATATATATATGTATATCCGGTTATGCTACAATGATGCAATTTGTTAATAAGCACTAAAAAATTTATTTATCAGTATATAGTAATAAATAAAATCATACTAGAGAGTTGAAAATATTTGTCAAAATTGCATCATAATCCTCAAAAAATTCATATTCACACCACTTATTTATTTTATTTCATTTTTTCTTTTAAATTTCTTTCTTTAATAAGTTTGATATAAAATTCTCCTTATCATTTTCTAAATTAAAATACTAAACTTTTGGATTCATATTGTAGATAAATGAATGGATTACTGTAGTGCAGGATTATACAGAACATACCAGGTCACTTGCTTTAATTAATCGTATGCAGGCTCACCAACAATCATGACTCCACCCTTCTTGTAGTACTTCAAGAAAATGATACCCACTTTTCCACCACGACAGAGAGTTGTTAGTTGTTACATGCCCCAGAGGATTTGGCCAGGACATATATGTTTGTTTGATGAAGCGCAGTCTCTCGATCAACAAATTCACACAAATCATTGACAGTTAATTTCTTTCCTTTATTTATTTATTTTATATATCACACAATCATAATATTATGGCTTTGGATTATTGTGGATAATTATGTGATTTATGTTCAAATATAAAAATAAGATTTTAACATCATCATAAATAATATTGTAACGTTTAAAACACACAAAATAATAAATCAAATCGCATAAACAATAAAGAAAACGAGCTGGATCAATGGAGAGTCACGACACTTGTCGTTGTTCTAAAATTATGATTGCCTCATTTCGTGCGAGTACTAGTGGCTGATTATAACTCCACGATAAAAGCCATCAACTCTCAGCGGTATCTCATCCCATGTGTACAATCACGAGGAGACTAAGAATCGTCCATAGTCACACTACCAAAATACAAAGTCTTGTAGGAAAAATGTATAAACTTACAAAATTCTCACATATCAAAATAACTAATAGATGGCCCCTTTATATAGTAAAGTAATTTGACCGTTAAAAAAAATAATAGCCAATAATAAAATCTAATAAAATTGATCACAAACTCAATAATAATTGGCCATATAATTAGGTAAATTAAGATGGTCAAATTATAATAAGTACATATAAATCATGACATAATGAAAATAATAAAGAGGTCATAAAATTCAGTAAGTGTTGGAAATTAAAATTGAATAATTAAGAAATTTTAAAGCTTAATTTCCAATATAATATATATGTATATATAAAGATTATTACTTGATGTTAAAGTGTTTATCCGAAATGAATATTTAGCACATTCTTGACGCCAAAATTAGAAAGCACCGAGGCTTATGTTTGAGGATAAGGGCCAACCTAGGATTCTTAATTGGATTAGTGTTATAATATCTAAATTACTATCAAATTATTGAAAAATCCTTAAATAAAAGGCAATAAATAGGGATGATGATAACTAAATTGTTGATTTTGTCTTGAAATTTAATCTACATATGACAAGAAATAGAGTGACATAGGCATCGGAGCATGCCCAGCGTGTATCGCTAGGTTGATGCATGCTGGGGTGCAAGGTGGTGTGTGCCCAGGTGCGCAAGGTACTAGAATTGCATGCCTCAGCTTGAGTTTAGGGAGCGGGCCACTGGAATGTTGCGCTAGGCATGAAGAATGCATGCCTTGGCATGGTGAGACTCGGCAAGACAATAGATTTTTCATGTTCTGCGCGCTAGGTGCATGTCATGCGCACCTCGGTGTGTAGTGCAAGGTCCACAGGCCTGGTACTTTTTTTTTGCGAGTATTTAATTTATTTTCTTTTAGGACAAATTGAGACGAAACTTAAACAACAGATTCTACACTGCTTTTGAGATAGTTTCTTGAGATGGAGTTTAGAATGAGGGTGTTGGGTAGTCTTGCGAGATTTGTGGGACCCAAGTTGTACTTCTTATCTTGATTTGAAATCAATAAAAAAAATTTCTTTGTCAAGTGGATTAAGCACATCATCAAACAACGTTAAATCTTATTGTCAATTCATCAAATTATTTTACTATTACATTCAAAGTTTTGATTTGATCTTTCTGGGTAACAACAAATTGGTATCAAGAGCTAAGATCGATCATATATTAGTCATAAAGTACAAGGTGGAGAAGTTTTATGGGAAAAATAACTTTGGGCTATGAAAGATGAAGGTTTATGCCCTCAGGTGCCAACAAGGTTTACAAAGAGCATTAAGGGGCAGAGATTTCTTGCCAGAGATGCTGTTAAATGAGGAAAAGGATGAGTTTATAGTGAAGGCTTATGATACTCTGCTGTTAGTATTGGCAGATAACGTATTGAGAGTGGTTGCCATAAAAAATATGCTAGTAGGATTGTGATCAAAGCTGGAGAGTCTCTATATAATGAATTCCCTCACAAATAAGCTATATCTGAAACAACGGTTATACACATTACAGATGAAGGAAGGTAAATTTATTACTCAGCATATTGATTATTTCAATAGGGTAATTCTGGAGCTTGCTAATATAGATGTACAAATTGAAGATAAAGATCAAGCATTATTCTTTTTTGTTCTTTGCCCAAATCCTTTGAACACTTGGTTACTACTTTATTGTATGGGAGAGATACAATTTCAATGGAGTATGTAAAAGCTTCATTGAATTCCAACAAATTGGTATCAGAGCTTTTGGTTGGGGCTACAAGTTGAGATTTAATTTTTCAAGGATGGGTAGCATCATTGGCAAATTACTTCACTGTTCAAAAACTTGATGACAAAGGAAATTTCACTCTTTGGCAAGAAAGGGTGGAGGATTTTCTAGTTCAACAAGGCCTAGTAGTAGCATTGAACGAAAGGTAATAGAAGCCAACAGACATGAAGAATTTGCTGTGGGAGGATTTGATTTTGTATTGTGGACAATATTACTAATAATGTTGTGGAGATGATTAGATTTTAGATTTTGGATGTGTAATACATGTTTGCCCCATGGAGGATCATTTTTGATTCACCTCAATTATGGAAGACAAGTAATCTATTCTTTGTGTGATGATTATACTTGGAGAGTCACATGCATTGAAGTGGTGAAAATCAAAATAGTCGTTGGAGTAGTTCGTACTTTAGGTGGTGTGACCTATGTCCTAAAGATATGAAAGAATCTAATTTCCTTAAGCTAGCTGGATTCCAAGGGCTATGAATATTCACTAGAGGTGGAGTTTTGAAAGTCAAATATTAATTGTATATATGCATTGGCCAGGATAAGTTAGTTGGTGCTAGGACCTTACTAATTTGCCACGTGCATGGGTGTTTTGAAGGCTAATGGAATTTGGTTTGTGATAAGGTTATGAACAAATTCTAAGATGAGAAAGCTTGTCAAGGTGGAGATTGTTAGGATTTGACTCAATTATCTGGAGACTAGGTTTGATTAGAATTAGGACTTTTTCTTGTATTAGGTTTTCTAGTTTCAGGTGAAGTAATCAAGTAATTTTCTATTATAAATAGAGGTATTTATTTGATTACTTCATAGAGAGAACACTCATGGAACTTATGATACTCGTGGGGTAGTCATTGTAAGTACAAATGGGGACATACAAAGGATTTGAGTGAGTATTTCTTTGGTAGTTATGATAGGGATTGTACAAGGGATTTTTTGGCTTGAGTTTGGGCATGTTAAATTCAAAGGTTTGCTTATATTGGAAAAATCCTATCATAATTAAAGAAAGAAAACTCCAATGGAAGTAGGTGGAATTTGCCAAACCATGTAAATTTGTGTCTATTTTATTTTTCTATCTATTGAGTATTATTTTTGTCATCAACTTTGTGAGTGTAATTTATAAATTCTTGATAAATTAAATCTCATGCCTAAATTGCTTCCATTGTACTCTAACTAATTGGTATTAGAGCTCGAGATGGTGTTATGCAATTTTTCAAAGTTGCACTGCTTATCATAAAGGGAAACAAGAGAAATGACCTTTACATATTGTAAGGCATCACAGTTTCTGGTACTGCAGCAGTTTCTTCATCAATCAATGATACTACGAGATTGTGGCATATTCAGCTAGGGCATATGAATGAGAGATGGATGTTAGAACTGAGCAAACAAGGTTTACTTTGTAGAGAAAAGATTGAAGAGCTAGATTCTATAAGCAACACAGGGTGAAATTCAGTATTGCAGTTCATAGGACCAAGGGTACCTTAGATTACATTCATACAAATCTTTGGGGCCATTCTCAAGTTCTTTCAAAGGGAGATGCTAGGTATATGCTAACATTCATTGATTACTTCTCACAGAGAGTATGGGTTTACATATTGAAGCATAAGAATAAGGTGTTTGCCAATTTCAAGTAAAGATAGATTATGATCGAGAAGTAGACAGAAAAAGGGATCAAGTGCTTGAGGACTGACAATGGATTGGAGTTTTGCACTAAGGAATTTCAGGAATTCTATGACAAGTAAGGAATTGTGAGGTATTGCATAATTATACATACATCACAATATAATGGAGTTGCAGAATAGATGAACAAGACTATCTTTGAGAGAGTTAGATGCATGCTTTTTAATGTCGGATTGTCCAAGGATTTTTGGGCAGAAGCTATTAATACTACTTGTTATTTAGTGAATAGGTCACCATCGACTACTTTAGACTGTAAGGCATTAATGGAAATTTGGTTTGGGTTTTCAACTGATTACTCAAAATTTGAGAGTATTTAGGTGTCTAGCCTATGTTCATGTTCGTGATGAAAAGCTTAAGTTAAGTGCTAGGAAGCGTATATTCCTAGGTTATACAAATGAAGTTAAGGGTTATCATTTGTGGTATAATGATGACAATGGCTCCAAGGTGATTATCAGTAGAGACGTGACATTTGATGAGTCTACTATGATGACGAAGGTGGAACAAGTCAAAAGTAGTCAATAGGGCATTAACGAGAATGTGGAATTTGAAGTTAATACTCCACAAGTTTTAAAGGGAAAACAAAATGTGGTAGATGAAGCTAGTGAGAGCACATTATCACTTAATCCATAATAGGAAATTGATTTACTACAAAACTATCATTTGGCTCACGATAGAGAAATAAGGCAAATTAAACCTCCAAGCAATTTTGCATATTAGATCTGGTTGCTTATGCTTTGACTTTGGCTAAGGAGTTTCTGGGTGATGATTTAGTCTTATACAAGGAGGCTATTTCTCGCCTAAATTCTAATATATGGATTGCAGCAATGAGTGAAGAGATGGAGTCTTTACACAAGAATAGCACATGGGAGCCAGTTAATGTATCTAAAAATCAAAAGATTGTAGGTTGCAAATGAATCTATAAGAAAAAGGAAGGGATTCCCAAGGTTGTGGATGCTAGATACAAGGTACAATAGGTTGCTAAGGGTTTTACCCAAAGAGAGGAAGTTAACTTTCATGAGGTATTTTCCCTAGTTGTAAAACACACTTCTATTCATGTTTTACTTGCCATGGTGACTCGGTTTGATATGAAGTTTGAGTTGATGGATATGAAAATAGCTTACCCACATGTTAAGTTTGAGGAATGAATATACATGAGTCAACCAGAGGAATTTGTTGTTTTCGAGAAAGAAAATCAAGCATGTCTTTTGAAAAAGTTTTTATATGGCTTGAAGCAATCTCCTAATATAACACCCTGAATTTTGAGATTCTAAAATAAAATAAAATATAAAGTCAATAAGTTTATCTAGATTAATTTTGGGTTAGATTTAATTATAATCTAGATTCAAATATTTACAATTAAGTGGATTAAATAGTAAATAAGAAAAGGATTTGATTATCTAAAATTATAAAGTTTAGGGAGTTGATGTGGGCAAGTTAAAAGTTGGGGGACTTTAAAATAACTAAATTTGGACTTAATTGCTCCAAAATAGAAATATTAGGGGTCAAGATGTATAAAATAAAAACTAGAGGACTTAATTGAAGGCTAAGGGTGTAATTGAAGGTAGTCAGAAAGTTTTAGGGCCAAATTGAATAAGCTGGAAAATATTTATATATATATATAGGATGGAGGATAAAAGTTTGTTTAATTCTCAAAATCTACCCTACGCCAACCCTAGTGGCGAATTACTGGAAAATGACCATAAAGCTTGAAAGTAAATCGATAGAAAGACTCCCCTAATTGCTGTGAACAACCCTATACCAAAAACCCTTTTAAATGCCAAAGGAATTGGTGTGAAAAATAGAACCAATGGTAGAGCTCAACGGAGGTGACAGTTTTGCCACTTCTAATGGTGAAATAGAGATGGGTTTTTGTCGCAGCAGCATGGGCAAGGTGATGGTGGAGCCAATTTGGAGAAATGGTGAACGATGGTGGAGAAATTGACAAGGGTGATGGATGTCGGCACCTAGGACTCGCCGATAGGTTTTTGGTGCAATTGGCCAATTAGTCTAGCAATTTTGCTCTTGGTAGTGAGACACATCTAGTTTTGGTAATGGCTTCCATCTCCAGCGGTGGTGTATGTAGCGACAGTTAGACAGTTTATGCAGAATTGAATCCTGGACTATTTGGGCTATTCCCAGCTTAAAGTTGAATCTCAATTTGATCCAATTTGGGTAAATTTTATAATCAAATTTTAATTCAATTAATTTACCAAATGTGATTGAAGCTTTGGATTCAAGCCTAATCATGACATGAACTAAGACTATTAAACTATGATTTAGCCTAAGTTATGAATTAATTTTAGAATTATTGTAATGTTGAACCTAATTGATTTGAATGGATACTATTAGGATTTTAAGCAAGATTTTAACAACATGTTTATTAACTTGTCAAGTTAAGAACAATGATATGTAATTATTTCAAACATTTGAATACAACATGGAACCTAAGAAAGTTATGATTAAATAAATAAATTAAATGAGGCACTTAACTAGGACCTTTAAGTACATTAAGAATTATGGTGAAAATGTTAGTTTAGGTTATTTTATTTTGAACTTTGAATTGATTAGGAAAAAAGGGCATGGACTCTCCAAACAACTAAGGATTACCAGGATGGTGTCAGAATAACTTTAAGTTTGATAAAGACATTAATCATATTTATACTTAAGATTCAGAAGATTGATAAGATGATAATTTAAGTTATCTTATGGTAGTTCTCGAATTGACTAGGAAGCTAGAACCTAAGCAACTATGTAACTAGGGATTCCTTTGCATTTGCTAGGTGAATTTATACCCAAAAGTATGAGGTTTTTTTGCTAGGGAAAGAATATATATACTTATTAATATATCCTGATCATTTGATTCCTTTCAATCTTTGTGTTGAGAAAAGTAATCTACATTGCTCCTTCTATACTGTTCACTTCTGTTGATATTGATTGATATACTTTATCTAAAATTGACGATCATGTTAAGGAAACTGAAAAGTGATTTGAAATACGTGTTCTATTAGCCCTATGACTATTACCTTGAAATGAGTTCGATATAAATTTCTTGATTGCTTGTTTGTCATGGCAAATTAGAATGTTAGTTAAAATTTTGTTGGACATGTTACATGATATGCATGAATATAAGTATACCCTTAGGGATGGGCCTTGGGATTTAGATCGAAAAACGACTGGGCAAAACAGACTGATGGTAATTGGTCTTCAACTAATACCCTACTCATGTGGATCCTATCTCATAGCTAGTTGGAGGTAGTTGTCTATAAGTGGGGTTAGGCATGTGTGGTTGGGCATGCCTCTTATGCTTGCTTGTTTGAGCCAATCAATCAAAATTTTGGAAGGATAAAGATTTTCATGTTTTCAAAAGTGGAGCGACAAAGTTGGAAAATTACTAAAAATGTTTTCCTTGAAAATGTTCACCAAGTTGTTCTTGGTTAATCTCTTAGCTTGATGCTCGTAATTTGAAACTCGAATATTTGACTAAAAATCAAATAATTGTTCAAATGTCATATCGACCCTTTTGATCGTAAATGAAATTTAAACCTCTATGAGAGACAGCGAATTGGGTGAAGTCTCATTACTGGTATAGAATGATGGTGAGATAGATCACCTTAAATTTTGAATAAAATCTTCTCTCACGACTCCAGGAAATTTTAATGCTTTTATACATTTCATGTATAATATTTGAGAAATTATCATTCTATTGTTATTGTTAATCTATCTCACTAAGTCATTCGAACTTATATTATTTTATTGTTATTTTTTGTTCTTTACCCCAAATAAGATTGAGTGACAAAGATAGACTAACCCAAGTGACCCATAAGGTAATAAAGGTGATAGAGGTGCTAAGTGTGATTTGTGACATTTCAATTCATAGTTGAACATCTTATAGATGTTATTGTAGAAATTAATTACTTTGGAATTTTGAAAAATATATTTCTTTTCCATTTAGAAAGACTAGGGTATAGAATGGAAGCATCTCGGTCGAGAGTAGACACCTCCCTATCGGGACGTTACACCTAGGCAGTGGTATAAGAGGTTTGATGCTTTTATTACCAAGATTGGATATACTAGAAGCATTTACTATTGTTGTGTATATCATTAAAAAATATAGTGATAGCCTTCTCATATATTTGTTGTTGTATGTTGATGATATGTTAATTGGCTCTAGAAACATATCTGAGATCAATATTTTAAAAGCTCAGTTGAGTAATGAATTTGAGATAAAGGATTTGGTAGTGTGAAGAAAATATTGGGCATGAAGATCATCTAGCACAAATATGCAAAATTTTTGTACTTGTCTCAACAAATTACATTAAGAAAGTACTTGAGCATTCTGGGATAGATAAGTCCAAGCTAGTTAGTATGCCACTTGTAACTCATTTCAAGCTCTCATTAGATCTATTATTAAGTATTGAGGAGGAGGTAGAGCACATGTCAAAGTGCCATATGCTAGTGTAGTGGTTAGCTTGATGTACGCTATAGTGTGCACTAGGCCAGCTATTTTACATGAGTCAATATTGTGAGTAGATACATGCACAAGCCAGAAAAAACTCATTGGCATGCTATGAAATAGATTATGAGGTATCTAAGAGGCTTTACAATAGATGTTTAAAGTATAGTTAATTAAATTCTACTGCTAGAATTATTGGCTTTTGAGATAATTTCTTGAGACAGAGTTTAGAGCGAGGGTGTTGGGTGTTCTCGTGAGATTTGTGAGATTCAAGTTGTACTTGTTTATCTTTATTTGAAATCAATAAAATTCTTTTCTTTATCGAGTGAATTAGGCACATTGCTGAATTATGTTAGATTTTGTTGTTAATTTCATCGAATTACTTTACTATTACATTTAAAGTTAGGATTTGATCTTTTTGGGTAACAACACAAATTAATCATTGAACATAGAGGTCCACTATCATCACACGTTTGTGGGAATTTTATCTTGAAACTGAAAAGACATCTCCAATGATGAGAGAGAGAGAGAGAGAGAGAGAGAGAGAGAGAGAGAGAGAGAGAGAGAGAGAATAAGTTGCATACTTTAAAAACCCGTGATTCCTTTTATATTTGATGAGACCAGATATCATTCGTATCATTATGAAAGAGAAACTTCTAATTTCTATTATAAGAAGTAGTGGTGTTTATTTCTTTACATTTGAATTTTACATACAAATACAACAAACCATGTGAAATCACTACAAGAAAACTTATATTTAGTGGTATTAGAAAGTATAATTTAAATAGTATTATAATGGCAATTTTATATTTAATGATATTTTTTAAAAGTGTCACCTGTAGAAATGTAGCTAAATGTATAAATATTATTAATTTATCTCTATTGTGACATTAATAAAATGCAAGAAAGAATGCATTAGATGACACATTAAAATTTTACGAAAAATGCATTACATAATACACCAAAGTGCTATTAAAGAAAATTTTAAATGGCATGCTAATATGCCATTAAAAATGAATGTAGTGACATATTAAAACGCCACTAAAAGTCCTTTAAATGATAAGATAATACGTTACAAAAAGTATAATAACTAACATGTTACAGTATCAAAAAAATAATTTTAAATGACATGCTAACGTGCCATCAAAAATGCATATAGTGATGTTAAATGACACAAAAATTTCTTTAGATGACATAATAATATGCTGTAAAAATTAATTTAATAACATGCTAAATTAAATAGCAAAAAAGATTTTTTTGAATGACATCTTAATCTACCACCAACAGCCATATTATGAGACTCAATATACTCCAATTGCTCTGTATAAGACTCGAACTTACGATATTTTACTTGGAAATATATGATTTTACCATCAAACTACACACAAAATATTCATTATAAATATTCAAAAATATTATTATATTCTCATACTTTAAAAGCATATTTTCTCAATTATTTAAATATATATCCAAAATTATTATATTCAATAATACATTTGAAAAAGTTTGAGACATTAAATTTAGAGATAGAAAATATTCAAAAAAATAATTTATAGGTGAGGAGGAAAAATGGTCAAAAACTTAGATTTTTTATACTTTTTAAAAAATATTATTAATTTAGTCAATACATTAAATTATATTTAAGTCATTAATTTAATCAATGCATTATGATAAGATTTAAATTTTACAATTATTAATAACTATATATACTTTATTTATTTTTGTGTGATATTCAATTCATGTTACACCATAACTAAATTATGAGTTATATTTTTCTTCTTCTTTTTTCCATAAAAAAGTAGTATTACTAGTTAAATACTTTTAACATATAGTTGTGTCAGCAATTTCAATAAAATTACATTTCTATAACATTTATTCATCAATTATTACTAAGTAACTCTATATTGTAAAACGACATTAAGTTTGTGCTACCAAATAATTTACAGTACTTTTTATAAATAACACCATGAATAACTATGAATAGCATTTAAAAAAAAAAAATTAGTGGCACTACTTAAATGCCTTGCAAATATATTTATGCTAGCAATTTCAATCAAATGCCACTATTTTTTTGTTACTCATTAATCAAATGGCATTATATATTGTATTACTGTGACATTTTCAACAATTATCACCATATTAGTTTTATATGTCATTACACTATCGAATACCACTAAATATTTCTTGGCATTTTTTTAGGTGCCAACATAAATAAATTATGAGTGATATGTTTTGAAGAAAAATTAGTGGTATTAGTTAGATGCAAATTATATTTTTGTTGGCATTTTTATCAAATGCCAATATTTTATATGTTATTCAATAATCAAATGCTACTAAATATTTTATTATAGTGATATTTTTTTATAACTATCACAATTTTATTTTTGCATATCATACAGTATAAATGTCACTAATTTTATGATATTTTTCTTCAAAGAACACTATAACTACATATTAGTGTCATTTTTCTAAAAAAAATTACTGACACTTGCTAAATGTCTTTGAAATACATTTATCTTGGTATTTTTAATCAAATGTCATTATTTTGTTTGTCATTTAATAATTAAATGCCACCAAATATTAAATTATAGTGGCATTTTTTATAACTATCATCATAATATTTTTTCGTGTTATTATATTATAAAATGCCATCATGTTAGTGCCACTAAATGAGAATTTTCTTGTAGTGAATATTCTAGCCTCATTTTTGTTGATGAAACAAACCACCAACAACATAGCATAGAGTTCATCAAATGACTAGAGGCTCAACTCTGTGGGTTAGTTGATCTCAAGAAAATATAAGCTGCAAGAGGAACATAAATAGAAGGACTAGTTAATACTGAATTGGACAAATCAAAAGGAATAGCAAGAAGAATAGACGAGAAATATTTAAAGAATCTAAATCATAATCCATGCATCAACTGTTTGACAGTACAATTTGCTTCAAAATACTTAGCAAAATGCTAATAATTTTTCAATAAGAAAATTACTAAGCAGGCATGAATGCCATGCTGAAGAATGCAGCTTTGGCAGCTTGTTTTTTTAACTGTAATCAAATGCTAGTGGCAACATTTCATGCAAAGTTAGAAAAGCCATCACACATCCAAATGGAGAGTCATTCAAACAAAATCTCACGAATTAGATAATTCCATTTTTCTTTCGTCGGCTAAACTATAAGAAAACATGTATACCTAATCCTAAGAGGCCTTCCAAAATTTTTGGGCTCAGATTGCTGGGAAATAAGTAAGCTGCAAAATATTGATCATAAGAAACATATTCAACCTCAAGTTTTGTAGTTGGTTTCATCAATTTATCTATGACCAGATAAGGGGAACAAACCTACAATAATTACGCCAAGGGGCTCAGTGAAACCAGAAAGAGCAGCCAACTTGAATGCTCACCATTTGCTAAAATAGAAACACAAGTATGCCAGATACATGATAAATATGTAAATATTATTGAAATATCTATACAATGTTTAACTCATATGCAAGACTATTTAGTTATACTCGACATATGATCTAAAAAATCTTATAAAATGAGTTAAAAAAAGAAAAATTGAGTTTGACACCCAAGATTGGAATCACAAGGAGATTTTAATCATTTTGTATCGATTAGGCAGTTTGTGGACTTTTCGCTTTTGTTGCTTTGCATGGTGCTTTTGGACTAATATGTTTTATGTTATGTTAATTTGAGTTTGCTCAATGTGCTTGATTAAAACCTAACAATGCAATTGCCTTTTGTGGTCTAATTGCTATTTTTGTTTTAACTTCTTTCAAACAACATACTCCTCTCCATTTTTTACATCCATGTAATGTAAAACATTTTTCTTTCTATGGTTCTACTCACTTTTCTCTTCGCAAGTTTTAGACTCTCACATATGTTGCAGCCATAGTATAAGTATAAAGAAGATTAAGTCTCATAGCAAAGCCTTAATTAAGACTACTCTGGGGGTAATTTGAATAGTTTTGAACCAAAAGGACTAGTCAAAGCAAAGGAAAACAAAAAAGACCTTCACTTGCTATGTTGAATTACTAAAGAAGTATTAAGTTGAACCTGCTTATGGCAACACTATTAGAGAAGCTATTCTTTCACATGATAATTTGCATAGTTAGCCAAATGGTACTATGGAGAATCTGTACCTTTTGTGGTAAAATAAAAAAGAAGTGCAACAGCAACTCCTTGCAAAATTTTGAATACTCAAGAGAAAAAGGGTAGAAAACAAGCTTAGCTTAACATCAAATCTTGTGAGAAAATTTCTTGTAATATAGATTACGAACTGCATATAGTAGTCATATTAAGAAAGCCAAATAGTTCAATTGAGAAGATGAAGTTTGGATAAGAGTATGTTAATAATGTTAACACATGCAGTCCTAGACTAATATAAAGGTAAGTATACCAATCATTGAAGAAGTTTAAACACCATTAAAAATTATATGCTGAAGACAATTGAGGAAACAATGGGGAGAATTGCTTCTTGTGATGTACAATAAAGTTACATTAATTGCACCTAAGCACTAGTATTAAGGAGAATTTAGCATTAGAAAAACAGAGAACTACAATATTATACTAAAAGAAGGAGTACCTCTGAGATGTTGTGTAAAGCAATAGCTAGTGCCAAGTTTAGACTAACTCTTAGACCTTGAGAGATATGAAAAAACCAGCTTTAGATCTTATGAAACCTAAAGAACATGAATCCATAGATAGTGATGTCTTGCAGGAAAACAAAGAGATAGTTGCTAAAAGTGAAGTTTTTCCATCCACAGCTCTACAAATAAGTTGCTTTTACATATATAGTTTCAAAAATTCTTTGCTTTTTTGTAACAAATATATTGCAGGCAAAAGTTACGAATAATTATGCAGTGGACTTTAGATTCCATCAAGAATTAATCATTAGAAGAACTAATCTACAAATTCATAAAACATGAACCCTTAAAGAGGCCAAACCACCAGTTATGTTTATCAATCCAAAAGAACAATGCACTTGATATTAATTTAAGGGAGGCCTCACGCCAAATTACTCATCTCTAGTGAAATAGAGTGGCAAAGATGGGTTCTTATTTGACCAATACCAACAAAACTCAAATTAACTATCCTATTTCTCATATTAAGAAGTGGGCTAGCTGTATCAAAATATTAACTAATAAACTCAGCACATGTTGCATTTAGACAAATTCCAAAGGAAATAGCCAAATGCACAGTAGAACTACCTTCATGGATCCAAGGAAAATTGCCATTCCCTTAGGAAAAATGTGCAAGTTTATGCCTAGAAAAAGGTAAAGTTAAATAAGGGTTGTGGACATTTCTTTTCCATATCAAGAATTAACAAAGTAATATTGACCACTCATACTAATCAAGGAGAATCAACCAAATCAATTGTGAATGTCATTTTTGAAAGTTAAATTGGCTTTGCACTAAATATTGCAACTAACTAGAGTTTATTAATGATTTGGGTGTTACTGAAAGAATATATAACCGACCTATGGTTGTGATTATTCCACTAAACTACTTGCCATTGCTACTTTTTATGATATCCTTTCCCTCTTCATTCACATTTTTCTGTTTTTAGGCACAAAATGCACTTTATTAGACATTGCCAAAAGATAATAATATCCATTAGCAAGCTAAAATTTCCACCTACTAGTGAAAAACATACTACATGGAACCTAACTTTTTGCTTTTAATATCTAAAATGGGAGCTATATTTGAATTATGAATAAAATTAGCAACAATTGCAATGAGAATTACACCTGCAAAAAACTGCAAGCCCAATTACATTAGTAATTGACAAAGAGTGTACTTACATATAAAAAATAATAAGTGATACTAAGGAACTGTTAGAAGGCCTCACCCAGAGATTCTCTTAAGAAGCCAATGGAGTTCATGGCATTATGAGTCAAACCTACAAAAGATATGCTCAACATAAGACCTGTAGCAAAACCCTACTTGGGGAAGATATTAGAATTACTCATACAATGCTATTCTAAAAATTAAATATAGGGATTTAAACATTATGGAACTAAAAATAAGCATATTGACGATCTTGTAATGGATATACACCTATATAATAATAGCAAACAACAACTTCTTTTTAGAATACAAAATAACTTCCTTTACAGAGGGCATGGATCAAAAGGCATTGATGCCACCAAAAATTGAATAATACAGTATGATAAAATTTTATGTACTTGTAAAAGATCAAGCATCTTCAGATTTGGAGCCCAATTAATGACGACAAAGACCGCACCTTTTGAAGATTCAATGGACAAGCATGAAATTAGTGTTATAGCTGAAATCAAACTGTAAAAACTAATTAAATCTTGATTCTTTTCACGAAAAGATAACCAACAGATATTATTGGTGTTGATAGTAAATACATAACAAATGCAATCCTTCACCAGTCAAATAATGCCTCAAAGATAAGAATTTCAAGACTCCAAAAGAATGCAACGCAAGAAAATTAAAGATAGTGAAAGAAAGAAAGTTTTAATCAGACCATGACTTTGTCGTTTCCATAAATCAAATTGCAGATAAGCAGAATACATAGTCATAAATGCAACTATAAAGTGTAAAAAATTGACATGCTTGAAGATTACTAAAGCCTTCAAGGCATCAATCATAAAAATTGTCATTCAAATGATTTAGCAAAACACAGAATAACAAAGATATTGCTGTCTAAAATCCACGCGAAACAACATAAGTTCAAACTACATATCACAACCATAAACCTTGTAATTAACAACCAAACAGGAAATTCACATAAGTTCATGCCAATCTTTGTAGTAAAATTTAAATTTCAAGCCACATATGCATGTAAAATTCAAGATTACTAAATTTAAAAAAAAAAGAAAAAGGAAAAAAAACACCTCTATACAAATAAAGAAAACTCAAATGCCACTTATCAATGGAGGTACTCAAACCACCAAGAAGTGAAAGAGCAAGAGCAACCAAAATTCGAGCATCTGGTAAACCTATATTTGCTCAAACACCTTACTACTAAAAAACTACTTTTTGTGATGGATTTTGCGATAGAAAAAATCCGTCGCAAAATCTTTGATCACAAAAATTTGTGTTCGATTTTTTTGTGTTCGATTTTTTTGTTGCAAATTTGTGATGGAAATTTCCATCACAAATTTAGAGTTTTTGCGACGGATTTTTCTTTCGCAAATTTGGCCATGGAAAAATTCATCACAAATAGTAATTATAATTAAAAAAAATTTGCAACAAAAATTTCCTTTGCAAAATTTTAAAATTTTTTTTAAAAAAAAAATACACACATCATATCAAATTAAAATCTATAATTACCCAAGATCAATAATTCTTTGCATTACATACTAATCATCCCATACACCAATATTTAAATATTATTTTACATAAATCACAATAAAAATCAAGCCCAATAATATAAAATTGTTCAATATATAAATCAAGCCCTAACTAAAATATAAAATTCACAAAATAATGCCAAAAAAATTATCTTACAAGATTTATACTAAATTTCAATGCCTTGAGATATCCATCCTTGTAATATTAAAACAAAAACAAAATTACAAAATCATAATTGAGCACATAATTCATAAAATATAAATTCAAATCATAATCAAATATATAATTCACAAAATATAAATCTAACAAATAATTCAATGTAAATGCATAATCTAATACATAATTCAATATAATCAAACATGCATCTCATCATAAACCAATATATAATTTAATATAAGTTTAACATATAACTCAAATCCTAATCGTACATATAATTTACAAAATATAAATCTAACAAAATCTAACACATAATTCAATGTAAATACATAATCTAACCATATATATAAATCTAATACATAATTCAATATAATCAAACAACATCCAATATATAATTTAATATAAGTCAAACACATAACTCAAATCCTAATTGTACATATAATTCACAAAATATCAATCTAATAAAATCTATCACATAATTCAATATAAATACACAATCTAAACATACATAAATCTAACACATTATTTAATATAACCAAATTTACATCTCATTATAAACCAACATATAATTTAATACAAGTCTATCATATAATTCAAATCCTAATCAAACATATAATTCACAAAATATAAATCTAACACATAATTCAATATAAATGCATAATTTGAACACATAAGTCTAATACATAATTCAATATAATCAAACATACATCCAACATAAACCAACATATAATTTAATATAAGTTCAACATATAACTCAAATCCTAATCAAACATATAATTCACAAAATATAAATCTAACAAAATCTAACACATAATTCAATATAAATACATAATCTAAACACATATAAATCTAATATATAATTCAATATAATCAAACGTACATCCAACATAAATCAACATATAATTTAATATATTCTTTTGAAAACTTAAATTTAAAAGTTAAATGAGTAAACTTTAATTTGATATAAACTATAAGGATATAGATATGGACGATACAAAACTTTTGGTATATAGTGTTCAACCATATAAGATATCTATTGGCAAGTATACAATGTAAGTATCGACTTATTGGTATATTGATGTGAATGATAAACAAATTGAGGATTGGAATTTCTATAGCCCATTGATAATCCAATTCTTAATTTATTTATCATTACATCAAACATATATCCAAGTAGATAAAATTACCAAAGATTTAATATGATTAATAATATATTCTATCAAAAATTTTCTTAAATAGAATACTTCAAATTGCCTAAAAACAAGACTCAACAAAATGTAATGCCAAAGCATTACTTCAATTAAAACAATTTATAATATTTATAAACACATTGAATCAAAAAATTAGATATTTGTGTCCCTTACTATAGCAAAACAACATATATCATAATTTACAAAGTGATTATCAATATAAAATTATTTTACAATTGCACATATTTATCTATAAATCATAATTCCATAAACTAGAATTAAAATTTATAAAATTAATGCAATCCAATGTATACTAACATAAAGTTTACTCAATCAAAATTCTAATAGAATTTTTTAATTCACATAAAAACATAAATCTAACATAATATAACAACATTTAATACATAAATCAAATTTAAACTAACATTATTTAATCTAACACATAAATTAAATTTAAACTAAAATTTACAATTAATAATATTCGTAAACATATAATGGCACATACACACTTCTCCCCTTATACCCATCCATCATCATGTAAGCAATTAAAAACTAATTAACAACAAATGAGAAGGCTTCTAATAATATTCGTAAACACATAATGATACACACATTTCTCCTTATACCCATCTATCATCATGTAAGCAATTAAAAACCAATCAACAACAAATGAGAAGACTTCATCCCTTCTCCCAATGTCTCATCCTCCTTCATAATTCCATCAATTCTAAATACATATCTTAACTAAATACATAAATACATAAATCATATCTTGACTAAATACATAAATGCATAAATCAAATTTTAACTAAATAAATTATAATTACAAAAATTACTTTAATTAGTGGGATAGCACAAAATATAAGCTCTCCAAATCTAAAACAATAAACAAACAAAGAACCATTAGCATTTTTAAAACTAAAATAATTTTTTCTAAAAAAATAGAAAAAAAGAAACAAAAGTACCAGATATGGTTGGCCGCTGGCCATCGATGCGGCCAGCAGTTGCTAGATGTGCTAGGTGCACGGCCGCACAATCGGCTTGCGCTAGCCGGCCACAATAAAGAAGAAGAAAAGAAGGGGAAAAAAAAGATGGAAAGGGGGAGATGCTTTGAAGGGATCCAGGTGTGTGTGGGTGGGGGAGGTAGGGTTTATTTCCCCCACCCACCTAATCTTATTTTACTTTTAGAAAATCCATCGCAAAACTTTAATTTTGCGACAAAAAAAAATCCATCACAAATTTTCTGAAATTTCAAAAAAAATTGCAAAGGACTTTTTTACTGTTGCAAAACTTCAATTTTGCAATGGAAATTAAATCTGTTGCAAAATTTTTTAAATGTTAAAAAAATTTGTGACGTGACGGAAACAAAATCCATCGCAAAAAGAGAAAATTAATTTTTTTTTCAAAAAATTGCCATTTTACCTTGGCAAAATTGAAATTTTGTGATGGAATTGCAATGGATTTTGTTCCATCACAAAATTGAGGTTTTACGACGGATTTTAGCCAAAATTAATTTTTTAAAAAAATTGTTATTTTGCGACGAATTGTTTTTCGATGGAAAATTTGTCGCAATTTGCAAAGTGATTTTTTTCGGTTGCAAATCGTAATTTTTTTAGTAGTGCCCTCAAACCAAAAAACCTATTGAAATCCCAAAATCTTGATATCAAATTCAAAACTAAAATCTTGAACACGTCTTTCGCCGCTCCCTTGGTACCGCAAGAACTGAAGTGCTTGTGCAGGTTGGTGCACATAACTTAAAATAATTAATACATGTTTCCCACAGTTATCTACTGACCGAGCAAACCATTTGCGAAAAGAGAGAAAAAAATGAAGCCAAACTGAATGGTGCCGTTGGGATTCCAGTACGGAATGAAAAGGAGCATTTATATGGTTAATACAAGAATATATAAAGGGGAAAGGAGTATGTTACATAGAGTGAAAGAAGAAGGTTTAAAAAGAATAGCCCAAGAAACATTAAAAGAAATATTTGTTGCTTTCGTAAGTTAGGTTGACTAAGGTCCGGTAACAATAATTTTGATTTTACATTTTGTATCCTTTAGAAAGTTGACATGTGTAGAAATAGTATTTTTAAATCATTAACTATCAAGTTAATTTATTAAATTAGCCCTTTCTGATTAAATTAAGATTAAAGTAATTTTAAATCTGAAATTCTTCGTTATCCCTATTAAAAATTAATATACAATTAAAAATTAAAAAAAATAAAATTACATAAGAAAATAAGGGAAAAAAAAGTTAGTTTAATAAACTTAAATTGATCAAATAAACCCTTCAGCCCCTTGGGGCCCCTGCCACTTCAAATCCTGAAAGACCCTCGTTTTCTTTTCTTTCAAAAATTTGTTTTTCTAGCTTTAGTGAGTCGAGGGAAGTGAAAGAACAGCTTTGCTAACACAGCAAATGCCAAACGCAACTCTGTACACTTGCGCAGGAAATTACCAAGTTGGGTGGTTCCATAGTGAGACATGAATATACCACATGCAGGCACGAAATGGCCTGAGATGTTGAGTTCTTCTTCCGCCGCCATCACCAAAATCTGTAAGAGATTGTTCGGTGGCTTATAAATGTGAATAAAATTAATTCTCAAGCTTTTAATAGAGAATTACATTAGAAAAGAAACAATCCAGGTCGCTCAATACGGGACCGACGGTGAAGAATTGTTCAGAAAATAGGGGATGATTGGCGAATTGAATTTGGGGCTGGAGGGTTTATTTCATTAATTTAGTTTATTAAACTAACTCACCTTTTTCCTTACTTTTTTTTTTATGTAATTTTATATTATTCATAATTTTAATTGTATATTATATTTTTAATAGGAATAACTAAGATATTTTACATTTAAAAATTATTTTAATTTTAATTTAATTAAAAATGGATAATTTAATAAATTAACTTAAGTAATTAATAGTTTAAAAAAATCATTTATATATGTGTTAATTTTTTAAAAAGTATAGAATATTAAGTAAAAACTATTGTTATCAGGCTCTAACCAAACCCTTGTGAGTTTACAAAAATTCCCAATATCTCTCAAGTTCACTCTCTTTTTGTTCCCTAGTATTGGTGTAAAACTGTATTCCATACAACGGTGTACGGACCTTCTATGGACTCGTATAGTGCGAACTATATCATCATCATCATCATTATTTGGGTGTTTTCTACCTTGTAAAGACATTATGTAGAGGGTGTTTGGCGAAATTTATTTACAAAATTTTACAAAGTCTTATATTTTATAAGATGTTTTTGAAATTTATTAGACTTTAGATCTTTTTTCAAGAATAAGTGAGTGTTTGGGAGAGTTTATAAATTTTTTAAAATATTTTATATAAAATGTCTGAGAGTTTATAAGATGATAAAAAATATTTAGTAATTTTTTTTAAAAAAGAACTTATCAACTTTCAAAATAAAGATGTTACGGGCTTATAAATTTTTTTAAAAAAAGTAAGGAACCTATTTTTAAAATCTTAACGAGCTCTTTTAATTTTAATCATATTAATCATGAATTTACCATTAGTAATATTAGGGATGCAAATGAGTTGAGTCGAGCTTTGCCTATTTTTTCAGGCTCAGGCTCGAGCTCAAGAAATTGAGGCTCGAGTTCGGCTCAAGCACTTGTTCGGACTTGACTCGACTCATTAGGCTCGAACTCATAATTATTTTATTATATTTTTTTATAAAATCAAATTATAGGATTGAGTTTGACCATGGCTCGAGTTCGAAAAGTTAAATAATTTTATAAAAAACTGTAAAATTAGTATATATTATTATATTTTTTTATATATAAATATTTTTTAAATAAAAAATATAGGCTCGTGAACTTGCAAACAAAAATTATTTGGCTCGAGTTCGGCTCGAGCTCCAATTCTTTGAACTCAAGCTCGAATACTTTTCGAGCCAGCTCATCAAGCTCGGGAGTTGGCTCAATTCGTTTGCATCTCTAACTCATATCTTATAAGTTTCAAAAATATCTTTTAAAATATAGGAGTTTGTAAGACCTTCTAAATAAGATTAGCCAAACACCCTTAAGTTTTTAAAGTGTTTGGATGAAATAAGATGTTGGAGCTATTAAAATGTTATAAATAATATGATTAAAAGAATTTGTTAAGGTCTTAAAAAATAAATAAGAAACTCCTTATATTTTTAAAAAGAGTTGATAAACTCTTAACATCTTAAAGCTCCTAACATAAGAGCTCTTTCTCAAAAAGAAAAAAATTACCAAACATTTTTTTATATCTATAAACTTTCAAATATCTTATAAGATATTTTGAAGAGTTAATAAGCTTACCCAAACACTCTCTTAATGTCCTTTCAATATTTGTCTTACAAAGTAGTTTATTCTAAATAATGTGGTTTATAGCCAAAATAAATTATTTTGCCATATCAAGGTACATAAATAATATATTTTCAAGTAAATGAATGAAATATTTAAAATTCCTAATAAAAATGTACCTAAAATTTAATTATATTCACCTTAGACTGATTTAAGAGCATAACTGATTAATTTTTGTACACACACACACACACATATATATATATATATTTTTATTTTACGTGAAAGTTTTCAAGAGTAGGAGAGCAACAACATTTCTTGGACAAATAAACAAGAAAAGTCCAAAAAAAAAAAAAAAAGAAAGTTTCTCTCAAGCCCAAAGTAAAACATATGAAAATGAGGATAGGGTTTTTAGCTGATCTGTCAATTCGGTAATTACACAAGGGCCCAACCAAACTACTAGTGGGCTATGTGATTTGTATGGGCTGGACATCAAAGTTAGGCTACAAGGGTGACTTAATGGGCCTCTGGTTTTCAGATTTAAATTCTGAGTGAAAAAGAAAAAGAAATAGAATTCAACTCCAAATCATAAGTGAAAATCAATAATTAAGACAATTTGAGTTGACAAAGCATCCTATTTTTTCAAATTTGGACCTTCTTTCATGATTTAATTAATAAAATATTCATGGTTATAGTGCAGTGATCCGGAGTTTTTGGTTTGGGAAAGAAGCAAATTAATTGCCATTAAGATGCATCCTTTTGTGTCCGAGCAATTTTTTTTCTGTTTTTTTTTTAAAAAAAAATCAATTATTTCATTTTTTACATTAACATATCAAAGAATAATCCGTTGTCACGGGCATAACATCAATGCATCTAAATTAAATATCAAAATAATTATTAAAACAGACAAATAAATTAATTGTTCGGACATTCTTTTTTGGTTTTTGGTCGCTAAAGTGAAATGGTGTACTGTGATTTATGTGGTTACAAAAGCTTGTATAAATTCTTGAAGGGGACCGCGGCAAAGTTGGGGTACGATATTTTAGTGTAGGGAAATTGTATTTGAAGTTCTTAGCAATCCCATAAGTTACATGTTTTTTTTTTTTTTATTTATTTATATACATGCTGCAGATAGCTTAATTTTATAACCAATTAAAAGATGACATGTGTAAATAATATATTAGTTATTAATTTAAATTTATTAGAATTTATTAAATTTAATTTCAAATGATAAATAGTTAATTTTAATTAATATTCTAATATTTATTTTATACAAATCAAATGTTGACAAGTGTCAAGATGAAGATGTATTATGCCAATTAAATCAAGTCTGGTGGCCTAACAATCTCAGGCTAATCAAGTTGGGACACATGGTATATCAATGTATGTAGATCAATCAAGCCAAGAATACTTGATATTATCTTTTAATATGTGCATCAAAGATATAAGTATCAAATGTGATCAAGTCATTTTGGAGTCTTTTGTTGAGCATCTATATAAAGAGATGATTAGAGACTTATATTCTCATATTCACATAGTCACATATTCATGTACACATATTCTCAAGTCCAGGACTCAAGTCTTCAAGTTTCAAGTTTCTGCTGCGATGAAGTATTGCTACCGCAAAGGTTCTATACCTCTTCAAAGCATCAAGTCATCAAATTCTTTAATTTCGGAGACAAGGTTTAAGTTTCAAAGAAATTTCATAACTACAAGGATAGACTCTCAAAGACGTCTGTAGTGGAGATGTGTATTCTAGGTATGCATTGGGGACATCTCTACATTTTTCAAGAAATCAAGCCTCGCACTTTTGAGAAATTAGCCACTCATGCTCATGACATGGAGCTTAACATTGCTAATCGTGGGATTGGAATTCCTGTTGAAGACCAAAAGAAAGAAAGGAAATATTCAAATAAGAGTGAAAAATATGCCAAAATTGCTACTAAGGAATCCATGGTGGTCAAGATAGCCTCCATAAAAGTTCTTACAGGCAATAAAAAGGTTGTTGCAAAAAATGAAGATCAATGCATTTCAACAAGCAAGAAAACATTGAAAGAAATGCAAGAGGAGTATCCATTTTCAGATTTTGATGTTACTCACATCTTTAATGAATTATTGGCAAGGAAGTTGATTGAATTGCTAGAACCAATATGTCCTAAAGAAATTGAAAAAGTGAATGATCCAAAATATTACAAGTATCATCGAGTTGTCGACCATCCAATAGAGAAATGTTTGTCTTCAAGGATAAGAACATGACATTGGCAAGAGATGGAAAGATAGTTCTTGATACAGAAGATGTTGTTACTTCAAACCTTGCTAGCACTATAATTGTAGCAGATACCACATGTGTTACAAGCAAAGACAATTTTTTTTCATCTTCATTCATGGGGACATCAACAATGCTTCAAATTGAAAGTTTAGATCCAGTGCTAGTGGAAACTCAATTCATTGATGAAGTGACTAAGTTGGAAACAAGTTCAACTACTGAAACTGGAGATAGCAACAAGTGGATTCCTGTGGTGCACTCACAAATGAGAAGACAATGCGTCAATCAATCTTATCCATTGGCATTAAAGGTCTTGCATGTGGCAAGAAGCCCTCAACCAAGGATGATGAAGATTCTAAAGGCTACAAATGGCAAGCAGAAAAATTTATTGGCAGGTTATAAAAGGAGTCAAGTGACTTTGAAAGGTTATTGTCCTACAGGATTCTTTGATGAAAGAGTTGAAACAGTGTATGCTATATCCTATGAAATTGTAGAGCAGCATTCTACTTCCTGTTGCCCATGGCTAATGCTTTTACAAACAAGGATTTGTTGTTGGGGTCAAAACTTCACAATAGGCTATTTTTTGTTTTAAGGTTCATGCATGATCAAAAGGTTAACCATATACTCATTGATGGAGGACCTATTATTAATATCATGCCAAAATCCACTATGAAGAATTTGGGAGTTTTTGTTGAAGATCTCTCACACAGCTATCTAACTATTCAAGGTGTCAATCATGGAGGCCAATGTGCAGTTGATATAATTTGTTAGATCTCACAATCGAGGAGTTGCAAACAAGTACTTTATTTCACATCATTGATGTAAGGACTTCCTACCATTAGCTTTTGGGATGGCCGATTGATACATGGGGTATTGATGTTGTAGGTCTTATTGCGCTTAAGTCGTCGGTTGGCCATACTTACATATTGGCAGCTACAGACTATGTCTCTAAGTGAGTAGAGGTGATTCCCCTCAAGGAAGTAAACAAGGAAACTGTTGTTGAGTTCATTTGATATAATATGATTTTTAGGTATGGAGTGCCTCATTACATTATTATTGATAATAGGAAGCCTTTCTATAATAAGTTGATGGACAAAATCTACGCACAATTTAGATTCAAGCAATATAATCCCTCAATGTACAATGTAGTTGCAAATGGTTTAGTAGAGGCATTTAATAAAACTTTATGCAACTTGCTGAAGAAAGTGGTGTCAAAATCCAAAAACGATTGGCATAGTGAGAAAGTTGGGGAAGCTCTTTGGGTATATTGAACAACTCATCGGACTACTACTCACTAGTTTGTGGAGTTGACACTGTTTTCCCTCTTGAAAGTTAATACCATCATTTCTTATTGCAATTCAAGAAGGACTTACTGCTGAAGATAATGTTTGCTTCAACTCAAAAAACTTGGAGTACTGGATGAGAAAAGACTTGAGGCACAACAACAACTTGAATGTTATCAAGCACGTACGACAAGAACATTCAATAAGAAACTTTGTCCTCTATCTTTTCAAGTTGGAGATTTGGTGTTGGCAGTAAGAAGGCCTATTACCATCACCTAGCGAATGGGAAGCAAATTCATTCAAAATGGGATCGTCCATATGTGATAAAAGAAGTCTATACCAATGGTGCTCACAACTTTTTCATAGAAGCAAACTTCATGGCAAGTCTTTGAAGTGATATTATCCATGAAAAAGTTTGCTCATTGACGCACGAGTTGAAACTGTATGTCACTCTTGGTCGATATGAGTATAAACTGTGTATGGTAACCATCAAAGGCAGTGCATGTGATTAAACTACTAACTTTCCCCACTAAAGATATTTTTTGTAGATAAAATATTAAATATTCCACCTAGTCTAAGGTGCTTAAGCAATGGATACTCTTGGCCCACATGAGTATAAACTACGAACGGCACATCCCTCCAAAAAAAAGAAATGTGTACTTCGAACTATGTAATGACTTGATCCCTTTGTTGGGGTACATAGGTAGCTTGGGAGTTATTTCCCAATTTCAATCACATCACTAAAAAAAAAGTTTGTTTGCATAGCTCCCCAAGTTTAATCATATTATTGGAGCAAATTTGGATGGCTTATTTCCCAAAATTTAATCTCATCATTGGAATAAGTTTGGATGGCTCCCTAAGTTTAATCATGTCATTGGAACAAATTTGGATGACTTACTTCCCAAAGTTTAATCACATCACTGGAATAAGTTTGGATGGTTTGCCAAGTTCAAACACATCACTAAAATAAGTTTTAAGGACATGCCAAGTTCAATTATATCGTTGGAGCAAATTTGGATGACTTACTTCCCGAGTTCAATCAAATCATTGGAGTAATTCTAGATGATTTATCAAGTTCAAGTATATCATTGAAAAACGTTTTGATTGTTTTCAAGTTTAGTTGATTAAGATAGCCAATTTTACTCATGAGTCAATCAAATCATTGGAGTAATTTTGAATGATTTATCAAGTTCAAGTATATCACTGGAAGAAGTTTTGATTGTTTTCAAGTTTAATTCATTAAGATTGCCAATTTTACTCATGAGCTTAAGTTACTTTATTCCACTCAATTGTTGGGGGCTTGTAATATAATTTTTCTTTGAAGTTGGCATCAATTTAAACTACAAACAACTTTTTTATTGCATATGTAGTAATCAAGTGTTCTTTTATATCAATTGTGCTAAACAAAAGAATAAAAAAAAAATGCTAAGTAGCTAAGTACTCATGCAAGTATATTAAAAGTTACTAGTTTATTGTGAAATTCTTCTAGTAGTGCTTTCATCCTTTTTAAAGCCTCATCCTTTTGATCAATCAAAAATGGAGTGTTTTTGAGTTTTGAAAATTTATCTTTTTTGGTGGCCACTTCTTTTTGGATAGTAGACAAGTTTTCTTTAGCTTTGTGGAGCAATGAATTTGCAAATTCTTCTTTACTGCTTAACTTGGCAAGTTGTGTTCTCAATTCCTCTTACAGCTAGGAAATTTGAAGAAGTTCATCCTTGAGGCTATTCACCTCTTCAACTCTTTTAACTTCTATTACCTCGGCCTTAGAAAGATCATGTTGTGCTAAAAATAGTGCTTTCTTATGGGTTTCTTGTGTGTTTTTTTTAATTGAATTTGACTTATCCTTTGTGTAGTTCGAAGCACCCTCAAAGAGGGATCGCAAATGGTTCTTCAAAGATGATGTGTATGATTTCATCTCTACAATCAAATCATCAATTATTGGATTTATCTCTAAGAGTTGCTCAAATGGAGTTTTCATGATTTTTGACATATTCATTCCCAATAGAATTTGAATAACATCTGCTTTGCTTCAGTCTTTATAATTTAAGGACAAAATTCAGAAACTTCAATAGCTGGAAGTGCCTAAGATAGTGCTTCAAATATCTTTTTGGTCTTATCTTTCTCAAGAAGAGCCTTATCGTTTACAATCTTAGGTAATATTATCTTTGGCCGCTTATTAGAATCACCAATATCCTAGAAAGCTTGCATGCCACCATCAAAAGGTTGAGAAATATTTGTTTCAAGCAAGTTAAAAAGATTAGCCCCATTTATCGAACCAACACTACTTTTGAAAGTAATTGGGACTGGCATTTTGAGATCTACAGCTATTAAAAAAAAGAAGAAAGAAGAAAAGAAGAGGAAATTAGTGCGAAGGATTGGCAAATATGTATGTTAAAAAAATAGAGGGGTACATGATATAAACGAAAAATAAATAAATAAATAAATTTATATATTTTTCCAATTTATCCAAAGATAAAGAAGAACTTGGGACATTTGCAAAGAAATTTGAATTAATACTTATATTATCTAAATCCAAAACCTTTGATTTTTTCTTGAGTATGCAATGGATACTAGAGTTGTCATTTGAGCAAGAAAGTGCAAAAATTATTTCATTCACTTCCATTGGAGCATAAAGAGGGAATGAAATCTAAAGTAAGTCACAACGCTTTTTAGACAGCACTTAAGTAACTTCAACAAGGTTATACTTCTTAGCCTCCAAATTCCTTCCTTTAACTTATCTTGAAACAACTGAATTTTGAAGAGGTAAGGTTGCTAGGTTATTTTTGGAATCATTGATTAAAGCTTATTTAAGATGAGATTAATTCTTTCTAAGATGCCCAGACTTAGATGCATACTATTCAATTTTGTCCCCAAGTTGATTAAGTTGACTAGAATTCGATTTCGCGTCTCTTTAATTGACTTTAAGAACAATTTTAGTACCTTTTATCTGTGAAGCCTTCTAGTGTTTGTCCCACCAATCTGTATGTTCTTTTGTGGCCAAATGAAAGGAAAAATATTGCCACGAATGATAAGTTTGTAAGATGTGTTCAGTAAGGTACTTGACTGCCAGAGTTGAACAAGCTCATGTAAATTACAATTAAGAAACTCTTTCTTTAAGTTTCCCGGGACATGTTGATAAAATCCACATTACTAACTGAATCAATGAGGGCTATTAGCGTTAATGATATGCTCTTTTCCGCATTAAAATGTCAAATAGTTGAAACATAGAGCTACAAAAAGGTCTTTATAAGTATTTGATATGCAGGGGCCATCTATTACTATGAATTGCTTGTGTGGAAATAAACGTAGATTTTGAATAGTTGAAGGGTTGATACTGAGGAACAAATCTTGTGCCTTTGAAAGATCAAAATATTTGGCTATGTTCTCCCCTGCATATTTGACCATCTCAACTCCTCCTACATCAATCTTGGATAAAAAATGAGTGCTAAGGTTGTGTCCTATCCAACTGTGAACATAATGAATGGGAAAGATAGAAGAAGACTCCTGAAGACTTGCGAAGTTGATATATTCCTTAAACCATAGTAAATGCCCGCCGATACAAGAATAGTAAGAGAAAAGCAATCGCCATTTGCCATTCTATTAGCAAACTTGAAGACAGTGGCACGAATTATATTTGCTTTGCAATGTGGTTGAACAAAACTACATAACCAGCATGAAAGAAAAGCAACCAAGTAGGTCTCCCTTCTAACATCTTTTTCAACCTCCAATATCATAAATGGCTCATTATATTCTTTAGTGCGAGCCAAAAGTGATATATCAATTCTTCCACATGGATTGTGAGAGATCTTTAACTCAATAGATGTCTTTCGGGAAGACTTCAAATTGGGCTCTACATATCTTGTTGGTCCTTTAAACCAAAAGCTAATCCAATCAAAAATAGAAACGCCATTAGAGTCCTTTGGGAGCATATGATAAGCTAGGAATAGATACTTGCAATTTTGTGATAGAGAAGGGCTATATCTATCATCACCAAGTAGCTTCTTTGCAGTGGAGATAGCTTCATCATAGAAACATCTACAGATAGGCAATCCACCAAGTACACGAAGATTCCATAGAAAAATTAAAAATTCACCAGTATCAGTGTGCAAGCTGTTTGTGGAACGGCACCATAGCTCAATGTAGGTTTGAAGGAAGTTCTTATGGTAGACATATATGAAAAGCGAAGCATGGACTGCTGCATAGATCCTAGTTTGACGAAGAGCATCTACATGATGGCCTAGTAGATCCTCTGTCCATTCCCAATAACCTATATTGAATGATACTTTGCTAAACCTTGATGTGGGAATCCTCAATGAGTGTCTATTAATGTTGGGATGATAACCTGCAAATGAAAATTCTGAGCTGGTAGCTTTAGCATCATAAAGAAAGGACTTCAAGAGAAATATCCTAAAATGAAATGTAATGCCAAAACGTGGATCAATCACTTTCCTAGTTGCCTCATTAGACTATTCTTGGATATACATGGAGTTATGAGGAGGTTGAGGCATAGAACAAAGAATGTCATTGGCCGATTTATGGATAACCAATCTGGTACTTTTAATTTTAAGGTTGTTTTTGTCACTTTCAATGATAATACATGGAGATGACTCTGTGTGATTCTCGATATACATCATCACGAGTTGATTAGGAAAGGACTACGTTTCTCAACCTGCAAGAGAAAAGAGAAGAGAAGAGAAAACTTAAGGTAAGGAAGTATCTAATAGAACAATGGGGAGAGAAGAGATGAAGAAGAAAATACAAAAGTATTGAAATATTCCTAAATTTGATAACTTGGAAGTTTTCAAAATTTTTGTATTTGTTATATGTTGATGTCCTTGAGGAGTAAAAAATTCTTTGTTGATGAATGTCAAAGAAGTCTAAACAACTCTCTTTCAATTGTAGTAATTTGCCGAATGAATGGAAGTAGTAATGGTTGCATGAGCACTATGTTGCATTGCTTCAAATAGTTGATGTGCAGGAATTAAGAAAAAGAGGTCACCTTAACGGGAAGATGTATATGCCACAATAATTCCAAATCAATTTTCAACTGTGCTTGAAGGAACAATCAACATCTTGTTTATAGTTTTCTTTTCAAGAATTTCAATCCAATGAAATTAGGAGATTAAGTCCTGATTAAAGTCAATTTAATCTCACATACTAGATTACTTTTAATGGCAGTAACAATTTGAATTCATGTTAAAGTTGGACTCCGCGAAGTTTAATATGCTATTTGGAAGGATAAGTTGGTTCGGGTTCTGCAAGCTTCTCTTAAAAAAGAAAAAAAAAAAAAAGCGGCAACATTTCCAAAATGGAAACAGCAGCAGCAAGGGAAAAGTTTACGTGGCATGGTGTTGAGGTGGGCCCCTGATGTAAAGTTAGAATTTCATTCTTTTTAAATCTGTTGGGTTTTTTTAAGTTTATGTGGCATGGTGATTGAGGTTGGGCCGCGATGTAAAGTTAGAATTTCATTCTTGTTAAATTTGTTGGGTTGGGAACTTGGAAGAAGCAGCGACATGGAATAATTAGTATGGCACTTAATGAAGGAAAAATGGTGATTGTGGAGGGCCCCATGTGTAGAAGGAATTTTTGTGGTATTAAAGTAGCATGATGCTGAAACGTGTGGGCTCCGATATATATATATATATATATATATATACACTTTAAAAGTTCATATGTTATATATAACTAATCTCATATGTTATATATATGTATTTAAATATATGTAGATATAAAATAATTATAGTGACTTATTCACTCAAAATGTATTGGAAGACATTGTTCGTGAGCAAATTTTGAAGAGGCATTTGCAATTGGCTTAATTTTTTAATCAATTAAAAAATGACATGTATAAATAATATATTAGTTATTAATTTAAAATTTTCTATTATGTATTGGAATTTATTAAATTTAATTTCAAATGATAAATAGTTAATTTTAATTAATATTTTAATATTTATTTTATACAAATCAAATATTGACAAATATCAAGATGAAAATGTATCATGCCAATCAAATCAAATCTAGTGGCCTAGCAATCTCAAACGAATCAAGTTGGGACATGTGATACGTGGTGCATCCATGTACGTAGACCAATCAAGTCAAGAATATTTGATATTATCTTTTAATATGTGTATCAAATAGATAATTATGAAATGTGTTCAAGTTATTTCAGAGTCTCCTGTTGAGCACCTATATAAAGGGATGAATAAACACTCATATTCTCATATTCACATATTCATATACACATATTCTCAGTCCAAGACTCAAGTGTTTAAGTTTCAAGTTTCTACTGTGACGAAGTATTGCTACCGCAAATGTGCTATACCTGTTTAAAGTATTAAGTCATTGAGTTCTTTGATCTTGGAGTCACGGTTCGAGTTTCAAAGAAATTTCATAGTATTCTTTTACCAAGTTAAAAGATATTACACCATATATCAAAGAACAAGTTTCAAGCCCTTAGATCATATATTCATTGGGAAAAGAATTAAGGGATTAGTTTCATTAGGGAATTTATATTTTTTTCTGATAAATTATAATTCTCATATATTCTTTAATATAAATTTAATTTGTTTATTATTTTCTTTGTCTTGCGATTTAATTTTGTAGACAATTAAATTTGTGTGAACGCACACGTAAATTAATATTCGTTAGTGTTCAAATCTTGCAATTCACGAATATAAATGTGAAGACGATATTATTGTGTCAATTGAATACTCAAATCCAAAATTATATATGTGAATAATTAATATCGATCATTAGAATGTTATGGATGAGAATGTGATAAAAACTCTGATACATATCACGCACCACAGGATATTACTTTTTATGTGTAAAATTTGGATTTTTTTTTTGGATTTATTTACATGGACAACAATCTAATAAATTATTATTATTATTTTTTTAATTTGTACACAAGCTTTTTAATTTGTATACAAGCAAGCTAGGAGTTCGGTAGAAAGATGGATGTTATTATTCTATACGAAAATTATTCTAATCATAGATAGAATTCCTTTTCATTTTTTTTTCATATAATTAATATTGGTTCTTTAGAATATTATGAATGTGAATGTGATCACGACTTTGACTATATCATGCACTGGTAAGGATATTATTTTTTATGTGTGAAATTTGGATTTTTTTTTCTCCTTGGGATCTATTTACATAGATAGCAATCTAATAAATTATGTAGGAAAATGGATTTTTTTTCTATATGAAAATTAATTTGGTTATAGATAAGAATTAATTTTCTGTTGACAAATATTTATGAAATTTATGAAAACATTTTTTTTAGTGTCAGAATGCATTTAAAAATTAGGTTTTTATGTTGAACAGGCTCAAACTGTAGTCAATGCGCAATAGAAAACTCCTATAGCAAAAAATACCCTTTTTCTTTTTGAAAAATGTTTTGGCTGGAATAAAACAAGAGAGTGTTAGGTTAGGCTAGATTTATTAGAAAAATCATATCTAATTTATATTTTATAAGAAATTTTTAAAATTTATAAGTACGAGATGTTATTTTAAAATATGTAAAATTATTTGAATAAAATAAAATTTTATGAGTTTACTAAATGTTACTAATGAAAATTTTGTAACTAATATGATTATTTTTAATGGAACTTCTTAACATTTTAAAATAAATTATAGACTTTTTACCTTTTCTTTAAAGACCTTCTAATATTCTAATATTTTATTTTGAAAGTTTATAAGTTATTTTTTTTAGAAAAATTATTAAAGCCTACTTAAAGTATATTTTATATATAAAAGACTCATTAAAGTATTTTTCAATTCAAAATACCTACTCCATCAACTTTTCACTTCAAAAAACCTAATAGCTAATTTTTGACTTTATTACCCTTGACTCATTAAATTGAGAAATTTAATGAATCTACTTTTTTAATTGAAATTTTTATTTAGATTGTTTAAATTCATGTATCAATTATGATTTTAACTTTAATAAATTAAATTTTATGGGGAAATATATCTTTTAAATTTTTAAACATATAAAAGTTATAGTAGAATAATTTAAAATTTTAAAATCATATGAACTAAATAAAGATTAAAGTTAAAATTTAAAAATTAGTTTTTGTAAAAAAATTACTACAAATAAGTGAATACATCTTAAAATTTGAATTTTAAGACTAAATATCAATTAATAATTTTTTTAATGTATGAAATTTAAGGTAATTTTGTGACACCTTACTCAGGGTAACATTAAGTTGAGATATTAAAATAATTCAAATTTAAATGTGAATTTATTGTACAAGCAATAAGCCCATAATTATTTTTTTTCAAAAATATCAGTAAGCTTATTAGAACATTTCCAAACTTATCAAACTCACATACATCAGTAGAATTCAAGCTTATCAACTCCTAAAAAACATTAAATACCATTTATAATTCAACTTCTTAACACTTAACAAAATTTAAACATGCTTCAAAACATCAGGTCAGTCCCAACATATCCCAGTGTCGCTAAATTCAATTCTAGCATTTACAGAAACCCATTCTGCTACATGAAGTGTTTCTTCATTCCGGTATGAACTTTAATTCTTTCACTCAATCCTGTATGACAGATAAAGAAGGGGGGGGGGTGAGGGATATCATGACAGTAATTAAAAGAACCTTTCGAGGAAGGAGCATCTTAACAGCTTATAATTTAATGTTAATACAAGTGCAAGTACGAATCAAGCAAGAATAGATCATTATCCATCGAGATACAAATACGAACAAGTAATGCATATAGCAGATGCATTTCATTAGATCCAGATAAGATAAGCTTATCAGAACAAATAGAAGGATAGACAGTAGATGCCCAAGAATAGCCTCAGCACATAACAGATAAACAGATAGACAGTGGCTGCCTAGGATTAGCCCTAGCACATCACAAGCAAATAAACGGATGGTAGATGCCCAAGAATAGCCCTAGTACATCACTAATGCTCAAGAATAGCCTTGACACATCGTCCATACCTAGGAATAGCCCTTGCATATGCAAGACATACTGAATACTTAGGGAATAGCCCCTAGCGTATACAGACAAATAGACGAACGATACCTAGGAGTAGCCCTAGTATATCACAGACAAATGGAAAATTCCTAGGAATAGCTCTAGAACTAGTCCTAGGAATAGCCTTGACACATTACCCATACCTAGGAATAGCCCTTTGCATACATATAATAGAATACTCAAGGAATAGCCCTTGATGTATCTTGCTTACAAACAAGTACAAGAACTAAGTATTGTTGACACAGATGCCTAGGGGGAAATCCCTAGCATTGCCAAAACCTAAACAAGCAAGTACAATTAAACCAGCATGGCCATATAGGAATTGACAGGTATGCTAGCAAGGCATACGAGAACAAGATAGGACAAGAATAAGTAACAATTAAGAACAAGTATAAGACAAGACAATAAGGAGCTTTAGGTGCCAAACCAAACAAGTACAACTTAACAGAGTGAAAACGAGTACTAACTCGAACAAGGGTTTACAAGTCAAATAACAAATCAAGAACAAGTACAAAATAAAGTATAGATTTCAAGCAATTACAAGCAAGTACAATCAAACAAATTAAATCCACATAGGGATTATGCCACAAGAATAGATAGGTATAACAAGGTTAGGATGGTAGACCTTTACCTCTTGTAGTCTTAGAGAAAGCTACCACAATTTGCCGTCTACTGGTCCTCAGGACCCACTTCCACTTCACCTAACCAAAATAGCATAATTGTAGTCAACACCTATGTTTGACTCTCAATGCACCATCATTATGCTAATCATTAACCCAAATTCACTAATTAACCATGTTAACATGATAGTTTAAAGCTTAAACGATACTATCGATCTAATAGCAACCAATAAGATTGATTATTTTCAAATTAATCTTGGTTTCATATCAAGTCAAATATCTAAGCACTAATTAATTCTTAAATATGTAATCCTTCTCGTCATATCATCCAAAATTCACAATAATGGTTCAAATTATCATCACTTGGTTCTAATCCATAAATCCACAAGTTAAGGTTTAAATCCTTTGATTATCTTGATTAATTCCAATTATCATATAAAGTAACAGTAACCAGGTCCACTAACTTATGATGATCCTTGCTTAGGGATCCCAATCAAAATTCACACACACACACATATATATTCATTATTATCATCCTCATAACATGAAACAAGCTTCAAATAAAAAGGTACAACATCTCCATATACATATATTAAGGTACAACCAATTAAAGTTTAATCCATAACCATCTTTACCCAAAATTGCTTATTGAGGCCTTAGAATCACAAATCAAGAGCACTACTGCGATCATTGGAATGAGGAGAAGAAATTGCCCTTGAACTACTGCCGGCCGCCTCTAGAAAATCTCGCCACCACTACCAAAATATTTCTCTCGAGCTCCTGATTCCAAATATTCAATTGGTTTCAAGTTTTGATGCCGGAAAAGCCTTCAAAATTGAACTCAACAGTGTCTACATAGACTTCAACACTGAGCTCCAATCGCCATTTTCTCGTTGCCGCTGCTACATTTCACTACCATGCAAGTCTTCCACGACAATCTCCGAGCTGAGCTCTACCTAACCTTAGCCACATAACTGAGTTACGCTGCCAAAAAATAAGAAACCCACCAATCTGCCAAAGCTTCACTCTTGGCTTCCTCTCATGGTGGCTCACCGGAGAGCTGTTCAATCATGCATGGTGGTGTCATCGTGGAGCTAGTGAAGAGGAGAAGAAGATGGTTGGTTTGATTGGTGAAAATGGTTGCCAGAGATGGGGAAAGAAGGCATTAACCATGGCGGAGAAAGAAAAGAGAAAAGGAAGAAGAAAGTGAAAAAGAAATGAGGATGAAATGGCATTATGCCAGATTTTAAAATTGAAGTTCAACTTTTGCAATTAGCCCCAAAACTTCCAATCAGCCTTCAATTAGGTCCGTGCTACTTTCAAAATTACAATTTGACCTCATTGACCAAAATACTTACATGCAAACCCCAAAAACTTCTTAAAATGTGCAATTAGATCTTCTCAAATTGTAATCCAACCCTTAAAACTTCTCATTTCTTTGCAATTGAGTCCGTTTCATTATTTGTCGAGCCCTAAAATACAAACCAATAATTCTCTAAATTTCTAAATCATTATTTTCAAAAATACTGAATTTCAGGGATGTTACAAATTTCTTCCAAAATTAGGGTAAAAGTCAATGGTTGCATTATTTGAAATAAAAAATTTGGCCAACGGGTTTTTTGGATTAAAAAATAATTTATATGCATTAAAATAAAAAAATATATTTTAAAGGACTTTTAGTAATTTTTCTATTTTTCAAAAGAAATTATTAAATATTTTATAATATTTTTTAATAAATTTATAAGTTCACCAAAATACTTCGCTAATTGCTAGCTAATACATCTTGTTTTAACACGCCTTAAAATGTTTTAATTTGACTATCGTAAAAGAATAGATATTAAATTCTAATAATATTATCCTACTCAAATTCATATTTTAAAATATTCAATCAATATGATGTAGACATTATCCTTCCCACGTTTGTATCTTAAAATATTCAATTAATAAAACTCTAGTCCTTACTTTGTCTTAGTCAATGGGAAAATTCAATTAGACGTAATTCTAACATACCCAAACAATAGATTATATGCTCAACCTTACTCACCATACTCAACTCGCATTTGGGTTTCTGAATTGACTATTTTTTAGATGTATATTAAAAAATAATTCAATTTTTGATATATTAAACAAAAAAATCCCATCTGTAATTTTAATTTATATATTTAATTAACTTTAATTTAGTAAATTTACATATCTAATTTTTGTAATATTAAATAAAAAAATTATATTTTTCTCTCTCAAGAAAATTTGTTCTAAACTCAATTTTCATTTGGACATCAAACTCGATTTTCATTTGCACATCAATCAATTTTAGAAGACAAATCCTGCACATCTTTGAAAGACAAAGACGTTATTTTGAATTATACACACACACATGTATCGAGTAACTTGGGGTCCAATAACATATATTTTTCCTATAGTATGGAAGATTAAGAATTCAAACCCAAATAAACTCCTAATATACATATATGTATAATTAAAAAAAAAATACATGCACACACGCGACACGAGCCAGAGATATTACATGCAAGGACCTATACATAATAAAGAAAATATGAGGAATTTCCACATTATATATGTTTTATCCTTAATCTTCAATCATCACGACAACTGAGCAAATAAATATTTTTCAATCAAAAATATTCCCCTTTCTTTTCGCTACTACCTTTTTAATTGCATATTTATTCTCTTCATAATTGGGAAAATTACATTTTTGATTCCGTGGTTTAATTATGTTTACATTGTTGGTGCCAAATTTTTATCACACAACACATATAGGCCAAATTTCTTCTTCTTATTTTTTTTTTAACACTTTTGGTCCATCTTCTAATTTTTCATTAAAATTTGAACGGAGATAATTATTTATTTATAAAAAGCCTCCTGAAGTTTTATTTATTATGAAAAAACCACAAAATAAATTATTGGACCATCACAAAAAAATAAAAAAAATTAAATACCATAAAAACTCTCTAAAAAATATTTTAGCATAACATTTATTTATATATACAATCAATATTATATATACCTAATTAAACACATGCACATATATATAACTACATACAGACACATATATACACATATATTTTAAATAAACCCATCCGAAACCTCCAACCCAAATCCCACCGGTTGACGACCGGCGGTCGCCAATGCCCAGCCATGGTCCGCGGCTACAGCTTGACACCGGCCATGGTTAGGCAGCTAAGGGCCACGGCCCAACCGTGGTGATGGATGGAAGAGGGGGGGGCGGGGGGGTTGTTTATGAGGTAGTACAAGTGGGGAGGGATTTGGGGGGATGCGGGTGCGGGGGCCGAGGGAAAGAGGAGGGGGTGGCTGGAAGGGTGGAGGTTGGGGAAGAAAAAGAAAATCTTTTTTTATTATTACTATTTTGCTTTTTAAATTATTTATTTATTTATTTTTAAAATAATTTATTAAGTATCAATTTAGAAGTTAAGTGATTTGTGGTCTAATGACATAAGTCTCTCACATAATATGAGAAGTTAGAAGTTTGAATTCGAATGACTTGATGTACGTATACGTTTGTATAAATAAAAAAAGTATTAATTTAGTATTATTCAAAATAATTAAATTTTTTTACATATTTTATTTATTTAAAATTATTAAATTATATAGTAAAAAATAATTAAAATTAGCAAATTATGTATCTAAAATTGTTAAATTATATTTTTAGTTTTAAATTATTAAATTATTTTAGATGTACTTATTATTTTAATACTATGAAGTATGTAATTTAAAATTATAATGGATTTAATTTTTATTTTTCACTTATTGTTATTTTAATTAACAAATAAGTTAAATAAATTTGATTAACTAATTTATATATGTTTATGCTTTTAATTTTTATTTTTTAATTCAACTTGAATTTAAAGATTATTCTATATTTAAAAATGTTTATTAATAATAAAATATATTTAAATCTATTATGAGTAGTTTAAAAATATTAAAATTATGTATTTTTATTTTTCACTTATTTTTATTTTAATTAATAAATAAGTTTATTTAAATTTGATTAATTAATTTAGATATGTTCATGGTTTTAATTTTAATTTTTTAATTCTACTTGAATCTAAGATTATTCAACATTTAAAGAATTTCATTAATAATAAAATATATTTAAATCTATTATGAGTAATTTAACAATGTCAAAATTATGTATGGTATAAAATTAAAATATTCCAAATTGATCTAAGGGTATTTTTATCTCAAAAATAACTGAAAAGGTTATCCAATTTTTTTTTTAATTTTCACATAAATGTTGTCAATAAATTTATTAATAAAAACGAACGATTCTTTAAAAATTTCAGATGAGATAAAATTAGGTAGTCATTGTTATTTCTTTTGGTTCGTTTGTAAATGAGTCAAATTTTAGGGGTTTCTATGTAATTAATTCAAATAACAATATTAAAAATATTAATATTTAACGGAATTTGTAGGTTTTTTGTCAATTTTAATGGTGGAGGACTAAAAGTGTTAAAAAATTAAAAAATTTGGCCTAAATGTGCTGCGTGATAAAAGTTTGGTATCAATAGTATACACAAAATTAAATCATGGGACTAAAAATGTAATTTTTCCCTTCATAATTTTATTCTTCTAATTTTTCTTCAAAATAATATTATCTTATATAATATAGTTAATAAATGTATGTAAATAGTTGTAAATCTACATTATTGCATAAAAATAATCAATATTCTAAATTTTGTATAAAATTCAAGCATATGCCTTGAGTATGTCATGATCATTAACATATATTTAATTTCAATTTGATAATTAGAACTAATTTGATTAAATATTGATACTAGGATAACCAGTGATTTTAGAGTCGGATTTAAGAGTAAACTTCGGATATAAACTCCAAGGTTATTCTATTATTTTTAAGAAGTTTGTGTATGATAAATAATAAAGGTTCAGAGTTTAGAATATAATAATATTAGCTAGGTCTAAGTATGGATATGTTAATATTATATAAATTTAAATAAAATAATATCGTACTCATCTATAAGCCCAAAACTGCAATCCAAATATTAAATGGGGACGATAGCTCTAAAAGCTTGCTTTTAAATTGCGCATGTAGATCGTCATCTTCCAATTCTATGATCTAAATCAGTATTTCAAAATTCCAACCGAATCGGCTGGTTGAACCGATGACAAAAATCCAACTTAATTTGATTGAAGCTTAAAAATTGGGGATCTATTAAACCGATCAAAAATTGGTTCAACGGATGGTGGTGTAATTGGTTTGCCACATATTCACTAATTTTAATTTTTTTTGAAAATTAAAAATTAATTTTTTTTAAAAAAATAAAAAATATAAAAATTAAAATAGGAATTATGAGTTGAAGATGATGAATAAAGATTTTAAACATGTAGTTTTTTAAAATATAAATTTATTTTCTTGAAATTTAATGAACTAATAGTTATATGTGGATGTTTATGTTTAATTTGTTATTTTATTTTGTTTAATCTCTCTTAAATTATGTTGATTATTTAGTGTGAAAAAGCTTATTTTTACCTAGATTTGAAGTATGAAGTGAACAATAACTTAAATTTATGTTAAACATTATTTTTAATTATATTATTTATTTATAATTGACTAATTGTGAAATAGTAATTTTCTTTTAAAGAACAACTTAAAAAATGAGTAAAAGTTAAAATTTTTTCAAATAATATTTTTCTTATATTATTGAATTTTTTCTCTTAATATTAAAATATTTATGTTATAAAATTAAACATAATTATTATATCATGATGACATCGCATCAGCCGACAGCCGTACCAATTGAATTAGAGACCAATAACATTACCGATTCTTTATCCAGTTCAATTTTGAAAATTGCCCTCTTCTCCTATATGTATGTATGCTACATATTACTGATTTATAAAGCACAAATTTAATTAAAAATAATAATAAAATTGATTAGTCTATAACTACAATGTACGCAAAACTGAAATAATACTTCATCCATCCCAAAATCAAAGGTTCGACCTGACCTATCACGGATTTTTAGATAATAATTGAAAATATATAATGTTGTATAGCTTTCTACTATGGATTCGGAAAATAATAATTGAGAGATATTAATGTCATACTACTATTTTAGTTGATAGGGTAATTTATTTTTTAAAGTTTCATTTAAAAAATAAAATCTTATTTTGAGGTGTTTTAGAAAGGCGATGTGATTAATAAATTCAAAACTGAGAAAATATTTTATACTACTCTCGAAATAAAATTACAGGCATTAAATTTGCAAACAATAAGTACTTCGACAGTAATATTAATTTGCTTTGATTTGAAGTTATAATGCTATATTGCTAAAAAAAATGAACTACTCTGTACTCATGAAATGGCTTCAGGAATTTCGATGTATATAGCATGTCAGCTTGAGCCCGGGGGAGCAGAGTCTCAAATTGCACGAACAAGTAGAGCACATGGAGGAAAGTTTTGTCTATATAGATGCAGTTGCTCAAGTTCATTAAATTTTTGGATGTGGGTTAAGATTTTATATTATTAAAAATTATTAATTTAATGATTTCGAAAGAGGTATATGATCTCCATTTTTATAGACGGTGTCACTTGATGATATCCACTACGTGCAGTTGAATCTTTTATATTGATGATAATTTGATACGTTGGTGAATAAGTGTTTATTGTAAAATCCTTTACTAGAGATTTATGATTTTGAGTTAGTTTGTAATTTGTCCCTCGCTTACTCATTGCAAAATCTTTTTACAAAGGGTAAAATTTTCACCAAATGCATCTACAAAATAATACCTTGTGAAGATAGGCACTTCTCGTTTCGAATGAATTTGGCATCATCAACACTATTGTGTGCTAATAGAAACTTAAAAATGCGTAAGATAATTAATCAAGTAGAATGGCAAATACACATTTTTCTCACACTCACATGGGAAGAAATTAAGAATGCAGATGAATTGAATCAGTTCATGAGCCTGACAAGTTGGCCTAAAAAAGTGTTTGAGTTTAAGTTTGAAAAATTCGAGCGCAGCTGATCTCGAACCAAGTTCGTATAGGTTTCAAGCTTATCTCGAACCAAATAATTTTTATTTACAAGTTTGCTGATTGGCTTACAAGCTTGTAATTTTATTTAAAAAATATTTTTTATAAAAAAAAATAATAATAAAATATATTGATTATAGAATTTTTTATAAACTAAATAACCTTTTGAGCTTGAGCTTGAGCCCAAACTTGAGCCTATAGCTTTATGACAAGATCGACTGTAACATCCCATTTAGGATAATCCCTATGCTGAGATGTCAATCATGTTCAATCTTAATACTTAACCTAATAACAAGCAATAGGCCCATAACGAACATTTCAAACATCCCATAATATTCATCATATAATATATACTTGCAAAATCAAAATTTCAAACGTAACATATTATATTACATCACAAATTCAAACATAACATATCCCTATATCTCCAGGTCAAAGCTTAACATTCCAGTAAGCCTATATACATAGATAAGCACCTGTTCTACTATAAAACATATGGTTTTCAGCCTAAGCCAAAAAATTTGTATCCTTCACTTAATCTTGTTTGAGAGAATCAAGGATAAAACGGGGGATTGGGGG
>JACGDI010005379.1:221956-256746 GCA_014898725.1 Jacaranda copaia
ACATATAGATTGCAAGTTAGTGAATAAACAGGAGGGACAATTGCAAGTTAATTATTTTCAGAGCCAACATAGAGGAGAATTTAACTTATTTTCACTTGTTTTGACATTTTCTAGTTTGATATGTTCCACGCCAGTTCAGAATAAAAATATTGATAGCTCAGCCAAAATTGAAAGGCAAAGGCATTGAAACATCTCATAAGTAAGATAGTGCAAAGACAACTGATGCGAGTATCATCAAAATAAAAAATTTCTTTTCATAAAATTTGTGATGAAATATAATTTTGATTCTAGGAATTTCTAAGAGATGGAAACAAGACTTGGTAATAGGTCCAAAATGTGTATTCACCTATAAGTTGAGATCTATACTATAAGCCTAGAAGTGATTTATCTAAATGTTTAAGTCAAAGCTCAAATTGTGTATTCAATTATAATAGCTACTTTTTCTAGAAACAAAGCATAAACAACATAAATTTTTAGTCACATGACATAAAAAATAACTCAAGGTTATAGCAAAATGTTGGTACAAAAATTAACTTATTTCCATTTATACAAAGTAGAAATATAATAATAGACAAATACAATCTCTCCTCAGGACTCAGCTTTTTTCTCACATGTATCAAACAAATAATCTATCTACCAACATTCACAGTTGAACAATAGAAAACAAACCAAAAAGCTTGAACATCATAATTATAGATAATTACAAATTAGACAATATCCGTCAAAAAATAAAGTACTAGTGAGAAAGCAAAGCAACTGACCACTTCCAAGTAATGATACTACGGAAAATTTCACCTTCGTCTCAGGCTTTTCTGTGTATTCTGAACTTATACACAAAAGAAAAGACAAAGATTATTTGTTGAGGTAAAGCTGAATCAAGAAAACAAGAAAAACAGCAAAATGTCAGAAGATGTGAGTCTCAACAAAGATCTGAAGCTGCAGAGTTCCATATTTTTTTGATTCTCAAGATCTGCAAACTGCTGTGCAGTGAGAAATGAGATAAAGAAAAAGAGCCTACTTCGTGTGTAGCATCGAAAGCTTGTTTCTAGAAGAGCTAACTGGACTATAAAAAAAGTCAATTAACCAGTAACCGCTGTAAGATTCTTGAAAAATTCACTCTTTACTGCTAACCATTTTTGCAATAAATATTTTTGAAATCTGAAATGAGTTGCTAACTTATTGATTTCTAGCAAAATATTCAAAATTTCTCCAAAGATGACCGCCCAACTTAGAGCATGCAAACAGAGGGAAAAAAAAAGGACATTTTTCCAAGGACAATTTATTGAGTAGATTATTATCTTATTTTAAATGTGATTGATTCATTGAAAATGTTTCTTATTTATTAGAGGTCTATGTAGAATAAATAAGACAATTAGATTGATGAATATCCAGTTTAAGTTATGACAAAACAAGGAAAAAACATGAAAAAATAAAGCCATAAATGTGAACTAGTAGTGATTTAGTGATTATCAGCCCCTACACAATCCATAGTTTTTGTCATCTATAGATGGTATCCATCTGGCGAAATTCCATAAATTCTGTCAACTCAGAAACATCTCCCGTCAATAATTTCATCACTCAAATCCAAATTCCGTAAACCTAATCTCTCTAGAAGCACAAAAATAAGAGAATTTGGGAAAATGGTGATTGGAATGTTACCAGAAGATCCACCGTTCACCTCGTATCTGCCTTCGGATGAAGCATTTCGCTGCGACTTGAGATTGAATCGGAATGACAGCAATTCCCACACAATACTGGCGAGAGTACTTGACTTTTCAGCCGTGCCCAGATGAATTTCTTCGGCAGATTTGGAGCACAATGGCTTTGGAGAAGAGAGGCGTAATGCACAAAAGTTAAGCGAGGGAAAAATCTCTCAATTTGAGATCAGCGAATAAGGAATGACAAATTAAGGATGAGGGATGAGAACAGGGATGAAGGATTAAGCTATTCAACATGCGGTGCCTTATGCTTGAAAACCTAATCTCCACAGTCAACGTTGATTCGCCGTGTTTAATTGTGTGTTCATTGTTAGACATGTAAATGGAAAAAAAATATTACAACCTAAAAAGGACGGTGGTGATTATAATTTGGGATTTAATATTTTTGAATTATAAAATATCTATTAATTTCATATTTTTAAAATATGTATTTCTTTATGTAGATATTTTTTAATATATTAAATTTTAATAATAAAATTTGGGTGTTGAATTAATATATTTAATTAAAATATGAGTTTTTATGCAAACTGTCTTCAAGTATATATAAATGAAAATGTGTATACTTTGTTTTCAGAACTTTGTACAGGTTAAAAATTGATCAAATAAAGATGAGTATACTTTTCAAACAAATACAACATCAAATTTTTGATTTAAGATCATTTTCGTAGATAAAAGACAAGTCATGAATTTGTAGGGGAAGATTAAGATATCCTATCTTTCTTCTTAAAGTGAACTAAATTTAGAGAGGAAACTTTATAGATTTCATTTTTTTTCCTTAATTCCTTCAATAAAAAGTGAAGCTAACTTTTTAGGTTTTTGACAGAAATTAGTATTTGAAATGCATCAATATTTTTACTATTATTCTTTTATTTTGAAATAAATATAAAATGAAAAAAAATTAATAATTCCTACATTCCTAGTTAGGAATGCCCACTCAACAAAATCAATTTGAGAATTGCTACTTTACTTAAGATGGTTCAATTGGTTTTTGAAACCATGAACAATGCTACTTTTACTTTAAGTTAAAAATTTTATTTTTATTTTCAAAATATTTCTTTTAAAAATTTGTTACTCAAAATGATTTAGCTTCAAAATCCACTAAAGGAAAAAAACATATTTTGAACTAAGGTACTCAATTTAACATATTTTAAGTAAAACATATTATAAATTGAAAACAATCAAATTTAAAATAAAATATTATTTACTATATTAAACATGATAATTATTTTTTTGCATATTTAAATTAACCTTTTAAATCAAATTTACCTCAAGATCAAATAATCCTTTAAACTCAATTTAAACTTTTCTTTTAATTATTTTCAAGAAATAGTTAGAAGTCCATTTAATTACTATGAGTAACTTTTTAGCAATCATGTAAAATTACTTGTTGTAGGAATTTTTTAAGTGACCAGACAGTATTGGTTGCTATGAGTTTAAAGAGCTAATTAAACACATCCTTAATTGGCAACCAAATAAATTGGTTACTTATGTCAACTTAAAAGACTTATAGTAACCATTTAGAATTTTGTTGTTAAATTGGTCATAGTTAATATTCATATATAGCGACCATAAAAATTTTCGCTAAAAACTTCACTTTTAGTCGCTATTCTATCGGTTAAGGCTAGCTAAATTATAGCAACCATTTATGCCTACCAAGTATTGATTGGTTGCAAAAATTTTTTTGTAACTTAACTTTAGCTACCATATTAATTTTAGCTGCTAAAGTTGTATATTTAGCAACCGTTTTATTATGGTCACTGAAAATTTAGTTGCTAAAACCATTTTTTCTTGTAGTGATATTAACCCTCATAGAGGTTTTACCATAAGAACAATAGATATAATAAGGCCAAATGGCAGACCCTTATAGGAGTTTTCAATAGGCACAAGTAAGCTTATACAAGCAACAACCTAGAGTGGGAGAACCTCACCTTCATTAGCTTGGCAAATGCAGTCAAAAGTCACAATCACTGATCCTCAAGTTCCACCTCTTCACCACCTAATCAAGATAGCATAATTGTAGTCAAAACCCGCATTTGACCTTTTAATACATTAATATCGTGCTTATGATAATTGAAGATTGCCAATTAACCCATTAACATGATAATTTAAAGCTTAATGACTCTATCATCTTGGAAGATAGCTAATAACATTAAGATTTCCCTAGTACGTTTCAATTTCCACATCTATTTCATATATCAAGAAATACTAGCCTCTTCATATACCTTTTCATCATTTTAACCGAATATCTCATAGTTGCATAATTTCAAGATTAACCTCATCTTATATACAAATCAAGGTCATCATAATCCTAGGCAACATATATATGTTAATTCCTAATCAATTTCCAAATCAATTGCCATTTAACTTATAATATAGTCCTTAATACCATAATTAAAGTCCAATTATTGGCATGATTCATGAATTCGGGTCCAAAATTCATATTTCCAAACTCCTTATTCCTTGTATGAGATTCAATCAACACATGCATGTATGCATTCCATCTCAACTTATGATCTAATTTTAGGCAAGGTACAAAGGTATATAAGCAAGGCACAACTTACGATCTAATTCTAGGCAAGGTACAAAGGTATACAATCAAGTCCAAGGCTTTAGGAAAATTTATGATTAGACTGGTTGACCTATGGTTTTTTATGCAAGCCCCAAGTTATACAAAAACTTGCACAATCAAGTATATAGAAATTATAATTTTAACCACAAAACTTCTTAAAATAATTAATAATATAAAATTCATAAAATTTTCAGATAATGACAAGATCATATATTATAAATATAATCAAAAAAATTCTGGGGGTGTTACAGACTCCTTCCTTTAAAAGAATTTGGTCCCTAGATTCTCACCTGAATGCTACAAACGTTTAAGGTAGTGCTAGTGCATGAGATCTTCTCGCTCACATGTTACTTCTTCCACATTGTGGTTGCGCTATAATATTTTCACTAGGGAAATCTTTTGGTTCCTAAGTTCTCAAAATTGCCAATCTAGGATACATATTGGTTGTTCTTCATATGTTAAATCACTCTTCAACTGCATGTGCTCAAGCGAAATAATGTGAGAAGGATTAGGGTAATACTTGCAAAGTTGTGATACATGGAAGATGCCATGTATCCTCGCTAATTCCTAGGGCAACATAAGACGGTAAGCTATCGGCCCAATCCTTTCACATATCTTATATTACAAAACATTTCTTAGATTGAGCATTCCACCTTTACCAATTCTTCTGATTCCTTTCCTCGAGGATATCTTGAGAAATATTTTATCACCAACTTCAAACTCTAAATCTTTTCTTTGCATATCTGCGTAACTTTTTTGTCTATCCTAAGCTGCTTTCATCCACTGCTTAATCACTTGTACTTTTTTAATAGTTTTTTGAATTAGCATAGGTCATATAGTATTTGGTGACTTGTCAATGTTGCTTAAATATTCCTCTAAGTCCAAATGTACTGGTGATCGGCATTTCCTGCCGTATAGGGCTTCGTACGATACAATTTGAATGGTAGACTAGTAGTTGTTATTATAAGCAAACTCGATTAAAAAGAGATGTTGAATCCAACCTCCTCCAAAGTTCAAAATACATACCCGAAGCATATCTTCTAATATTTTGACAACTCTTTCTGATTGCCCATCTGATTATGGCTGAGCTATAGAACTGAATCATAGTCGAGTCCCTAAATGCTTCTGTAAGCTTTTGCATAGTCTTGAAGTAAACTTTGGATCTCGATATGATATAATACTAGTGGGGATTCATGCAGTCGGACTCTCTCTTTTATGTATAGTTCTACTAACTTCTCAACATCATAATATGTTCCAACTGGCAGAAAATGTGTGGACTTGGTTAGTCGATCTACTATCACCTAAATACTATCATATCCTTCCTTAGCTATTGGTAGACCAGTTACAAAATCCATCGTGACCTGTTTCTATTTCTAGTTAGGAATAGGAAGCAGTTATAACAACCCTGATGGTCATTGATGTTCTGCCTTTACTAATTGAGAAGTTAGACACTTCTGCACATAGTCTACAATGTTCTTCTTCATACCATGCCACTAGATGGTATATCTTTGTGCCTCCTGGATGTATCGATATCTTATTTTGTGTGCCTTATTTAACAATCTTTCTTTCTCCCTTTTAGCACACGTACCCTTTTACGGTACAAGAGGACATCTTAGTTATTAAGGTTGAATTTAGACTCTTCAGAATTTTCAAGCATCCCCTTCTGTTTTAATATCCATTCATCTCGATCTTGAGCTTGTCGAATTTCCTTGTATAGTTCAAGCTGCACTCTTACTCCTAAAATCCAACCTCATTGTTTCATTCTGATCACCACATCTATTCCTGAACTTTCTAGTGCTTCTCTTTTTAGTATGTGGGCTATTTCGGCCTTTTGACTTAGTACATTTGCCACCACATTTGCCTTTTTCGAGTGATAGATAATATAGAAGTCGTAGTCCTCTAAAAACTCCATACACCTTCGCTATTACATATTCAAGTCCTTTTGAGAGTGTAAATACTTAAGACTCTTATGATTAGTGTATACCTCAAATGTAGCTCTATAAAGATAATATCTCTATTTGGTCATGGCAAAAATTATTGCAACCAATTCCAAATCATGAGTTAGGTAATTCTCTTCATGTGGTTTTAATTTTCTAGATGCGTAGGTGATAACTCGCCCTTTTTGCATCAACACACATCCAAGACCTTCTTCAGAAGTGTTGGTATACACGATTAATCTTTCTAATCCTTGTGGAAGAGCCAAAATTAGAGCAGTGGTCAATCTGCTCTTCAATTCCTAGAAACTTCGCTCACATTTATCACCCTAGTTAAACGGTTGATCTTTCTGGGTTAATTTAGTCACTATTTTAGGAAAATATTTTACAAATTTTTGGTAATAGCCAGCAAGTCCTAAGAAACTATGGACTTCTATTACAGTTTTGAGTCTTTTTGAGTTGACTATCACCTCTATTTTACAGAGATCAACTGCTATCCCATCTTGAGATATGACATGTCTAAAAAATGCCATTTGTTCTATCCAAAACTCACACTTGCTAAATTTGGCAAACAACCAATGTTCCTTCAGAGTTTTAAGAACTAAACACAAGTGCTTAGCATGCTTTTCTCTGGATTTGGAAAATACTAGAATGTCATCGATAAAGATGACTATGAACTGGTCTTGATAAGGTCTAAAAATTTAATGCATTAAGTCTATGAATGTTGCTGGCACATTAGTTAGTCCGAAGGGCATCACAATAAACTCGAAATGACCGTACGGAGAATTGAAAGCTATCTTAGGAATATCTTCTTTCTTGATTTTCAATTGATAGTACCTTTGTCTCAAATCTAACTTTAAGAAAACTCTTAACCTTTGTAGTAGATCAAAAAACTCCTTTATATGGGGTAGGGGGTACTTATTCTTAATTGTGACCTTGTTCAACTCTTGGTAATCAATGCACATTCTTAGTGACCCATCATTCTTTTTGACAAATAATATGGGGCTCCCTAAGGGGACGTACTCGGTCTAATAAACCTTTTCCAGTAATTCTTGCAGTTGATTCTTTAGTTACTCAAGCTCCATGGGAGCCATTTAGTAAGGGGTCTTAGAGAAAGATGTGGTTCTAGAGAGGATGTGAATTACAAATTCTATCTCTTTATCTGCGGGTAACGAGTTTAATTCTTTTTGAAATACTTTTGGATACTTAGCTACCACTTCCACCTTTTCAATCTTAACTGTATCTTGAGGCTTGTTGATAAAGTATGCCAAAAATCCTTGCCCACCTTCCCTCAGAATATTTCTGGCCTCTATTGTAGATATGATAGGTATGTGAGAGGTATTATTTATGGGATAACGTGTAGGTACTGATATTTTATCCTCGAGAGTGGGGTACTTGGTGTAACAATTTATTTGTGCTTGATGGTTATATAGCCAATCCATGCTAAGGATCAAATCATATCCTTATATTGGCATTTGTATAATATCAGCTAAATACACCCTATCCTCAATCAAAATTGGGTAATCTTGATAGACTATATCTATTATTAACCCTATTCCTAAGGGTGTTTGAACTTTTATGTGATATGCCATAACTTTAGGTTGCATATTTAATTTTTTAGATATTTTAGCAGATATAAAAGAATACGAAGCTCTGGGACCATACAAGGTATTTCCAATAATTATAGAAATGAAAATTGTTCCTTCAACCACATCAGAGGGATCAAGCTCTTCTTCTCTTGTTATGGCATAAGCCCGTGCTTGGACTTTTGGCTTTCCACTAGATTTTGCAACTTGTTTCCCTTTCTTTGTAGAGTTAACCTTTTTAGATTAGGGCAGTCTTTGATAAGGTGCTGATCATTGCCACAATTTATGCACTTGCCAAGCTTCTTCCAACATTTTGACTCATTATGGCCCAACTTTCCATAAAACTCACATGCCTTCAGTGCTGGAGTTGAACCTTTGCCAGTTTGTAACCATGGTTTCTTTTTTCCAGAATTGTTTGACCTACTTGGTGGCAACCTCTTTTTTTGTCCTTTTTCCTCAATTTTTTGATCTCCATTCACTTCCACCTCTAGTGCCTTACTTATTGCACGATTGTAATTCGAGAGATCACAAAAGAGAAGGCCCCATCTTAGCTTGGGCCGGAATCTTTCTGCAAACTTATAAACTTGCCATCTCTCATCTACCAGTATATGAGGTGTATATCGTATCAGTCTGCTAAAGGTAGCTTCATACTAATTAACTATGAATGCCCTTTAGATCAATTCTATAAATTCCCTTTCTCTAGCATACTTGGTTACTTTCGATGCATATGTTTCAATAAACTTTTGAATGAAGTTTTCCCAATTTTGTAGAGTTTCTTCTGCAGTTCATCTATGATTGATCAATTGCCACCAATTGTGTGCAGGACCATCCAGTAGAAATGTCATACAACATATCTTCTATTCATTTGAATATCTCAGGGTTTTGAATATATTTTCTAAACTCTTAACCTACATCTTAGCTTTTCTATCATTAGGTTCCCCTAGAAACTTTAGGGGTTGCAACCAAAGGAACCGATCAAAAGCTCAGTCCTTTGTAGGCTTTTCAACATTCCTTGCTTCGTTACCTTATCCTTGCTACTGACAAAAATGCATGAATTGTTGCCACATCTAGAACATGGGCTTAGTTTGTTGGCCCGCACTTGGTTGATTGACATGAGGAGTCTGTGAAACCTCTTTCTCAAGCAGAGTTAGTTGCTTAACTGGTGCTCTTTATCTAGGAACATGCTATGCGGTTGCCTGTAGATCGGGCAGCTTCTCTCTTCCCCGTCGTGCTGCTCAAGGCGGTTCAGGTACATGAGAACCTCTATGGAATGCCATTATTTTTCTTAGACCATCTTCAACTCTTGCTCAATTCTTGCTGCCAAGATCACCCAATGACATTTAAAGTTAATGAGAAAATTTTTAAACTTAAAGACAAAGTTATAAGGTAATTGATAAATCAAACTAAGTTTAAATAATGGCAATCAAATTGTTAAAGGCTAGCAAACAACTTCTATCATCACCCTAATCTTATCACCACTCTTGCTGAACTCATTTTATATAAACAACTGAGATTTCTTCCTAAAACAAGTTCAAGGCTCATGTATGAAAATAAAGTCTACAACTAGTCAGCTATCTTAAATATGGGCCCTTATTTCCTATAAACTTGTCACGTATCCTACTAATACCCATTTACCTAGGTCATCAACAAACCTAGCTTTGATACCACCTCTATGGCACCACACTTGAGGTATCACCCTAAGCGGAGGAGCCATCAATTCAATCTTGAAATCTATTCAAGTAATAACTAAGAAACCTAAAATTTAATCATCTCAATTAAAATAAGTCATCCATAAAACTTAATATATACAACTCCCATACTTAGGATCATACAACATCCCCATAATATCTCTTACTAAGAGTTTCGATTAGGTGGAAACTACATATACAATCACACACCTAAACTATTACAAAATAACTTTAGTCCAAGACCTGATCCTTTGCCCTTTCACATTGACCTTTTTGGAACAATAAAGATAACAAGGAGGGTGAGTCTTAAGGACTTAGTGAGGAAATTATATAGTAGAAGCTGGAGAGAATAATGAACTACAATAACAAATAACAAGGCCTTTTGATAACAATTTGGATGATCCAATCATGATTATCAAGAAATAATTTTTAAACTTGAAAAAGCATGAAACATGTAAACAATTAGCAGATCTATTAGCATTTTTCCTTATTGCTCCTCGATCAATACAAAATAACAATCAATAACATTTTATTTGAACACAAGAACTTTCCTTTCTCAATCCACTTGCTTGAGCACACAGCTCGACATGTAACAATTCACTTATATGACATGGTCGATTGCATGTTATATCCCACCACTCATAGTTTGCTACCTCCAACTATTTGTAGGTTAGGATTTTAGGTGGGTACTAGTTAGAAGACTTGTTACCGTTGGTTCGTTCCTCCCAATCATCTTTTCGAACCTAGCCCCAAGCCCAACTTCCTGGGTATCTCTTCTGGTGGAAACTTCCCAAGGGCATTCCCATGGGTGGCATGAAATAATGCTAATAGATAATAATTCACTTTCAAGCAATAAGAAGCATGATATTTAATAATGGCTGGTAAGGCCTATTCCAATAATAAGTTATGTGAAATAATTAAGAAAACTATTAATACAATTAAGTCTACCAAACCATTTCAATATCATGTTTCATTTATCAAGATAAAAAGGTATAAGTCGGCAAGGCTGGGGTATGGGACAAAATCTAACAACATGAAGAGAGTTTCAGGCACTGAAATAACAAAAATAGTTTTAATGTCAAAGAATAACCCTCACAGGGGGTGTTGAAATCAAATATCAAATAACATTTTGAATTTTCAAACAAACAGAGTATGGAATAGAAAGAGAAAACCAACATAAAGGTATACAATAAAAAAATTGAATATGATCAAATGTACAATCAAGTATGAATCTCAAGTAACGAGCAGGAACAATTAATCAAGTTATGAGCAGATACAATCAAGTACATTAGCTTTCATAGGGGTTTTGCTACAAGAATAATAGATATAACAAGGTCAAATGACAAACCCTCACAGGGGTTTCCAACAAGCATGAGTAAGCTTATACAAGCTTAACAACTCTATCATCTTGGACCTTTTAATACATTAATATCGTGCTTATGATAATTAAAAATTGCCAATTAACCCATTAACATGATAATTTAAAGCTTAACGACTCTATCATCTTGGAAGATAGCTATTAACATTAAGGTTTCCCAAGTATGTTTCAATTTCCACATCTGTTTCATATATCAAGAAATACTAGCCTATTTATATACTTTCTCATCATTTTAACCTAATATCTCACTGGTTGCATAATTCCAAGATTAATCTCATCTTATATACAAATCAAGGTCATCATAGTCCTAGGTAATACATATATGTTAATTCCTAATCAATTTCCAAATTAATTGCCATTTAACTTATAATATAGTCCTTAATACCATAATTAAAGTACAATTCTTGGCATTATTCATGAACTTGGGTCCAAAATTCATATTTCCAAACTCCTTATTCCTTGAATGGGATTCAATCAACACATGTATGTACACATCCCATCTTATCTTAAAATTTGATTTTAGGCAAGGTACAAAGGTATATAAGCGAGGTACAACATGTATAGCATACATGTGCATATATATATATATATAGCATGCTATAATTAAATAAAAGTCCAAATTCACCACTGAGTGTCCAGAATCACAAATTGATAATACTGGAGTAATCATTGGGTTGGGGAGAAAGCATTGTGTCTCTACCGCCGTTACGTCACTGCTTCCAACCACCATTTGCTGTCACTAGAAAATTCAAAGTCACCACCATTGGATGCTTCTCGTCGAGAGCTTTCCAATAGTAACTTTGGTTTTCTATTTCTCCACTGAACAATGGGTTAAACACCATCTCAAAGTGTTAGAACCATTTTAGCTCCATTGCTGATTTTTGTCCTCAGCACCATATATCTACGCTATGCAAAACTTTTGTGAGAATGTCCTCATTAAGTGCTACCTAATACACCCCTCAAAGTTACTGCCTAATGCTGATAAAGTCAAAACCTAGATGGGCTATTGTGAACTCACTTTCTTGATCATCCCCACCGTACCTCTTCAGTGGCTGTTAGCCGTGCATGATGGGGTTACTGTGGAGCTGGTGAGGAGAAGAATAAGTTGGTCAATTTGGTTGGTGAAGAAAGTTGCCAGAGGAGCTCGTCGGTGTTGGAAAGGAGGATGTGGGTGGAGAGAAAAAAAAGAAAGAAATGTGGTGAAAAGAAAGAAAAATGGGGAAGAATAAAGCTATTGCCCATTTTGTGAAATTCATTTTTTTATTTTTGTGATTTGGTCCCTCAAAATTTTAAGTTATACAATCAAGCCCAATGTTTTAGGAAAACTTATGACTAGACCCTAGTTGACTTAGGGTTTCTCATGTAAACCCCAAACTATCCAAACATTTGCACAATCAAGTCTATAAAAATTATAATTTTAACCACAAAACTTCTTAAAATAATTAATAATATAAAATTCATAAAATTTTCAAATAATAGCAAGATCATATGTTACAAATATAATCGAGAAAGTTCTAGGGGTGTTACATCGACTCTAATGAATCAAACCGAGCTCAAGCCTCAATTTTTTTAGTTCGTCGAGCTCAAACTCATTTGATTCATATCAAGTTTGGGCCTAAAAAAAAATCAAAACTTGGCTTAACTTGGCTCGACATTTGCATCCCTAGAAAAAATTCTTTTGACAGCAAAATGCAATTTGGTTCATTCACTCTATTTAATCATTAATTTATGTACATATATAATATATATTTATATTATACATTCATACAACAAATAGTATTCATTTCAAATTTCTTCCTAATTATTGAATAAACAAGCATTCGATTTGATATCAACCAAAAAATGTCCCCCACTAAAATATAACCAAACATACAAACCCTCCTCAAAATATTTGCTGCTTGTATCACAAATTTAAAAAAAAATACATTACATTCCTTAATCTCTTTCTCCCTAAATTCATTTTTCCAAAATATACAAATCAAAATTCCATAAAACATATCAAAATATATCAACATTCCATAAAACATATCTTAAATAAAAGCTAACAACCCCCCCACCCCCCAATTTTACATTTAAATCCCCATGTGGTTTATTATAATAAAATACTTTCAATCATAAACAAGCTAAGATAAATTGCAAAAATAGTACCATAAATATGGTTAATTGGCAATGTAGGATCAAAATTTGGAGTGGTACTATAGTCAAATCAAAACTCATTAAAAATAATAATAAAAAAAGACGGTAGTTACAGAAAAACATAGTCAACACTAGTGATTGCTTGTGTGGTACTTATGTGGCGCATGCACCATATTAGGGCCACATAAGCAATCACCGGTGCTGACTGTATTTTCTAGTAGCTGTTGTCCTATTTTTTTGATTTTTTATGAGTTTTGATCTTATTTTAATACCATTCCAAGTTTTGATCCTAAAACACAAAATGGCTATAGTTGTTGTCCTAATTTTGCAATTTTCTCAACTAGCTAAATATCCAAAGATAAATTGAGGTGATCAATAACACTATACTTAAATCTAGATAGAGCTATGGATGTTTCCTCTTCTTCTCCTCACTCGTGGACATCATGCTCATGTCAAGTTTAAAAAACTGAAATTGACTTCTAAAATTAGGGTTTTTGGATATAAGAAGTTCATTAATTATTTATATGATGGTGACAGCAACACTATAGCACTCATTGATTTTGTCAAATTAGACACCACAAAATAAAAAAATAAAAGCAAGAGATAAGTGGAATTAATTTTAAATATTCATAATTTTAGTAAAGTAATTCAGAACGCACTCGTTAGCACTATAGAATATAATTTTAAAATTTTATCATAAGTTATATAAATGTTAAATATTAATAAAAATTAGTAAATAAATATTCAAAAGTTCATTTAGATATGGACAAACCTTATGAGGAGTTTAGAGTTTGTTAGTTATATTTTTATAGAACAATGATGCCGATGGTACGGCAAATGGTAAGGCCACGTGTAAGGTGTTGACACATATTAGGATACCTGGACTTATGTAAATTTTTCCTAAATCCTAAACAGTAATTTGGTTTGGAAAAATTATGAATCCTCATTCAATTTGTAATTTGTATTATTTTTTTCTATTGATGTCATTATTATCCTAAATGTAGTGCCTCCTTTCGGGAAAACACCTAAGCTAAGGCATTATTTCAATCCATTCCTTAAGCATGCATCACTACAATTGATAGGCCCATAAAATTTTTCTCAAAATTTCAACAACAACATCAACAAAAACACAACCTTTCAGCATAGTTTAGTCTAAATGCGGAAGCTATATCAGAGTGCTAAATACCATAATAAGAAGTTCAACAACATTCAAACCAAAATATCATCACTAACACCATGATTCATATACACAAACCATAAGTTTGTCAATAGTCATGACATAAAATAGCATCTCTTAGCAAGACAAGTGCAGTCATATATACATATGCATAAACAAGCTAAAAAACAATTCATCTTCACTAGGCTATCTATTCTCATCTTTTCCTATCTCATATCTATCTGAATAGAGATGAATAATATATGAGGGTGAGTCATAAGGACTTAGTGAGGATAGTGTAAAGTAATATAACCAATTTGGAAATCAAGGTTCACATATATCAATCAGTAATAGTTTAGCATGAGGGTGACAAGTCAAAGCCAAAAGAAACAATTAAGGAAATCAAGTTACTAGAAAGTGTTAGGTTAGAGGTGGTGATCGTCGACTCAATGGCTTGGTCATCTCAATCGATTCTGCTCGGGAGGTTTAGAAACATTTTAATAGATCACAATTGGGAGGCATAAATGGGGCTTGTTTGCCCAGGGCATCAGTCTAATCTATATTGGGATACCACTCCAGTCTTATTACTCTAAGAGCATAATACAATTACAAGGATAGCAAACCTAATCACATATGCATGAAAACAAATCAATTATATCATTCATATCAAAGCATTCTTATGCCTCCGTAATATTATAATAATAGTTCAATTCAGTATAGTAACAATCAGTTCAATAGCTTGAGCATGATTGCTCAATGATAATAGTAGCTTAAGCATAACAGCTTGGTGTTAACAGTAGTTCAAGCATAACAGCCTGGCAAGGCACTCGACCAATAGTTTTTCTACACATATGCTTTTTAGGTTGATCAATTAATCGATTAAATGCCAATATGGTAGAATAATGAGTTTTATAATACAGTTTCAATAAAATCAGTATGGTGGACAATAACAGACAGAATCATTCAAGGAAAGCCAACACAGTTAACAACAGTATAATATATAGTATAGTTGATATGATAACATATAAGACACAGAATTGTTCATGGTACCAAAACAGAGACAAGCAGCTAATCCATATAGTTTTGAGACACATTAGATAATAATACTATTTAGAAGCTCAATAATTAACAATAGATGATGTTATTTGATGAACAATAGATAAAACAGTAGAACCTCATGAGGTTCATGAAACAACAATAACAACAATCAAATTAGATATCAAGCAGTAGAACCTCACGGGGTTTGACAGTTAATCGATAATAGAAATGATAACAAAAGCAGGCATCAGATTAACTGGACCTTATAGGGTTCGATTACATTAATATTATTTTACTCAAAGATTTATCAAGTTGGTGGATCCTCAACTTAGTCATGTTAGTGACACAGTTAAACTCTACTGGTCCTCAAGGTCAAATCCTTTGTCACCTATTCAAAAGAATAACCTTACATCAAAATCTATGTTTAACCCTAACGATCACTAACACTTAGAATTAAACCAATAACAACCTCTAATGCTGAGAGATTATCCTATTGATACTTGATATTGATCATAGCAATCTAGTTATGAATAAAAATCCAAACGTTAATCTATTAAATCATGGTCACATAAAATTAGGGTTTTCTACACTTAATATACTATATAACCTATAGTTTACCTGAAGTAATACCATTTGAATTCATTAGGCTCATAAATCAATCAAAGGTGTTATGTTTTTATGCATGGGTGTCCTGATCGATTGTTTCTATCATAATATATGATAATACAAGATTTGGCGATGATTGGAACTTGTATATACACACATGCAAACACATGTACATTAATCATTGTTATATACTACTATCTCACAAACGAGTTATAATTTTTATGATCTATTTATGTGCATGCACTCTTAGGAATGAGATGAAAATTCTATCTCTTTGCTACCACCGTGCCATTGCTACGACGAAAAGTTCAACATTACTGCCATTCGACGCCTATCTCCGAAAGTTTTCTAATGGCACCCTTGGTTTTTTGTTTCTTTGCTGGAAAATGGATCAACTGTCGCCTTAAAGCCTTAAAATTGCCTTAGCTCTACTGCTAGTTTCTACCCTTGTTGTCATGGTACATTGCTATGCAAAGCTTCCAAGTGGTTTTCCACATTGAGTATTACTTGAAGGACCTTTTAGACTTTCCGATTAATGCTGGAAACATCAAAACTCAGTTGCCCACTGTGAGTTTCCTTCTTTCAGTCTACTTCACTGTGCATTTCTAATGGCTGTCAACCACACTTGGTGATGTCTTTTGAGAGTTAGAGGCATGGTGGTCTCAACTGTGGTGTTGGTTTGGAGAGAAGTGTTGTCGTTAGTTGGTGTATGTGGTGGTTGGATTTGGCCGGGAGGGGGGGAAGAAAAAGGAGAAATAAGAAAGATGAAGAAGGAAAAGAAAATGGAAATAAAACACTGCTGCCTGGTTTTATTAAATTCTATTTTTCATTTTTGTAATTTAGTCCTTAGAAATTTAATTTATGCAATTGAATTCAAAATAGTTTGGTGAAATTCAATTTAGCCTTTGATTTCATAAGTCTTCACATTAGGTCCATTAATATGTTAAAATCAGACATTAATGTCCCATAATTAAATAAATAGTGCAATGGCATCTTTCAAAAATTGCATTTTGACCCACAAAATTTTTGAAATTTACAAATATTAAATAAATTCCCAGAAAATAATATTTAGATAAAATATTAAAATATCATAAATTTTAGGGGTGTTATAATCCCTCCCCCCTTAAAAGAATCTGGTCCCCAGATTCTAACCTAAATACTGAAAAAGTTCTGGATACTGTTGGCGCATGAGGTCATCTGGTTTCCATGTTACTTTTTTAACATTATGATTGCGCCAGAGAACTTCCACTTGAGAAATCCTCTGATTCCTAAGTTCTTGAAACTTTTGATCCAGGATGCTAACTGGCTGTTCGTCATATTTCAGATCACTTTGTAATGGTATGTTGGGAAGGGGAATAATGTAAGAATAGTCAAGGTAGTATTTTTGAAGTTGTGACATGTTAAAGATGTCATGAATGCCCATCACATTCTGTGGTAAAGCCAAGTGATACACTATTGGTCCAATTCTTTCACTTATCTCATAAGGGCAAATATATCTAGGGCTCAGTTGTTTGCCTTTGCCAATCCTTCAAGTCTTCTTTCTTGAAAATACTTTAAGAAATACTTGATCATTTACTTCAAACTCCAAATCTTTTCTCCTATTATTTGTGTAACTCTTTTGGCGATACTGAGTAGCTTTCATTCGCTGCCTAATGATCTGAGTCTTTTCAATAGCCTCTTGAATTAGCTTTAGCTTGATAGTTTCTAGAGACTCATGACTACCACCTTTGTGTTCTTCAAGGTCCCAATGCAATAGAGACCAATATTTTCTGCCGTATAATACTTCATATGGGGGCTATTTAAATAGTAGATTAATAACTATTATTATATGTAAATTCGATTAAAGGTAGGTGTCAACTTCAATTTCCACCAAAATCTAAGACATAGGCCCTCAACATATCATCTAATATTCAAATGGTCCTCTCAGACTGGTTATCCATTTGAGGATGAGCAGTAGAACTGAAATGTAACCTTGTCCCCAAGTGTTCCTATAGAGCTTTCCAAAGTCTTGAAGTAAACTTTGAATCTCGATCAGATATAATGCTGATCAATACTTCATGCAATCTCACAATTTCTCTCATATACAGTTTTGCCAATTTCTCAGTTTTATACTATGTTTTAACTGGTAGAAAATGAGCTGACTTAGTTAGCTTGTACATTATCATCCATATGCTATCGTAACCTCATTTAGTTGTAGGTAAGCCTGTCACAAAGTCCATGCTAATTTGCTCCCATTTTCCATTAGGAATCAAAAGTGGTTGGAGTAATCTCGATGGTTGCTGGTGTTCTGCTTTTACCAACTAACAGGTACAACATATGCGGACATAGTCTGAGATATCCTTTTTCATTATATTCCGCTAGAATTGCTTGTTTAAGTCTCGATATATCTTAGTACCTCCTGGATGTACTGTGAATCTAATTTTGTATGCCTCATCCAACAATTTTCTTCTTATTTCTTTTGGCACATAGATTCTCTTATAGAATAGAAGGGTACCTTGACTATCAGTATTGAATTCAAATTCTTCAGATTCCTTGATTGCTTCTTTTTATCTTAATATCCAACTATCCTGAGCTTGAGCTCACTGTATTTCAGCATACAATTCTGGTTGCACACTCACTCCTACAAGCCAAACTTTCTACTTTAATATTAGTAAGACATCTATTCTTAAAGCTTTCTTCACTGTCAATCTTGTTATGTGGGCTACTCTAGCTTTATGGCTTAGTGCATCTGCCGCCACTTATGCCTTCCCTGGATGGTAGGAGATTGAGAAATCATAATCTTCAAGAAATTCTATCCGTTGGCACTATCTCATATTTAGATCCGTTTGTGATCTTAAATATTTGAGACCTTTTTGGTTTGTGTATACCTCAAACGTGGCTTCATATAGATAATATCTCCACTTAGACAGTGTAAAAACTATTGTGGCCAGCTCAAAATCATTGGTGGGATAATTTTCCTCATGTCGCTTGAGCTTTCGGGATTTATAGGCAATGACTTGCTCCATTTACATCAATACACATCTAAATCTTTCGTTTAAGGCATTTGTATATTCGACAAAATTCTTCAATCCATCTGGAAGAGCCAGAACTGGGGCCATTGTTAATTTATTCTTCAGTTCTTGGAAATTTCTCTTGCAATCTTTATCTCTATTAAATGGTTGATCATTTTGAGTGAGCCTAGTTATGGAGCTAGCTATTTTAGAAAAATCCTGTACAAACCTTCAATAATAGCTAACTAAACCCAAAAAACTATGAACTTTTGTCACATTCTCGGGTTTTTTCCAATTGACTATCGCTTCTATCTTAGAGGGATCAACCTCCACTCCATTCTGAGATATGACGTGACCAAGAAATGATACCTTTTCCATCCAAAATTTGCACTTACTAAACCTAGCATATAACTTATGCTCTTTCAAAGTTTTGAGGATTAAGTGTAAGTGTTCAGTATGCTCTTTTCGAGTCTTCAAGTTTACCAGAATATTGTCAATAAAGATAACCACAAACCTATCTAGATATGGTCAAAATACTTGATGCATTAGATCCATGAATACCGCCAAGGCATTTGTTAGACCAAATGGCATTACCACAAACTCAAAGTGACCATTTCATGAATTAAAAGTAGTCTTTAGGATATCTTCCTCTTTAATCTTTAACTAGTAATACCTTTATCTTAAGTTTAACTTCAAAAAGATAATGGACCCTTGTAAAAGATTGAACAGTTTTTCCACATATGGTAGGGGGTATTTATTTTTGATAGTGACTTTGTTTAACTCCCGATAATCAATGACATTCTCAAGGACCCATTTTTCTTTTTAACAAATAGTACTAGGGCTCTTCAAGGAGATGTGCTAGGCTATATAAATTTATTTTCTAGTAGCTCTTGAAGTTGTCCCTTTAGTTCTTTCAATTCTATTGGTGCCATCCTATAGGGAGTTTTGGATACTGGTGTAGTCCCTGGAAGAGTGTGAATGACAAATTTTATCTCCTTATCAAGGGGTAATAAGTTTAATTCTTCTAGAAATACTTCAGGGTATCTAGCTACTATCTCTACCTCTTCGATTTTGGCTGTATCTTGGGGCTTATTAAGAAGATAAGCCAAAAATCCCTATCTATTGTCCTTTAAAATTCTCCTGGCTTTTAATACAGATATAGTTGGGATTGAATGATTTTTGTCTACCAATTGGTTGGTGAATATCGACACTGTATTTCTAAGCATCACACACTTCATATAATAGTTCACATAGCTTGATATCATTGCAGCCAATCCATACCAAGAATCAAATCATATCCTTAAATGGGCATTTGAATCAGATCAGTTGCTATTTCACCTTTTATCATGAGCAAGCATTTTTGATATATAATATCATTAGTCAACCCTACTTTTAGTGGCGTTCAAACTTCTATCTGGTATGCCATGGTTTTAGGTGGTTTATTTATCTTTTGTTAAAATGAGATAGATATAAAAGAATGGGATGCACCGGGATCATACAAGGCATTATTAGAAATTCTAAGGATAGAGATCGTACCTTTGACTAACTCATTTGGGTTAGGTGCATCCTCTCATGTTAGGTATAAGCTCAAGCTTGCACTTTCTACTTTTTTTTCCTCCCACTACTTGCTTTCCCTTTTCATCGATAGGTGCTTTCCCTTTTCTCTTAGGGTAGTCTCATAGGAAATATCGGTCGCTTTGGCTTTTTCTTGTCCTGACCTTCCATAGAATCCACATTGTTTCTAACCCACACCTTAGGTTGGGTCCACTGTCCTTCCAATCTATGGTGCTCGAGGCTTGGCACTTCCTATCTATAACTTAGGCTGTTTTCTTCCCGCGCCACATTATCCTCTGGAATGTGGTCTCGTCTTTTGGTTTCTTTTTTCAATTTTGCAAAATTCCTGTAGTTTTGACTCTAGTTGCAGTGCTTTGCTCATTGCTATGTTCAAGTTTGGCAGGTCAAAAGCTACTAGTCCTCATAGGAGTTTCGGTCTCAATCTTTGTACGAACTGTTGGGTTTTTCTAATCTCATCTTTCATAATGAAAGAGGTATATTAGATTAAAGGGATGAATGTTGTCTCATACTAACTGATGGATTGATTCCCCTGATTCAGGCTCATTCTACTTATTTAGGCTCATAAATTCTCTTTTTCTTGCCTATTTGACTACCAAGGGAACATATTTTTCCATGAATTCTCGAGTGAAAATTTTCCAAATTTTGAGAGTTCTTGTAGCAGTCCACCTTTATTCGATCATCTTCCACCAATTATGTGCAAGGCCTTCTAGGAGAAAGGTAGTGTATTTGATCTTTAGTTCATTAGGATATTGCAGAGTGTCAAATATCTTTTTGAAACTCTCTACCCACATCTCAGTCTTTCTGTCATCAGGCTCTCCAAAGAATTTAAGGGGGTTGGAGTGGCAAAAATTGCTTTAATGCTTGACCATCGATATCTTTATTAATTATCTTGCTTTGCATCCCTTAGCTAGGCCATGTTATCGACCTCGTAGCCCTTTTGGATCTCTATACTCAATAGGTTGATTCATGGCTAGTTGTTCCAATGGGTTAGACTGTGAACCTTCTTCTTTAGGCCATGCTTATTGATAGGCAGGTTTTCACTGTCTAAAATTTCAGGGTGCAATGCCTTTCCTGCTAGGTGGTCTACCCTTATGGCTTGCTCTTGCTGGTTCGGGAGTGCTAATGCTCTCACATGATGCCATCACAGTTTAGATTCCTCTTTAAATCTTAGACCTATGGTCATTTTGTCGCAACAACATTTAAGTCATTACCAACTCTCTTGGGACTTAAGTTACAACAAGAAAGATAAAACAAATTCAAAAACAGTTAATAAATTAAACCACATGAAGTAAGTAGTACCCAAGTAAATTACAATCGAGAAAAGGTGCGATTCATATATATATATATATATAAGTTAGCGTGAACAGCAACATCCAAGTATTTATAGTTTCAAAATTTTAAAATATCAAAATGGTCATGCTATCAATATGCTTAGTCATAAAAAAACTGACGAGGCTATATGGGTGCTATCCCAAGGTTAGATAACCTAGCCGAATTAGTATAGTCTAATGGTTAAAGCTGTGATATATGTACACATATATAGATATATTCGAGATACGTTAGAAAAATGCTCAATCTAAACCTATTCATCGGTGATAACTGACTTGACATCTTTTTATTTCTCCTCGATGTCTACAATCTCATCTTCCTCAGAGGGTGCATTCTCCATAAACTCTAGCCCAATGAGGTCATCACTGTACAACACATCATCTAGGAACCCGGGCTTAATTACGTCATCCCTATGTGGTACGTTGATTAGAAACTCCTGTATTGCGTCCATCTCTAGGTCCTCATCACTCGAATCCTCTTTCTTAGGATCATCCTCCATAGGGTCCTCTTTGGGAACATCCTCATAGGTCCTACAACATGCTCTTATTCCAGCTCTTTGGGGAAAACCTCCTCAATATGAATTCCCTAATTGTGCTTTTGCTCATGAAGGGGTCAAATCCCTGATGGACCTACTCTAGTATCGATCCTTGTCCCAAATCTTATAGGTCGACCTATGACACTGCCATAGTAGGCTACTATCTGCCTAACCTCTTCCATAATAGCCTGGGTCACATCAATATTCCTTATAGGATCAAATTCTAAGGTCCTAAAGGTTTCTTCTATTTGGTAACATATAGCATGAACCTCCTCAATCTAGGCCTCTGCTATTTTAACTTGTATCTCCTCTCTCTTTATATCCCTCTTTAGCTTATCTAACATATAGCTCCTAGCACCCATCACTGATCTCAGATGATAAGCCTTGGCCTTTCTATCTGTCAAGTCCTCTCTTATGTTGTCAAGTCTCTACTAAAGGAATTCATATTTCTTTTTTAGTTTCTCCTTCTGAGCCTCTAAAGCCCAAATCTTCTTCTACAAAGTCTCTAGAGTCTCATTCTCTTCAATAGGTTGTTTCCTATCCCAGGGCCCATTAACCATCTTGCAGTCATAACTTTCCTTTGTTAATATTAAACAAATCAATTTCATCTTAAGTTCCCAAGTAACATAACACTCTTTTTACCTAAGCAGATCACTCAAGAGTCGTATCCTAGGATCTTATCCTAGTTTAGCTCAAGTTTCCAAACCTAAGCTTTGATACCACCTGTATCGTTCTCTGCCAGGATAACACTTAAGTTGAGGTACTATTTCAATCCATTCCTTAAGCATGTATAAATACAATCTATAGGCCTATAAAAATTTTCACAAAATTTCAACAACATCAACATCACAACTTTACAACATGCTTTAGTCCAAATGTGGAAGCTATATCAGAGTGCTAAATACCATAATAAAAAATTCAATAGTATTCAAACCAAAATATCATCACTAACACCATGATTTATATACAAAACCATAAGTCTATCAGTAGTCATGACAAATAACAACATCTCTTAGCAAAACAAGTGCAGTTATATATACATATGCATAAATAAGCTCCAAAATAATTCGTCTTCACTAGTTTGTCAATTCGCATCTCCTCATCTCTCATAACTATCTAAATAGGGATGAATAATACATGAGGGTGAGTCATAAGGACTCAATGAGGATACTTTAAAGCAATACATAACCAATTTGAAAATCAAAGTTCATAGATATCAATTAGTAATAGTTTAGCATGAGGGTGACAAGTCAAAGACAAAAGAAATAATTAAGGAAATCAAGTTAGCAAGTGCTAGGTTAGAGGTTGTGACTATCAGCTCAATGGCTTGATCATCTCAATCGATCCTACTTGGGAGGTTTAGGGACATCTCAATGGATCATAGTCGGGAGGCATAAATATTGCTCGTTTGCTTGGGGCATCAGTCCGATCTATACTGGGGTACCACTCCAGTTTTATTGCTCTAAGAGCAAAACACAATTACAAGGATAGCAAACCCAATCACATATGCAAGTCAACAAATTAAATATATCATGCATATCAAAACATTCTTATGCCTCCGTAATAGTACAATAATAGTTTAATTTAGTATAGTAACAATTAGTTCAGCAGCTTGAGCATGATAGCTCAGCAATAATAGTAGCTCAAGCATAACAATTTGGTAAGGCACTCGGCCAATAGTTCTCCTGTACACATGCGTTTTTGGTCAATCAATCAATCGGTCAAATGCCAACTTGGTAGAACAATGAGTTTTGCAATATAGTTTCAATAAAATTAGTATGGTAGACAATGACAAATAGAATCAATCAAGGAAAGCCAACACGGCTAACAACAGTATAAGATACAATTCAATCAATATGATAACATATAAGATATAGAATTGTTCATGGTACTAGAACAGAGACAAGCAGTTGATCCATACAATTTTGAGACATATTGGACAATGATATTATTTAGAAACTCAGCAATTGTAACGCCCCAGCCAAGAGGTGCTTACTTTCGACTAAGGTGCTACCTACCTTATACCACTACACTTACCATAACTAAAAATACACTCCTCAAAATCTTCAAAGTAATTAACTTCTACAATAATATTTATTGAGTGTCGAGTTCTGAATTGAAATATTCTAAATGGCACTTAGCTCTTCTATCGCCCTCATTATCTTATGTGTTGCCTAGGTCAGTCTATCTTCGTTGTTTTATTTTATGTGGGGTAAAGAACGAAAGAAACAACAAAGCAACATAAGTTCAAATGATTTAGTGAGATAATTTAGCTATAACAATAAAGTACAATTTCATAAATAGTAGAGGTAAGTAGGATCATAAATATTCTCAAAAATTGTGAGAGAAGATTTCTTTCAAAATTTAAGGATGATCCATCCCATCACTGTCTCATACTATTGATGAGACTTCACAAAATTCACTATCTCTCACTGAGTTTCAAAATAAAAAGCTTGAGTTGAGAAATTGAATAGAGGATACAAGCTAGGAACAAAAGACAAAATTAAATAACATTAAAGATGAAATCTATAATACCTTTACAAAATATGCTATTGATAGTTCTCCTACCTTGTCTCTTCACTTTCAAAAATATAGGAACCCTTATTCCTCTAGCTTGAGTGATCAGCTCAGATATTCACAAACATATGGCATGACTAGCTACATGCCTTATCTTGCTTGTAGACAATTACCTCCAACTGGCTATGAGATAGGATACCAGTAATAGGGTATCGATTGGAGACCAACCATTATTGGTCTGTATCGCTTGATCATTTTTTGGTATTGATCCCAGGGCCTACCCCTAAGGGTATTAGTTATATCCACTGATAACACAGAATGTATCTAACAACATTTCATAGCACAAATCAAAATGCCATGTTAACATCATTACAAATAAATCTAGCACCACACTGGTTTCCAAGAAGACATGGTGATGCAATATATATATTTCAAAATCATTTTTAGCTTCCTTAAAATAATTGCCAATTTAAGATAAAGCAATGTTAATTAAAGACAACAGAAGTGCTCAATATGGAAGGGCGATGTGGAGTACTATTTTTAACATACAAATCGAAAGATAGCAAATGAACAGGATATAGTAACAAGTATATATATTCTTTTCCTAGTAAAGAATCTCATAACATTAAGTATAAACTCACCTAATAAATGTAGAGGAGTTCCTACTCGTTGTCGCTCAAGTCATGGCTTCCCAGTCAGTTCGAGAATTGTTATAAGATAACTTGAGTTATCATTCTATCAATCCTTTGATCCTCAACTATAAATATAATGAACACTTTATCAACTTAAAGGTATTTTGAGATAGTCTTGATCATTCTTCAATGTTTAAGCAGTCCATGACCTTGCTTCCCACTTGATGCAAAGTTCAGAATAGATAACCTTAACCCAACATTGATTACAATTTCTAAATCATAAGTTTTAATACATTTAAACATTCTTATCAAATTCCTCAATTACTCTAATTGCTCAGTCATAATTCTCAAATTTCAAGTCACATAGAAATGCAAGATAATTAGCTATCATTTTCCTTAACTCGACATGTCGGTAAATTGGTTGCTAAAATCTTATAGAAGTTCTCAACAACTTGATAATTTATTTTCATCCCAACATTCACATAACTTAAAACTTTGATTTGGACATAATTCTACTTAGTTTATAACATGTCTTGTTATTAGGTCCATAAATACAAATATAAATATATCTTTCTCAACTTACCTAAATTGGGTTTTACAATTAATGCTTAGCTTAACACTCATAAAATTAAATCATCGGCTTGAGTCAAACTATAATTTAATAATCTTAACTTAATAAGATTAATCCATAACTTAGGCTAAACTATATTTTAGTGGTCTTAGTTCATGCCGAAATCATACTTCAATCCAAAAATTCAGTTAAATTTGACAAATTAATCAAATTAAAATTCAATTATTGAAAGTTACTCAAATTAGGTCGAATTAGAATCCAATCATTGATCTAGAATAGCCTAAATGAGTTTGGAATTGAATTCTGATCAAATTACCTAGAGACTGTTACCACACACCACCGCCGAAAATGGAGACTACCATCACCAATTGGTGCATTTCTTCAAGATGAGCAGAGCTCCTCAAACAATTCACCAATCAACCATCGTTTGACCATTCAATTAAACCAAAAACTGCCATGAAGCCCTAACCCGCTGCCGTCGTGCCACCACCTCAATGATGCACTATTACTGCTTGAATCTTCAAATTGGCTCCACCATTATGCTGTCCATAAGATTCTGACTAGAACCCCTCTATTTCCAGTATGTTCCCACCATCGAAAATGGCGCAACTGCTACCTTCACCGTTGCCCGCCATTTTTCAACAATTTTTTCAATTATTTTGGGAGAAATTTGGTATGGTCTTGGTCATGGAGCTGAGGGCTAGCTTTTTATTGGAATGGTTTTGGGTTTGGTGGTTGTTTTTCTGTGATTTGCCGTTGGGAAGGGCCTCGGGCCATTTTTGAAAATTTGGATATTTTCTATCCTTAAGCTTGTATATATAAACATATTTTTTAGCCCTTTCAATTCAGCCTCAAACTTTCTGACCGTTTCACTTTTCACCCCAAAACTCTTTAACCGCCTTTAGTTTGGTTCTTGGCTTTCAATTGAGTCCTCTAACTTTTAATTCTTGCACATTGACCCTTAAGATTTCTTAATTCCGATCAAGTATGCCCAAACTAATTTATTTTTAAGTCCTTAAGCTATTATTTGTCTCACCTTGACCACTAAAACTTAATAATTTTGTGTAATCAAGTCATTCTTTTATTTGCGATCCAAACCCTCGAACATAAATATTTTAATTCTAAGATGAAATTAAATCAGCCCAAAAATAATCAAGCTAAATTTATCAATTTCACATTTTGTAATATTTTATGATTTTAGAATTCGAGGTGTTACAATAATTAACAATAGATGACGTTATTTGATGAACGACAGATAAAATAGTGGAACCTCACAGGGTTCATGAAACAACAACATTAATAATCAAATCAGATATTAAGTAGTATAACCTCACAAGATTTGGCAGTTAATCGATAACATAAATAATAGCAAAAGTAGGTATCAGATCAATTGAATCTCATAGGGTTTGATCACAATAATGTTGCTTTACACAAAGATTTACTAGGTTGGTGGATCCTCACCTTAATCACGTTAGTGACACAATCAAACTCTATTGGTCCTCATGGTCAAATCCTTCATTACCTATTCAAAAGAAAAACCTTACATCAAAATCTATGTTCAACCTTAACGATCACTAACGCTTAGAATCAAACCAATAACAACCCATAATGCTGAGCAATTATCCTATTGATACTTGATATTGATCAAAGCAATCTAGTTACCAATAAAATTCCAAACTTTAGTTGATTAAATCATGGTTACATAAAATTAGGGTTTTCTACAATTTAATGCACTATATAACCTATAGTTTACACGAAATAATACCATTTGAATTCACTAAGCTCGTTAAATCGATCAAAGTTGTTTTATTTTTATGCATGGGTGTCCTAATCAATTATTTCTATTGTAATGCATGATATTACAAGATTTAGCGATGATCCAGAACGTGTATATACACACATGCAAACACATATACATTAATCATCATTATATACTAATATCTCACAAACGAGTCAGAATTTCAAGGATCTATTTGGGTGCATGCACTCTTGGGGATGAGACAAAAATTTTATCTCTTGACTGCCAGTAAACTACCCCTACCAGCCATTGTCTGTCACCACTGAAAAGTTCAACGCCACACTTGTTCGATGCCTCTCATTGAGAGCTTTCCAACAGTACCCTTGGGTTTCTGTTTCTTTGCTAGAAAATAGGTCAACTATCACCTTAAGCCTCAAAATTGCCTTAGCTCCACCATCGATTTTCGCCCTTGTAGCTACGGTTCACTACCATGCAAAGCTTCCACGTGGTTCTCTCATCAAGTACTACTCGAAGCAGTATTTTGACTTGCCAATAGATGCTGGAAACATCAAAACCCAATTGCTCGTCATGACTTTCCATTTTTTGGTCTCCTCCACTGTGTGTCTCCAGTGGCTGTCAGCCGTGCCTGGCGAGATGTCTTTTGAGAGCTGGAGGCAAGGTGCTCTCAACTGTGGTGTTGGTTTGGAGAGAAGAGTTGTTGTTGGTAGGTGTATGTGGTGGTCAAACTTAATTGGGGTGGGGAGGGGGGGAAGGGGAAGAAAGAAGGAAAAAAAAGAAAGATGAAGAAGGTAAGGAAATTGGAAAGAAAACATTGTTGCTTGGTTTTATTAAATTTCATTTTTTATTTTTGCAATTTAGTCCTTAGAAAATTTGAGTTATGCAATTGAATTCAAAATATTTTGGTGAAATTCTATTTGGCCTTTGATTTCATAAGTCTTCACATTAGGTCGCTTAATAACATTAATTCCTCATAATTAAATAAATAGTGCAATTATATATTTCAAAAATTGCATTTTGACCCACAAAACTTTTGAAATTTACAAATATTAAATAAATTTCCAGAAAATAATATTTAGATAAAATATTAAAATAATGTGAATTTCAGGGATGTTATACTAAAAAGGCCTAATGATTGGGTTGGTAAATAGACAATGAAAAATATTAAATTATTAAAACTCAATTATCAAAATCTAAGTGGATATTTATATAATTATCTCTACATTATTGCGAGTAGAATGTTAAGAGTTTGTTCGGTTGAGTTTTGCAAAAACAAACTCCAACTTCTAAACAAGATTTTACATTTTCCAACAACCACTCTTTGAACTTATCTATTTTTTCAAAATACCCCTTTCTTAAAAAAAATATTACAACTATATATATAGACACTAGTGAAGGGTGCACCACGTAAAGTGCGATGTCATGCCTGTGGAAATAGTTGTGCAATTTTATTATGTTGGTACCTATATTTCTTATAAATTATAAATTTTTAACTTGAATTATAGGTATATATATCATTAATAGGTTATAGTAATCTATGAAAAAAATTTGCAAATTGATTGTAATATTCTATGTAAGATTATGAAACAGTTATATATAATACAAATAATTATTTTTTAAAATAATTAATATATATTATTAGTCTAATGAGTATACTAATGATCATATTATGCTCTATCAATATTAGTTGACACGTAAAAACTAAAAACATCAGTAAGAACGTAATAATAAAAGAATATGCCAAATGAAGAAGATTTGGAATTTTTTTTAAATCCCATATACTTTTAACTATAAAAAAGCATCAATTTTTTATTTGGTGCACATCTTCAAAAGAAAAAAAATTCATTTTCAGAGAGTATTCAATTCAGGTACTGTAAATGTTGTAGTATAGTAGATGTGAGACAAATGCAATTCAAAAATACAAGAAACATTCTTATCTTACTCAATCAAAGGTATCTCACAGCTACACTATAACCAATTCAAGACTTGTATTGTTCAATTAGTCTGCTTGTTAATATTACAAAAATAAACAAGATAATAAATTTTTTTGTATACCAAAAACAAAATTGCAGCAGATGAGATTTTTTCAGTTATTAGTAGAAGAATCAAGCTATGTTTCATCATCCTTGCTTTCTTCAAATGACACATTGACAAGTATAAGTAAACACATAAATTATTACAATCATTTTATTTCATATAGTTGGATAAAATCAATATAAGAACAAACCAAAAAATATTCCAACTTCAAAAATTCCTTTTTTTTTTCCATTTGAAGTAGGCAAATCAACATCATAATATTCATTTGAAAAAAATTTAGGAGTGTACCAAGCTGGTGAACATAATCATATAATATAATTATGTCAATATAGTCAAAGCCATAAAAAATCTATAGTGTTCCTATAAGAAATAGTATTTATATACATGGACAAAATAAAAACATCATCATTTTTGGCTTTGCAATCTAAGAGACCTGCATCGCATTTTTTGTAGAACCCAATGCAGCAATAGTAGGATTGATTGTATTCCCTTATGCTTCCTCAATAAGGCTTATTACAGTGTACTGAGCATGGACACCATCGTAGCTTGTTCTGGAATATTTTTTCAGCTTAACAAAACATCATTTATTCTCTAGTTTCACATTTAATTCAGTCAAAGATAGAGGATTGCTCTATATAATAATGTAATATGAGATGATACTATAAAGTAAAGATCTATAAATTAGATAAAGGATTAGATATCTTACATCGCCAACAATCTCTACTGCCATAGAAGCATTCATATTAATCACTTTTACAACATCATCAACAAATATAGTAGCTTCTAAAGTCTTAGTGTCATCAATAACATTTGCAATCATTAACTCACCAAATAAAAAAGAATAAGTTCTTTTAGACAATGCCAAACTAAAATATATTTGTGGCTTATTTTTTATCAATGCATAGAGTAAAATTAATAGAAACAGTACACCTCTAAAGCCTAAACCTAAAATAGAGCCAAAAATAACCTATATTACATTAAAGATAGGCAAAAAAATAGAATATTCCTAAAACAAGTGACAAACCAAGAAAAAATAAGGAGTAGAAACAAATATTCTATGACTTAAAGTTAGTAGAAAGAGGAAAACTATGACTGAAAAGACAAGTAATATCACTTCTAGAAATAATCACAAAAAAATATCAATAAAATACATACATATCATTGGCAGAGATTAAAAAAATAATTATTCGATAACATATAAAAATAAAAATATAATTAAAGACAAGCTAATGATAAATACAGTAAAATGTAAGTTTGAATATCAACAACAAAGTATGTTTTGTCACAAATTTAGAAAATAATGCAATGCAAAAAAGAAAAAAATTACAATAAGAAAAAGCAAATTTGTAAAATAGATTGCAATACATACGATATTCCATAAAAAAAAATAATATATATATAACTCCAAAATACAAATAACTTTTTTTCTACCTCACCTTATATAGCACAAGAAACAAACTAGCTGAACGTCTAAAATAAAAAATATGGCGGAGCTATATAAATCGGCAAACGATAAAAAACTCAAAAAAATAATAGCTGGACTTCCAAAACAAAAAAATATGGAAGAGATATATAAACCGAAAAATGATAAAAAAAACTTACAAGTATAATAACTAACCTCATAGGAACGATGTTAATGAACATATGTTTCAAAGTCAAATATGTAAAGTAGTATCTATCATTGAACAAATATAATAAGGATGTAAAAAATAAAAGACCATAAAATTTTGAACAATGTCTGTTATTGGTTCATCCAAATACAATTATAAAATAACACTATTGGAAACTATCAAACACAACATCGAAATCAATAAACAACAATAAACAACATATATTTTCATATATAAACATAAGATAAAAGAACCTAAATTCAAAAAGCAGATTTACACATACCAAGTGATCATCTACAACATTTTAAACAAATATATAATAAAAAGCAATAAGAAGAATTAAAAAAATAAAAAAATAAAAAACTGAAAACTAATATTTAAACTTACTTTCTTCAAACGATAGCAATATAAATAAACACTCTTCCATTATAAGATATTGAAGCTAGCCTAAACTTGAAATAGTATGATGCCCCACTCAAGGTAATGTTAAGCTGAGATGTCAAAATAATTCAAACTTACATCAAAACCTATAACATGAATATTAGGCCCCAAAATTTTTTCTTCAACATCATAGAAAAACAAGCAGTCAGTAACATTCAGAACCAAAACTATTCTTCAGAGTAATATGCTTATATGTACAATCCAAAACATTCTTAATGTCTCTGACACATCACAACATCTCTAAGGATAAGGTGTAGCATACATAAGGCCCATAACTAAAAAATCACATCTAAGATTAACAAAAGATAGCATCTTTTCAAGCCTGAGTTGAACAAGCATCCCTAGTAAAACCTGTATGCAACAATTTAAGGGAAATAGGGGGGTAATTCCAAAGGACTTAGTGAGGGTATATAGTTAAGTAACAACAAGAATCTGTCAAGGGAAAAGAACATCTTAACAGTTTTGAAAACAACAAGCAATTTGGTTCAAGCAAGTACGACAAGTACAATAGAAAACTCTCATTCCTTATTGCTCCAAGAGCAATTAACAAGCAAGAACGAGGCATAGCAAGCAATCCCTGACAATATATGTATTCCAATAAAACAAGCAAGACATGTATATATTCACTTTATACCATTTAATCAAGCATTTTTGAGCGTGATAGCTTGGCATACAATTAGTTTACTCGTACAAATTGTATGGCACACTATCCATACAGACTAAATGGTGCATCGTGAGTACCTAAGCAAATTGCTTAGCATACAGCTAATACCTAAGCGGACTGCTTAGGTATCATGGACACCCAAGTAGACTACAAGGTGTGTCCCATGTATTTCCATGTAGGGTTGGCACTCAACCAAGTACATTTCTCCAACAAATACAATCAGGTACAAACAAGCAATTGGGGTTGTTGACAAGGCAATATATCTTACTAATAAGTACAGATAAGCCTACTAACCAGATAACAGGTATAAGTACACAAGCATATCGACAAGGCATCTTATAGCAAGATCAAGATAGATAACGATCAAGATAAGTACCAGACATGATAAAAAAGAGTTTTAAGTGCTGGAACAATCAAGAAAAATTTAACAGAACATCACAAGTATGAATCCCATAGAGGGATATACAATTAAGTGAATCAAATACGATCAAATGCACTATCATGTATGAATTTCAAGTAGATGACCAAGAACAAGCAATGAAGTTATGAGCAGTTATAGACAAGCAACCCTCACAGGGGTTTTGCCATATGAATAATAGATATAACAAGATCAAATGGTAGACCTACACAGGGGTTTTCAACAAATACGAGTAAGTTTATACAAGCAACAAGCTTAACAAAGCAATAACCTAAATGGGAAAACCTTACCTCAGTTAGCATAGAAAATAAAATCAAAGGTTGCAGTTACTAATCCCCAGTTTCCACCTTTTCATCACTTAGCTAATGTAGCAAATCATAGTCAAAATTCATGTTTGATTTTCTAGTACATCATATCAATGCTTATAGAATTCAAGAATCTCCAATTAACCTATTAACATGATAATTTATAGCTTAATAATTCTATTGACTCAGCAAAATAACATATATTATTAGTGTCCCTCAAGTACGATCAATTCTCACATCTGTTTCATAACATAAATCTCTAGCCAAATTTCCATCTCAAACACCATATTAACTCACAATAGTCCTCATTATCATAATTAAGTTCAACTTAGCACAATACACAATCCAAGTCCAAGTTCATATCTCCCAACTCCAAACTCCTTGCATAGGTAATCAATTCATACAAGTACACATATCATCTTAAATGCTAGTTCTAAGTAAGGTACCACATATATTGCATGCATGCATATATATATATATATAACATGCAACAACTGAAGATTAATTCAAATTTCACAACTGAGAGTCCAGAATCACAAATCAATAACACTGTAGTGTTCATCGTGTTGAGGAAAAGATGTTGCCTTAATATCATCAAAAAATATAACACCACCACAGAAATGTTCCTCTCGATCTTGATGAGAGGATTCCAATGCTATCTTCGATTTCAAATTTTGAGGTCCTAGCTACTGGAACGGGCCAAAACAGTTGTGATTTTTTCTTTCCACCACTGCCCTCTGCTCACCATGCTGCCGCTATCAGAATCGCCATGCAAGGCCACCTTTGTACTCCTTGAGTTGAGGGCTTCCCAACCATCCGTCCAAAGCTAAGTTTTGGCCTCCTATTCTTCAAAAAATAAGAAACCTACGAAGTGGGTTTCTCTCAGTTTTATCGCCAGTTGCTCCTCCATTGTGTGTGTGTGGCTGGAAGTGAAGGGTGGTAGTGAAAGGAGTGGTGGTTTGGTGGTAGTTGGCTAAGGGAGTGTCATTGGGGATGTCGCCGGGGAGAGTTGTTCTTCGTCTGAGAAAAAAAGAGAAGGAAAGTGAAGAAGAAACAAAAAGAAAAGAAACTGAAGAAAGAAAAGAATGCTACTAGTTTTATTAAATCCTAATTTTTCCAATTTGCAATTTAGCCCTTCAAGACTTTTTGTTATGCAATCATGCCCAAAGCTTTTAGGAAAATTATGATCAACCCATTTGACTTAGGGTATCTCATTCAAACCCCAACTATTCAAAAATTTGCACAATCAAGACTATAAAAATTATAATTTAACCCACAAAACTTCTTAAAATAATTAGTAATATGAAATTCATAAAATTCTCAAATAATAATAAGATCATATATTATAAATAAAATCATTAAAATTCTAGGGGTGTTATAAATGGAGCCAAAAATAACGTACATTATATATTAAACATCGGGAAAAAAATACAATACCCCTAAAATAGGTAAAAAAATCAAGGAAAATAAAGAGTATAAACAAATATTTTACAACTCAAAGTTAGGAGAAAGAAGGAAACCACAATTAAAAAAATAGGTAATATTCCTTTTGGAAATAATCACAAAAAACATCAATAAAAATGTAAACATGTCAGTAGCAA
>JACGDI010005379.1:256846-271262 GCA_014898725.1 Jacaranda copaia
TTATCACAAATTTCAAAAATAATGCCAGGCAAAATGAAAAAAAAAAAAATACAATAATACAAAGCAAACTTGTAAAATAGGTTGCAATATAATACACCATCATAAAAATAATATATATATTATAACAATAATACAACTCCAAAATACAAATATATATTGTTTTCTAACTCACCTTATGTAGCATAACAAAACAAACTAGTTGAACCTTCCAAATAGAAAATATAGAATAGATATATAAATTGGCTAATGATAAAAAAACTTTCAAAAATAACTAGTGACCTCACAGAATGATATAAATAAACATATGTTCCAAAGTAAAAAATCTAACATGCTATCCCTCATTGAACAAATATAATAAGGATACAAAAACAAAGGACCATAATATTATAATAATAAGATCATAAAAAAATTTACAATGAAGATAACAAACCAATGAAGCAAACCAACAAAAAGTAAACAACATATAAAAGGAAAAAATTATCTGATATACAATTTTATGGTCCCTTGACCCTAAGAAAAATATCAACAAGAGAGCTGAAATAACATATTAAATTTATAAAAACATGAGAAAAAGCAACAAAATTTATACAGATATATTGATATGACTTTGTAGAGGGCAAACATAAATAACCGTTGTAGCTAAAATTAAAAAGAAAAGAGATAATAAAATTTGCCTTCATTGAAAAGTAAAAGGCAGTGAGAGATCCCTCCAAAGTAGACTACAACAAGTAGGACAATGAAAGCTAACTGAGAAAACAAACAAACCTAAAAACATGAAGATCAACAACATATTATAGTATAAATAGATAAATAAAAATCTCAATAACCTATGCAGGTGTCATATTTAGATGTTCAAAGATACTAAAAGAATTAGAAAAAACAAAAACACAGCTTATATACTACAATAAATATAAATAAGCATGTGTTCTAACGTAAAACAAAATGACATATTATTTCTCATTAAATACATATCATAATGATACAAAAACCAAGTATCTGTGAAATTAAAACAATAACATTAGTGAAAAAAAATGCAATAAATATAGTAAGTAATAGAACAACACAAAAAATACTAAGTAGAATATGAATGCCAACAAACACCAATGCACAATTTAATGGACACTTCAACCTATGAAAAAGATCAATAGGATAGTAAGAATTCAACACTAAATTCATGAAATCATGAGAAAAATGAGCAAAATTTATACAGATACATTAGCACTACTAATTAGCAAAAAAGTGAGACAAATCAAAACAGGCCTAAGAAAAGGATTATTAAAATTACCTTCACTAATAAGTGGCAAGCCACCAAACTTCCCACCAAAGCAAATTGAAATAAGTAGTACAACAAGAACATTTTTAAAAAACAAACCAACCTAAAACATGAAGAGTAATAGCATCTAGCTGTGTAAGTAAATAAATAAGAAATGCAACAACACATACAGAGATCATATTAAGGATTAAAAGAACACTAAAAACTATTAATATCCATCCTACATAAGAAAAACATAATAAAAATGCAAAAACAGCAACAAAACAACTCCTAAAACCAATAAAGATAGAAAAGACACACAATACAAGATAAAAAGTTACATTACATTTCATCAAATTGAGCCAAACCCAATTATAAAACCTTTAAAGTCTATACAAATGACAAAATCACACAGTAGAAACTAAAAAGCATATAAAATTCATCTAAATAACTCTATAATCCCAAAAGTTGATTAAAGAAAGGGAAAATCAACTAAAATGCACATACATTCCATCAAAATAAATTTCTCTATTGCTAAGAATTTATTAAAGAATTGGGCAAAAACCAAAGCCCCACAAATGGCAACACACATTGACTTAAAAAAACTGAAAAGACCCAAAACATTGCATACATGTATTGCAAAAGTAAAAAATAATGAGCCCAAAAATAATACAACCTTCCAAAACAAAAGAAAAACCCTAACCTAAAAACCCATGATGAGAAAAAATTAAATAATGAAAGTACCGAAACAACAATCCATCTCAAAATCCCCAAACTCATAAATATTCAAAACAACAAACATTCTAGTAAACTCAACAATCTATTGAAGCAAAGATAAAAAATGACAAACCCAAGATAAATATAAGTTTATAACCAAAAATCAAAATTCAAATCCAAAATTGAATAATCAAAAAACTTTAAATAATGACATCATCAAAGGAAGTATTGATCTTGATAACCCTAACTTGACAACATAGAAAAGTATGTCAAAATTTTAGGAGTGCAGGGACAAAGTTGACAAAAACCTAAAAATAAGAATGAAAGCATAATGTTTAAGTGAATTAAGGTTGCTACCCCTTAGGTTCAGCATAATTACGCAAAAATTCTCGCTTTTTTGAAAATTACCAAAAACCCTAAGGTTTATCTTCGTCCAACAATTTAATTCAGTAATTAGTCATTGCTAGTGTTTTTTAAATTTTCATTAAAAATGGTATGTGAAATTCCATAATTGGCCTTTTGATATTTGGTTGATAAATTCATTGGCTGAAAGTACAAAAATACCCTAAAATCCACCACATATGTACAAAAATCCCTAAACTTATATATTAAAAAATATGTAATTATTTATATATGTACAATACATATATAATATATACATATTTTATACACATAATATGTATATATATACAATAATGTATACATATATAATATATATATGATATATGCATATATGTATACACAACAACCTTCCCACCCCCTACCATCCATCTACTCCACAGCTAGATCTAGCCTTGCTAGATCTAGCCATAGTGGCTGCCATGGTGCTATTGCTATCATGGTAGCAATAGCATGGTAGTGCTTCCTATGGCTGGCAAAAGAAGAATGTGCGTTTTGGGGAAGGGGGTATTGAGATAAGGGGAAAGGTGGGTAAGTTTTTTAGTTTTTATGAAAAAAATTACTTTGTTCTAAATTAATTATTAACTTAGTTGAAAATATATATTTATTTTTTAATTATTTACTTTTAATTAATATTTTAAATTTTTTTAATTAATAAATAAATGTTACCAAATTTTGTTAAATATTTTAGATATATTTATTTTTTGAATAAATAATTTAAATACTTTAACTATGTGTATTTTACATATGATTATTATTTTCATAAATAATATAATTAAATTAAAAAATATATCTTTTTTTGTAACACCCTTAAAATTTGGTATTTTTAGAAATAAGGATTTAGAATTCAAGATGTAAATTGATGGGATATTTAGGCTAAAAAAATAATCAAAAGGACTTGATTGCAAAAATTTTAAAAGTTTAGGGGTTAATTTACAAATTACAAAAAATTAATTTGGACTAAATTTGAAGGTTTTGGGGCTGCATGGTGATTATTCTTGGTCAAATGGGTCAAATTGAGGCATTCACTTAATTTGGGGTTGAATTGAAGTTTGTGGGAAGTTTAGAGGACTTAATTGAAGATTGAGGTAAAGATTTGGAGCCAATGAGTAATTTTAGAAAGTTGATTTTAAAACCTTGGCAAATTTCTTCTATTCTTCTTTCATTTTTCTTCTCTATTTTCGTTCTTTTTCTTCTCCTTTCTTTCTCCTTTCTTCTCTTCACTTGACTACCCAACATCCCTAGCGATCCTCCATCGATAGCTACCTATCACCAAACTAAATCGATCACAACCCTCCCCTCGCCTCTAGCTACACGACAGCACCACCAGGCACAACTAAAGATCGGCTGGTAAGCCACCACGAGAGGAGACCGAGAGTGGTGCTCCACGGTGGTTGGTGGGTTTGTGTTTTTTTGTCGATTAAATAGGGTTTTGAGGCTATATTTTGGTAGAGCTAAGTAAGGAGAACATAGTGGAAAGCTTACACAAGCGATTGGAGCAGCAACAACGCTAAAGAATGGAGACAAATGTGAAGCGGTGAAAGGAGGTGGCAATAATAGATTGCTGACAGTGACTACAGTTTCTGAGACTACGAAGGTGAGGGTTTCCCATTCTGGGTTATTGCTTTGTTTAACTTACTTTTGGATTGTTACACTCTATGAGGGTCTGCCAATCTGGTACTTTTCTCTCTATTTATTCATTTTATTGAGCCTCGATGTGGGTTTTCTGTTTCTATACGTACTCAAATTTGTTTGAGATCTGATTTGTTATCTGTTATCTATTTTATACACCCTTGTGAGGGTTATCTATTAAGTTGATTCTGATTTCTATATGTTCTGGTGCCCAGAACCTATGTCTATCATCTGTATTTTTGATATCTGTATGTTTCATATTTGTACAGTTCTGTATCCTACCTATTACCTTGTCGGCATATCCATCTATTTAGTTCTGTATTTGCTTTTGTGTATAGTTTTGTATCGCACCTATTACCTTGTCGGCATATTCATTTGTTTTATTTTGTATTTTCTTCCATCTGTTAGTTATCTGACTGTCTATTATCAGTTTGTTTGGTTATTTATTATAGTGTGATTGTTATATGGGAGAAAGAAATATTAATCCCTCATGTGTGTAAGGGATAATTAGTGAACCAGTGAGACCTGGTTAGGGAATGGGACATTAATCCCTACTGTGTGCATAGGATAAGCTATAAACCTAGAACTAATGATAGGGTGAATTTGATGAGTCTATCCTGTTTTGATCTATATTTTGATTATTGTACCTTGCTCATGGAGCAATAAGGGTAGTTAAGTTTCTTGGTCTAAATTAGGTTGTTGTCCAGGTCTAACAGGCTGTTTGTATTTCCTCCCGACTGAGATCAGTTAAGATGCTCTATACCTCCTGAATGGGATCAGTTGAGATGATCCTAGGCCGTTCAAGCCAATAATTACAATCATAAGCTAGTACCTTCCAATAGCTTGATCATGTTAATCTATATAAATAATTTTGATTGTCTGTGCTTGGTCCGCTTGTAAATTAATACTTGATTGCCTACATTTAATCTATTTTTGAATTTGTTGTTAATTCATAGTTGTAAGGTTGATCTTTCTCCAACAGATCCCTATTCTATATATTATGAATATCCCTCACTAAGTCCTTTGGACATACCCTCTTGTTTCTTCTATATTTTCTCAAATAGGATTGAATGATAAGCTTGGACTTCTGATTAGATCAACAAGTATAATATTATACTAGAATAACCATGCTTATCTATTTATGGGCCTTTTATTAAATTGTGACTCTGAGATGTATGTTACACTTTATCTTCAGAGATGATGTGATATGTTAGAAATATTAAGGATGTTTTTGGGAGTGTAAATATATCCATATACCTCTGAAGAATAGTTTCTAGTTATGAATGTCGCTAATTATGGTATCAATTTAAGATGTAAATTTTGTTGCTTGATTTGTTATGATGTTGAAGAAAATTTTAGGTTTAGTATTCTTGTTATAGGTTTTCATATAAGATTGATCAGAGTGGTGCCTCAGCTTAGATGCTGTCTTGAGAAGGGCGCTATGGTGGTGGTATCAGAGCCTAGGTTTGTTGATGACCTAGGTGTTTGGGTATCTTTGAGAATTGTGACTCATCTTTTGTTTAAGTTAGTTTGAGTATGAATTTTAGGTATATTTTGTATTAGGAAGTTTTTATGTGATTTCAGGAATTTAAGATGTATTTGTTTGGGTGATCTTGGTAAGAAGAGTTTGCGTCCTAAAGGATGTCTATAAGATCTTGTTGTATATTGCAAGATGATTAAACTTACTTGTTTATGTGTTTGGTTTGACTTTATCTAACACTTATCTTTCTTTTATTTTAGAAATTCAGAGTAGTTTGCAAAAGTGATGGCATCGCAATAAAGCTCTAGTATTCCTATTCCACCTCGAATTAGACATCAGGAAAGACCTCTTAGTTAACAGGTGAATAACTGACGGGCTTTAAGACAAGGGGCACCTGTTTACCTGTAAGCCGTGCAAGAAAAAGAGGATTCATAAACCTCTTTCATGGGCTATCCAGTGGATCTTATGTACTAGATGGGGCCAGTAGTTAAGCCGCAGGCTCAACACTCGGTTAGTAGAGCTAGAGGTGTAATGAGATGGCTAATGATTGGGCATTAGAACGATTTCTTCATTTCCAAACCCCCAAAGTTCTTAGGAGACCATGATGATAGAAAAGCTGAAGAATGGATTGAGGGTTTGGAGAATATTTTTGAGACCCTTCGCTACTCAGATAATTAGAAGGTTCGATTTGCTATATTTTTTCTAGAAGGTTCCACTTGAACTTGGTCAAAAATGATTAATCAAAGGTGGACGACTGAAGAAACACCATAGACCTAGGAGAATTTCACGTGAGAATTTATGAATAAGTATGTATCAGAGGTGGTGAAGCAAGCAAGAGAAAGAAAGTTCATGGACTTCGTTTAGGGGGCATAGACTATTAGTCAATACAAGGCTACTTTTAGCTGGCTGATATAATATGCTCCATACATACAAGATGACAAAGGTTGATAGGCTAAATGATTTGTACAGGGTAGTGCTAAAAGAAAGCAGCTGAAGCTTGATAAGCTTCAACTAAGCAGTAAGTAAGACACTGCAACTTAAGTCAGAACTACATGAGATTAGAAAAATTGAGGATAAAAGTCAAAAAGAAAAGATGCACCTTCATGGATAGGGTAGTGCTAAAAGAAAGCAGCCAAAGCTTCAGGTAGGAAGCATTGCCTAACAAGACCCTCATTTTGGTGAGAAGTTAAATGCGACTAAAGAGAGAGCACCTAAGCAATGTGAATTTTGTGGGGGAATTGGCCATGATGAGTCCAGCTGTTGGAGAAAATAAGGTAGACGTGTAAGTTGCAGTAGCAACCAGCACTTTGCAAAAGACTAACCCAAATGGAGAGGCCCCACCTTTGCAAACAAGGAAAACGTATGGCAAAAGCTAGAGGGAGGCCGAATATACGAGCTTGTGCTTATACCTTGATAGGAGAAGAAATGTCAGATCCTGATGAAATGATAAAAGGTATGGTTTTTATGATTGAAATCCATGATAATATCTTATGTGGTCTTGGTGTTTACTTTCTTTCATACATGTTGCATTTCTTTCATATATAAAAGTGGTAGCTGAATACTTGGAATAGTCTCAAAAGAAGTGAACTTATCACATATTACCTGAAAAGGCAGAAGTAGTGACTATACCTTGAGTCGATGGTTGGAATGACACTTACCTAAAGCAAAAATTTTAAGAAGCCTATGAATAGGCACTGTGTTGAAAATTAATACAGCAAGTAGGATTGTAGAGATAAGTGCAGTTTAAATCATGAGATAAAATACGACAAACCTAAGTTAATGATTGTTGGATATTGAAACAAAAGGAAAAGTTGGAAGTTTTGGAGAGTCTGAGTTCATTACCAAGATTCAAGGTATCTTTCTATTCCAAAAGAAAAGATTAGTGCCAAAAGAAAATTTTAGATAAGGCACCCAAGTCAAGGTATATGATACATCTAAGAAGTATGAAAATGTATCGCGACTTGGAGATGCAATCCTGGAAGAATTTAATAAAGAGAGAGGGTAGATTGACTAACCAAATTTACTTATTTTTTTCTAGTTAGAATAGTATTCAGATGAGAATTTGGGGACCAGATTCTTTTAAAGGGGAGAGTGTGTAGCACCATTGAAATTCAATATTTTGAGAAATAAGGGTTTAGAGTTCAAGATGTAAATTGATCGGATTTTTGGGCTCAAAAAATAACCAAAAGGACTTGATTGCAAAATTTTTGAAAGTTTAAGGGTCAATTTACAATTTGTAGAAAATTAATGTGGACTAAATTTGAAGGTTTTGGGTTGTCTGGTGATTGTTCTTGGTTAAATGGGTCAAATTGAGGCATTTATTTAATTTAGGGTTGAATTGAAGTTTGTGAGAATTTTAGAGGACTTAATTGAAGATTGAGATAAAGGTTTGGGCCAATGTGTAGTTTTGAAAAGTTGATTTTAAAACCTTGATCGATTTCTTTTTTTCTTTTTTCACTTTTCTTCTCCATTTTATTTCTTTTATTTCTCCTTTTTTCCTCATTTCTTCTTTCCACCTGACCACCCAACATCCCTGGCGATCATCCACTAGTGGCCACTTATCACCAAACTAAACTGATCACAACCTTTCCCTCATCTCTAGCAACATGGCAGTGCCACCAGGCATAGTTGAAGACCAGTCGGTGAGCCACCGCAAGAGGAGACTGAGAGTGGTGCTCCATGGTGGTTGGTAGGTTTATGTTTTTTTTGGCGATCAAATGGGGTTTTGAGGTTATATTTTTGTAAAGCTGTGTGGGGAGAACATAGTGGAAAGCTTGCATGGGTGATCGAAGCAGCGGCGGTGCTAGAGAATGGAGAAAACTGTGCGGTGATGAAAGGTGTTGGCAGTAGCTTTGGAGTGGGTTTTGAGGACCTTCCCGGTGTCAAAACTTAGAATGAAGTAGATATTTAGAATTAGGAACTCAAGAGGAGCAGTTTGCTGGTGGCATGACATTTTTTAGCAGCGATGCTTCGGCAACCCCAAAATAGTGTTATTAGCTAGTTGCGGTGATCGTAATGGTGGTCTTAGTTCATAATTTTGACGTCTCTATAATCGATTCATGGGTAAAAAGTTGGTATGGATTTGGTTATATATATACGTGTTGTACTGTATTACTTTGAATGTTGTACTAAGCAATGATATGAGATTTTCATATGGATTATATATGTTTATCGAGCCTATGCGAGGACTGTAGTGGATTCAGTGGGCTTGAATTTTGTATTATTTATGCAATGTTAGGATTAATTGAGATAATTGGGCCGTTTAACTATGATTTATAAAATTGGAACTTGAGATAAGATAATTGGATGATTTGAGATGATATGGAGTTAAGATGCAAAGTATGCATATGCCGGTATGAGTTTAGTAAAATTGGATAGTATTATTTTATGAAATTATGAAAATTACTGAGTATTGTAATAAGAGAAAATTCTAATTTTATGAATTTGAGACTTGAGTGATAGAAATGGGTTAATTGAGAGAATTAGATTATTATTGATGTTCTGGGATGATGATATGAGGATGATATGTAAATAGGAATCGGGTTATACTTCTTTAATCATTGAGGCAAATTTTATGACTGTTTCAGTATTAGTAGCTTAGTTAATAGATTTGTATTGATAGCGCTGCCTAAGCTCTATGATTGTTGTGTTAAAAGGATAATTAGTGGTTTTGAAATATTGATAAGTATATTAGTAAGATCTAAGGTTGAATGTGGATTTAATTGTAAATATACTCTTTTGGATTAGGTGACGTGGAATTAGAACCCAAGGGCCAATAGATTGCTAATGGTGATTGTAGTTTTTAAGACTACGGAGGTGAGGGTCTCCTATCTTGGATTATTACTTTGTTTAACTTACTCTTGGATTGTTTCACCCTATGAGGGTCTACCAATCTGGCACTTTTTTCTTTATCTGTTAATTATGTTGAGCCCTGGTGTGGGTTTTTTGTTTCTATATGTACTTAAATTTGTTCGAGATCTAATTTGTTATCTGTTATTTATTCTATACACCTCTATGAGGGTTATCTACTGAGTTGATTCTGATTTCTATCTATTTTGACGCCCAGAACCTCTGTTTGTTATTTATTTTTCTGATATCTATATGTCTCATATCTATACAGTTCTGTATCATATCTGTTACCTTGTCGGTATATCCATCTGTTCTATTCTACATTTGCTTTCGTGTATAATTTTGTATCATACTTATTGCCTTGTCAACATATCCGTCTGTTTTGTTCTGTATTTGCTTCTGTTTGTTAGTTATCTAACTGTTTGTTATCTGTTTGTTTTGTTATTTGTTATGGTGTGATTGTTATATAGGAGTAACGATATGTTAATCCTTAATGTAGACATAGGATAAGCAGTGAACTTGTGAGACCTAGTTAGGGAATGGGACGTTAATCCTACTATGTGTATGGATAAGCTATGAACCCGTGTGACCTAATCAAGTAACAGGATGTTACTCCCTACTATGTGTATGGATAAGCCATAAATCAGTTAAGTAACAGGACGTTAATCCCTGTTATGTGCATGGGATAAGTTGTAAACCCAGAACTAATGATAGGGCGAATTTGATGAGTTTGTCCTCTTTTGATCCGTATTTTGATTGTTGTACCCTGCTCGTGGAGCAATAAGGGTTGTTAAGTTTCTAAGTCTAGATTAGACTGTTGTCCAGGTTGAACAAGCTGTGTGTATTTTCTCCTTACTGTGATTAGTTGAGATGCTCTATACCTCTTGAGTAGGATCAGTTAAGATGATCTCGGGCCATTCGAGCTAATAATTATAGCCCCGAGCTAGTGCTTTCCAATAGCTTGATCGTGTTAATCCTTGTGAATGTTTTGGATTGTTTGTACTTAGTCTGCTTGTAAATTGATACTCGATTGCCTGTATTTGATTTATTTCTGAATTTGTTGTTAATTGATAGTTGTTGGGTTGATCTTTCCCCTACAGATCCCTATTCTCTATGTTAGAAATATTTCTCACTAAGTCCTTTGGGTTTACCCCCCTTCCCATTTCTTCTATATTTTCTCAGACAGGATTGAATGATAGGCTTGGACTTTTGATCGGATCAATGAGTATAACTTTGTACCACAACCACCATGTATATCTGCTTCTAGGCCTTCTATTAAATTGTGACTCTAAGATGTATGTTGCACTTTATCTTCAGAGATGATGTGATATGTTAGAAAAATTAAGGATGTTTTTGGGATTGTAAATATATTCGTATACCTCTGAAGAATAGTTTCTGGTTATGAATGTTGCTAATTATAGTATCAATTTAAGATGTAAATTCCGCTACTTGATTTGTTTTGATGTTGAAGGAAATTTTGGGCCTAGTATTCTTGTTACAGGTTTTCATATAGAATTGATCGAAGTGGTGCTTCAGCTTAGTTGTTGTCCCGAGAGGGGCGCTACATTTTTACTACTTTAAGTATATTTGTTTTACACATGATTATTAATCTAATAAATAGTATAATTAAATTAAAAACTTTATCTTTTTAATTAATAAACAATTAAGTTAAAAAGAAATTTATTTAATTTTTTTACTTATTTATTCTCAATTAGTATAGTATTAAATTTTTATTTATTTTGTTTCAATTAATTAATAAATTTAACAAAATTTTATTAATTATTTTAGTTATATCAATTATTTGAATAAACGATAAATATCCTTATTTTAAATATAACTTGTATTTTAATAAATATTTTAATTAAATTTAACTAAATTATTATATATGCTTATTAGTTTAAAATTGTCTAGTATGCAACTCAATTAATAAATATTTTATTATTTAATATTATTAGATAAATTTTGTTATATAAATAAATTATTTTAAATATGTATGCCATTTAACATAATTCAAAATTTTAAGGTATTATAACACATAGAAAGGCATTTAGGACTTCATCCATCAAACCAATTTTCACCATTTTTTTATTTTTTAATTATTTTTTTGTTAGGGTCATTTTAGACTTTTCACATTTTTTTCTATCTAACAAATAGATTTGACAATTTAGGAGTGTTTTTTGTATTTTAAAAAATGTGAGGACCTTTTCGTAATTATGCCATACACATGGATGGTAGATGTAATTCACCCTAATGTTTTTCTACATTCTACTCTGGTATTAGACAACAATATGTGAAATGAATATAACTAGTGTAAACAAAGTTCAAACCAAGGTTAACCAAGAAAAAATCTAATTGTCAAGGCCATAAAAATGAGAAAAATAAGTACAGAATCACGTATCTTGTGGTTAGAATTCCACAAGAACTGTAGCTGTAAGAAAATCCAACAAAACCCCAACCTAAGGCAGTGAGCCTATCCCAGCTTATCCATGATGATTTTAGATGAAACAGAGAAAGCACACAAAATATATATGTAATATATATATATATATATATATATAACACCAAGTTGTACAAAAAGAGAGAGATGAAAATGAAATACCCAAAGAAAACGTATTTCTTTATTTTTAAACTAAAAAATGCAAAACATTCAATAAAACGATGATGTTGAAAACAACGTAGTTTCATGTAGATGGCAAGCTACCCAAGAAGACTGAAACATAAAGTCAATTTTCTAGCTCAATAGTAGATAAGCACAAATTCCCAACAACTATATGAAAAAACTCGCCATAGCAGAACATAAGTAATACATTGTACACCCAATTAGCAGCACAATCCAAGTCGCCCCTCGCAAAAGAAATCCTAAATCCTAATTTCTTCTAACCAAGCAAAAAAAAAATCAACAATCCCTACTTTCTTCTAACTGGTACATATGGATAAAACACCACACAACAAATGCAGCATAAGGAACAAACGAACAAAGCACAGAAGTCTTATTTTAGCATTAAGGCAAAAAAAAAGAGAAAAAAAACTAATAAATAGGGGCTGTGCATAACTTGCGTATCCATATTTATATATAATAGTAAAGTAATATAAATATATGTAACCAATTAATTATATATACATAAAAATATTCAAATTCATCCCACTAACTGCATAAAACATGACTGAATGTGGCATTTACAATCAAAATTGTCTCCTCTGAGAACAATTTCAAACATACAATTTCATCTCAAAAATTTTTTCAACAACTATCAAAACGAAACCAAACAAACATCATAATCTCCAAATCTACTTCCAAAATAATCAAATCACAATCAAACAAATCCAAAGTCTTTCTAAATGGCTAGTTCTATAAAAGGATGTGCAGTGGCAACACTTGACATACACAAGAAACAAATATCAGAGAAAAATGGCAGTGTTGGAAGCCAAAATTGTTGTGGCTACAACATCTGATAATGTTTTGAAACAGGAAATTTTCAAGTGATCACAAGCAATTTGAGAACTTCGCATTCCTCGAAACCACCAATGGCTCTATTCATTGTCGCACCTGTGACAAAGGGTACATATCCTATCTTGCTCTTCCGTCATCGTGTCAAGCTTACCAACACTTGGTACACTAACCAGCTACAACACATAGCTTCCCATGGCTACATAGTTGTTGCCCCGAAGGTACCATCCCCCTCAATAATAACGCACACGCACAAGTGCACGCAAATGCGCACGTTTCCGTGTACCTACTTACACGTTAATATATCTTAAAATAAAGAGTTGTTTTGTTAAACTTATTTAAAATATATTATAAAATTTTATATTTTATTTTTTGGAGTTTATAAGATGTTAATTCTTATTTTACAAAAGTAAGTTCTTGAAGTATTTTCGATAGAATAAGATTTTGGAATTAATAAGATGTTATTTAATAATCTCAATTTTATAATTAAATTTTTTAATATAATAGGAGTTTATTAATATTTTAAAATAAGTTGCGAATTCTTTAGTTTTTTTGAAAAAGCTTATAAGACCGTAATATTTTATTTTAGAAGCTTATAATATTTTTTCCTAAAAAATTATTAAATATTTCATAAAATTTTATAATAAGCTCCTAAACATTTTATAAATTCACCCAACACCCTCTAAATTTTGAATCATCTAATTCAACGAATATTTTATTTTCTATTTTATTTTATAGTTACATACCAAATATGTATGTAATCTATAGGCTTTGTTAGGATGTGAATTAGGGTGTTCTCCCAAAATTTTTTGGGAGAATGGATTTTGAGAAGTAGGGTTGGAGAATGTGATGACTATTTGTTTGTATTTTAGGTGGTAGGTAGAGAATAAATTGGGAGAAAATTATTTGTTTGTTAATGTTTTGGGAAGGGACAAAATATCACATCAATAACTTTTTTGTTGGGTTAGTAGGATAAAATGAATATTTTAAAAGTATTTATAAATAAGTATGTAGATTGAATAAGTGGCAGTATTGTATATATATATGTAATATGAAAGGGACAATTTATGATAAGTAGTTAGTATTGGAGAATGTATTAGAGTGTGAATAATAAGGGCATTTTGGAGAATAAATTTTGTATTTTGAGAGTGCAGTTGAGGAATGTATATTATTTGTTTGTTTAAATTTTGGGAGTCGAAAAATAGGCAAAATTGCAATTTGTGTCATGTAACTTTACTTCAAATGGTTTTTGGTCCTATATATTACATAATATAAATTCTAGTCCTATGAGTATCAAAAAATTATCACTTTTAGTCCTCTTTTCGTTGGAGCCGGCAAAAGTCGACCAAAAAGCTAACGTAGCAGTTTGGGCATGTGACAATTTATTGTTTTTGCCATGTGGGACTGTCAAGTAGGCATTTTTTATCTTTTTCTTGCTTAGTTGGCAATACACATGCCTTTTGTGTTTTTTTCTAATTTCAAATATTATAGAATATAATTATATATACACATCTATTTATATATATATATATATTACATATCATCATTTTTCCTTCAAAACGCAATTTTTGTTTTCTAAAATATCCTCTACTATCCTTCATTATCCTCAAAATTTGCCCATTTTTTAATATATACATAC
>JACGDI010005379.1:271362-332341 GCA_014898725.1 Jacaranda copaia
ACCGTGGTGATAGGCTGGCCATGGCCAGCCTGTGCAAACGGCCACCATGGCCATCGGTTGGCTATGCTAAGCTTCTTCTAGGCGGGCAGTAGCCAACCATGGCTACTATTTGGCTAGGCGGCAACCATGGTTGATCATGACCTCACTTGGCTAGATCTGGCCAGGTGAGATATGCTAACAGGCTTCAGCTATAGCCTTGCCTGGCCAAATCTGGCCAGGCGAGGTCATGGCTGGTTGGAAGCTCAGCCAAACACCATGGCCAATCCACCAGGTGAGGGTGAGGAGTGGGGGCTTGGGGGCACGTATATATAATTTATATGTATATATGTATGTAAATATAAATACATATATTTAGATATAAATATATATTAAGATATATGTGTATATATAAAAATATATATCACATATATGATAAATGATATATATTATAAATATCTTAGTTGGCATTTTTTTTTCAATTGATTAAGTCAGCTACCAATGAGGTAGAAATAAGAAATGTCCACGTGCCCAGCAAGCCGCTTCAGCTTTTTTGGCAACTTTCACTAGTTTCGGCGAAAAAAGGACTAAAAGTGATAATTTTTAGATACTTATAGGACTAGAATTGATATTATGTAATTTATAGAACCAAAAATTATTTGAGGTATAATTACAGGACAAAAATTGCAATTTTGCCTTGGAAAATATATTGGGAGCTAGCAAACAAACAAGCCCATAGTGTGACAACAAATTAAATATAATTTTTGAGAAAATATTTAATTGACTCCATACGTATCCAAGAAAAAGATGAAACGTCATTTGATTACAATGGCTAGGTTGGTTAAGGCCTAAGGGAATAATTGCACTTCGCCATTTGCAATCTCTTGTCATGTACAATTTACTATTTAATCATAAACTGCTGGGATATATTATTTCTGGTACTACCTTTCCTTAACTCACCACACATTTGTTGTTTCCTTGAGTAGTTCTACAGAGTCATATGCATTTCCATTCCTGAGAAAGTCGAGAGAGCAACCTGAGTGACAGAATGGCTATCCATAGGCCTCCCTCGTGTGCTCTGCAGAAAAGTTAACCCAGACATTAAAAATCTTGCTATCATAGGCCACAGCAGGGGTGGCAAGACTGCATTCACCATGGCATTAGGGGAAAAAATTGACCAAAAATCCCACAAGAACAAAGCATCAATATCAGTACTGAAAAACAACCCAACAACCCCCAAATTCAAGGGCATAATTGGGATCGATCTGGTGGCCAGTACTGTCCTGTCTAAACTTCCCCCACTGAAGATCCTCTAATACATCCCCAGATGCTTTGATATGTCAACCCCTATGGCAGTTGTTGGCACCGACTATGACAACCAACCGCTAGGCCTTTTCCCACCGTTTGTGCTGGACAACACTAACCATGCTGAGTTCTTTAATGAGAGCAAACCGCCAGCTGTGTATTTTCTTGTCAAGGATTATGGTCATTGTGACATGTTGGACGACTGTATCGCTAATTGCTTGAGTTATATATGTAAGAGTGGGAAAGGTTATAAGGTGCTATGAGAAGCGTCGGTGGTATTGTGGTTGCATTTCTGAAATGTTATTTGGGAGGTGATGAGAAGGATCTTACTGCCATTGCCAATGATTCTAGCATTGCTCCTATTACTCTTGATCCAGTTATTTATGTCAAAGAGTGAAATAGTTAAGTGGGAGTTGTTTTTCATAAGGATGGTGATAATATTAATATAATAATTGGCATTGTGGCCGAGAATGTTGTATCTTAATTATTATTTATTATAATAAAGTTGAAAGAGATGTGACATGATTGTCATGACTCGCCCATTGGGATATAATACGCATGGTTTGTATCAGTACATTCTCTTTGGTGCTGGAATAATTTTTATTTTGTTGGCATGTTATTTAATAATGTTGTATTTTACGATAGTAAAGTTGCGGGCTAGGTGATACGAGTCGATCACCTATCGTTGGTGATATATATAACTTGCATGGTTTGTATTATTACATTCTTATTCTCTCACTTGTGTGGCATATGGTGTGGCACCCCATGCTTGCCATATCAGCAAATTTGTGACACCTGGCCAAGAGAATTTACACATCATCAATTCACTTCACTTAATAAAATCTAAAAAAAAAATTAAAAACATAAACTAAACATCTTAAAATCACTTCACATTTGAAATCTTCAAAAGGGGGATTCCTACCAAGAACCCTGGTTTTACAAATTCTCTTATTCTAGAAAATCATAAAAAATCGTCCAAAAAATTGGAAGTTTCTCACTTTCTCAAGGTGGAGAGATGTTTGACGTTCTATCACCGATCAATTGCTATTGTGGGAAGGCCACCATCCTACACACATGATGGGCGGACAAAAATCCAAGAAGGTGATTTCAAACTTGTTTGGACAAGATTGGCAGGTGCTCATTCTTTCGATGGGTAGACAACCCATTGTGTGGGGGGGGGGCAAGAAAAATTATCCTAGGTCTTCTCTGGTGAATAAATGGTATGGAGGTAAAAATGAGGGTCATGGAGAATGAGAATGCCCAGCTTAAGTGGAAAGTGAAGAAAATGAAAATCTTACTATTTGGAGGTCGGTTCTTGCCACTGTGTTGCTTTGGAAGTAATTGTTGGATATGTTGATCTTTGAAGGAGGTTTTTTGAATTGTCTTCTTCCCCAGTATTCACTCAGCTTGTTTTTATTTGTTTATTCATTTATTTATTTCTTTATGAATCCTGTGCAACAAAAATAGAATTTCTGTTGTAGGTAAAACATGATTGTACTATGTGATTATAAAGTGAAATTCAAGTAAACTAATGTTATTATCTAAAAATGTTCTCTTTCCCATCAAACTTCTAGTTAAATGTGTTGATTGTGTTAATTAAGCTGGTAAATTTAACCTATTAATTGAGATTGAGACTCCCAAATTGAGAATGTAAAAACCATATGCAAAATGGATTGAGAATGTAGTACTGAGAAGTATGAAGAAGACTAAAATGTATAGCTCTAAAGTAAGGGCCAAGAAATAATATAGCCTGCACATCTCATAGTAAAAAAACCTAAGAACCAATATCACACTCACCTTGTATAGAATTCCAGCAACTATAACACTTTCATATATTATATTGGGTATCACAAATATCTCAGCCAAAACTTATGCATACATCATCACATAAAATACATTAATGTAATCAAGCACAATAAAAATAGCTAGAGGCAAGTGAAATTTGAAATTGAAATCCTATTAAACCAAAAAATGCTATACACAATTTGCACAGCATACACTAAAAGCATTTGCATCAAATCATCACAAGGTCATTCACAATTCAATTTTGCACACTTATACACTATTTTTCAATGAAAAAAAAAACTCCCTTAATTCCTATCAAATGTCTATACACCGCAATATTGTTGTTTCTTCTTCTTCTTCCCCTTTTTCACTCTACTATTTCACAACTGCAGTAAGGTTAGCCATTGTCACTACTTCACTCCACCTTGCATGAATGTTGGCATAGGCAACTGAGTCAACATACTTCTTTGAGTAGTTGACTGATATTGCTGATTGCTAATAAATGTGGGAGATACCCTAAAATTCACTCTTTGACTGACTTGTGACTTTGATTGCATCAACTGATCATATTAGAATGGTTCTTGCTACAATGCAGATGGTTGGAGAAGGTCCTACATAGATGCTTGAGATTCAGGCAAGAGCAAGTTGGTCCACTCTTCTTCAACTTTAGAAATTGTTGTAGCAGGTTTAAATGGAGGTAAGATGCTTGGCTCTTTATTTTCTCCAATTTCTGCAAGATGTTCCACATCTTCATTAGATAGACTGAGAGTAAGAATGAGATTCTTTCCCTGCAAAGTAGACAAAGACAACATAAATGATGAAATGTATTTCACTAAAACATTAATAATAGGTAAAAAAAGAAAATTAATCTTATCTTCTTAGATGTAATCCTCTTAGGTATTACAATCCCTCTAGTAACTGTAGTGTCACTTGCTATTTGCTTTCCTTTAATCGCCTAAGTAATATGTAAACAAAAAAAAAACAAAAATCATTTATTAAAATGATAAGATACTGACTAATCAAAATCTCCAATGAACTTAATAAATAACAAAAATTATTTATCTTAAAGATAGCCCCCTTTGGTTGCCTTTCATTGGACATGTTAATGCATTATGCTTTTCTTTTCCACAAATTCTACACCTTATAGTTGTTTGATGCATCTTCATATTTGTCTTCAAAGGGGACCCTTCTTTACTTTTCTATCCCTTGTCAACTGGCTCATCATCTTATTTTTTCCTTTTTGTTTTTGGTTTGCCAGCTCTTTTTCCAAAGTCTAAAGGCATTGGTGGTATGATACCACTATTTCCCTAGACATCTGTGTCATAAATGCCCATTATTGCTAGCTCATAAACTCTACAATATGTCTTAACACTATAGCAAGAAACTATATATCTCTTAGGGTCTTGGTTTTGATTATTTATAGCTCTAATAACATGCATACAAGGCACACCAGTTAAGTCCCATGCTTTATAGCTACATATCCATTTGTCTAGATTAACACAGTGTTGAGAACCATCAGCATAAGATACTTGATACTGTTTGTTAGTTGACTTTATAGGTATGCAAGTGGAGGTATCTTTGGAATTCTTCTCTATAACTTCTCTAATCTTGGGGCACAGAAATCTATTTCTCCACTTAGCTCTAGCTCTATCTCTATTAATTGATAGCTTTTACATAAGATACTTCTTAATCCATTCAAACATTGTAAGGATAGGTTTCTCTCTTGCCATCATAATGTTGTTGTTGTATGTTTCATAGACATTATTCACAACAAGATCAGTTTTGGAATAGACCATGAAATGTGACCTACTCCACTGATTTAGAGGTTTGTCACTTAGCTATTAGTATGCTTTAGCAACAGTAGTAGCAGTAGTAGCTTTCTGTAAAGCTTGCTTGAATGCTTTTTCTCTGAAGCTACTTTTATGCATATTTTTCCACAAGTGTTGCACATAAAACCCATGCTTTGTTCTTGGAAAGAATCTTTTAAAGGCTTGCATCAAACCTTCCTACTTGTCTGACATAAAAGTGTAATCCTCAATATTTTGAATGTCCAAGTTATTCTTTAACACAGTTAGGAACCATTTCTAATTATCAAAATTCTCCTTACAAACCACAACATATGCTATAGGGTAATTGTTGTTGTTTGGATCAATTCCTACTATTGTGAGTAAGACCCCTCCATGTACAGTGTTAAGATGACACCTATCTACCCCAATGACTAGCCTACACCTTGCCTTAAACCCTTGTCTCAATGTATTCAAACAACAATAAAACTTACTGAACCTATTCTGATCTTTTACTTCATCTACACCTACCACGACAGTTGAACTTTGGTTGGTTCTCCTAATTTTTTCTGCATAATCCCATAACTTGCCATATTGCCACTCAGGGTCTCCCTCGAGCTTCTTCAATGCCAACCTCTTAGCTCTATAAGCTTGATCCTTAGACACATTCACATTCATCTCCTTGATAATATCATGTCTAAAGTACTCCTTGATAATATCTTGTCTAAAGCTCTATAAGCATGATCTCTAGACACATTTCTCTTAGGAACAATTTTCCACATATGCAAGTACCTATCACCCAACCATTTTGTTTTAATAGCCTTAATATCAAAATTTTCTCAACATGTGTATTTAGGAATGCATTCTCTTATTTGGAAAGTGCACTCCTTTTTCAATTTTACGCCACTGATTGTCCAAGGGAAATTGTTATGTTTACCTCTTACACACCTAGCAAAAACTCTAATTTTGTCATTCTTTTTAATCTTTAAGTCTCTTTTAGTTGATACAGCATGAGATTGAATAGCTTGCTTAAACTCTTCTTTGCTGCTAAAAAACATTTTTAATTGAAATGTTGGGTATAAACACAAGGAATTTTGTAGTATTAAGCTCTTCATATGAGTTCAACTTATCAATCACCTCTATGTTACTACCAATCAAATCTTCCTCACTACCCTTATTGCTCTCACTATTTCCATGTTCCCCTGCTTCTTCTTTACTATGCTTACTTTTACTTTCTAAACTTACTTGGCTTAAGTCATGTTCATCACTCATGTCATGGTCAATTAGGATAAAATCAGTGTCACTATCTTCCTCACCTTCACTAACGATATCCACATGTACCTCTCTTATTTTCATGATATTATCCTCTAAATGTGTTTCTACATTTACCTCATAAGGATATAAATCTATACTAGCTAATATTTCATCTAACTCATCATCTTTTGAACCCCCTAAACCTTGTTGTAAACCCCTAACATCCCTTGCACCTTGCTCATCACCCTCTATATCTCCCACACTTTGTTGTACGCTACCCACATCCCTCACACCTTGCTATTTATCTCTATCTCCTAAATTAGTTTCTTGATTAGCATCAAACTGAATTCACAAAGTAGACCTATCACTAACTTTGTCATTACAATTATGTACATCATTATGTAATTCAACCTCAATATTTTGTTGTACATCTACTGCCTCACCCCTTCAACCCTTCGATTTTACTCTACAGCTACTCCATCACCCCATTCAAGCCAATTATTTTCCTCAATAGCTACTCCCTCACTCCCTTTAACCCCTTGATTTTTCTCTACATCTACTCCCTCACCCCCTTCAGCCTATTCATTTTCCTCTACATTTACTCCTTTGTCTAGATCAACACCTTAATTTTGCTGTACAACTAATTCCTGAGTTTGTTCTTCATTTGGTTTCTCTATCAGTTGAACTGTTTCATAAATTTTATCATTAGAAGGATTTGCAACTATAGCTAGGTAAAATGTCACCTCCCTAGTAGTCTTTAAAGCTTTAGCAGTTAATTTCAAAAGATCATTTCCTTCAGTTATTTTTTTAAACCCAAATGGTTTCTTGATATAAATAGCAAAATCACCATTCAATCTAACATTTCACAGCATTTACTAAGAGAACTTTTACTACAATTAGGTATAGGAACATAATCAAACTTACTTAAAGTACCTTAATAGTATCTAGGCACTGGTCTGTTTTGAATTGCATCCTTGTGATAAATGGTCACAGTAATGCACGTGTTGTCAGAGTTTGCAAAAGTCAAAAATAGTGTAAAAATTAATTTAAAAAAATTATAAAATATTTTTCAAATTGACAATACACTAGGGGAGGGACTATTTTCATAAAGTTGGAGTACAAACTAGGGACCATGTGGCACCATTTGTATTGTAAATGATTCTTGACATAATAAACAAGTCAAAAACAAACCTTTTTTTAAAACAATGTCTAGCCCTATGTGCTTCCCATAAACCCAAAAAAGAATATCTCATAAACCCAACAAATATATAATGGAAACGAAGATTTATGATAAAATGGGGGTGGAAGATCCACATTCCTTCATTGTCTAATATAAACACGTTGTTCGACTTTAGTTTGCGCAAAGGAGGATTTCACACAAACAAGCTTCAAATTTTTGATGTCACTATTCTAGGGTTCATAGGTGGAGAAGAAATTTGGGTTTTTGATTTTGATTCTTATAGAATGTGGTTTTTTTCATCTTGTAAGTGCTTCTTTTAATTTTGTCCAAAATCGTGTTTTTTAGCTTGTGTTTTTCTATATTTCACATTTTTTTGTCTAGAAATTATGTTTTTAATGCTTTCTGTTTTTTTTTTCAAATTTTTTGTTTAATTAAGTGAAGTGAATTGATGATGTGCAAATTCCCCTAGCCAGGTGTCCCAAATATGCTGGCATGGCACCCCATATGCCATATAGGTGAGAAGATGAAATCTGGAGTGACTAGGTGCCACATGGTGCCACATAGTGCACCATGTAGGATCGGGCCTGCGCCAGATGACAATAGGGCTCAAATTGGACTCAAATTGCTAATCTTGCGGCCTGAAAAGATAAAGTCAAAATTTGCCAATGAAGTATAGTGATGGAGCTATTTGCAATTTTGCCTAAATTTTATATTGTTGGTATATATATTGTTCGATAATGTTGTATTTTGCGAGAATAAAGTTGCGAGCAAAAGGTGACAGACCGCCTCTAGGTAGATAACATGCATGGTTTGTATTGGTAGGTTTTCTTTTCTGTTGAAAAATATTTTATTTTGTTGGTATGTTATTCAATAACGTTGTATTTTGCGATAATCAAATTGCCAGCAAAAGGTGACAGGACCCGCCTCTAGGTATATATAACATGCATGGTTTGTATTAGTAGATTTTCTTTTCCTGTTGGAATATATTTTATTTTGTTGGTATGTTATTCAATGACGTTGTATTTTACAATAATAAAGTTGCGAGTAATGTGATTGAACTTGCCTTCGAAAGAATAACATGATTTTTCAATAGGTAATAATATTAGTGACGAAAAATATTCAATGATAGTGTGAAAATAATTACTGGAAATATATATTAAATGATAGTATATAACTCTTATTTTTTAATCAATGATACTTCTAATTAAATGATATTAATAATTTTTATTTTATCATAATAAATTTTATTATAATAAATTAATAGTGACAAGAAGCGTTTTGAATTTTCAATTAATACTATTTGTAATTGGTGACAATTTAGTAAAGATTTTTTTTTTTTCATTATAATTTGTGACATTCTGTTGTCATTATACATGCATTACAAAATTTTGATGGTGACAATTTAAACGAAGTTCATTTGTTGTTAAACGTGTAAAAATCTTTATTGTGATTAAAACTAAATTTATTGTCATTTAATATACATAATTAGTGACTATTTTTGCATAATCATTTTCTATTTTATCCATAATTTTTTTTCTTACAGTATATTTATATCTTCTCTTTTTTGAGGATGGAATGAATCTTATTTTTTGTCCAAAGATTAAATGGACATAAGAGCGTGCTTGGCTAAATTTATTTAAAAGATCTTATAAGTTCTTACATCTTATAAGATATTTTTGAAACTTATAACATGTTAAATCTTATTTTTAAAATATGTCATTGAAGTGTTGTAATAAAATAAGATTTTTAAACTTGTAAGATGTTAGTAACGACAATTTTGTAATTAAAATAGTCAAAATTAAAAGATCTTGTTAAGATTTTAAAAATAAGTTAGAATCTTTTTACATTTTAAAACAACTTATAAGATTCTAATATCTCATTTAAGATCTTATAAGTTTTTTTTTTTAAAAATTATTTACCAAATATTTTTTTAATATTTTATAAATTTCAAGTATCTTATAAGATATTTTGGGTAAGTTGAGCAAAGACCTCTAAGTTCAAAATATCTATATATATTATTAAAATTTGTCTATCAAATTGAAGTTTTTCTAGTCCACTGCTAAAGTAGTAATGTATGAAGCACACGCCATGTTTATAATAATATTTATCCCCTTTATATTGTAACGAAGTATATTTATTACCTACAAGCTCTATCTCACCATCAACTTGGAGATCACACAAGATATTCGTGAGTCGTGAAAAGAATTGTGGGTTGATGGAGATCATACAAGATACTCATAAGTCAAGAAAAGAATTGTGGGCACAATAATCTAATATATATAAATGATGTTTAAGCCTATTTTAAGTAGATTTTTATGTGGCAATAATGTGGACAAATTATTTTTGTTTCCTTTTGTCATTTGAACAAATTTCCATATGCAAATTACTATCAAGATGAGTTGTTTTATTATTAATGCAAAGATATTATGTTAATTGCTTTTTGGTAACTTCATATCCAAAATTGATAGGTACGCAATATATACATATATGAGATTTATCATATTAATTTTTGTAGTGATCTCTCTTTCTCTCTATGCATATATATATAAACACTATATTAATATTTTTTTTGCAACTCCAAATCTAATTTTGGTAAGTAGTGTATACTAACACAAAAACGTATTAATTTATATATTAATTATATATATGGATATATATAATTTTTAGTGCAAAATTAGCCGAAAAACAAAATGCTATATTTGGTTGGGAAAATTTATCTTAATTTGACACTCCCTAAATTATGTTCTATTCCATATTTAAATATTTTAATTAAGTTAAATTACTTAATTTACAATTTTTGTGAAAATAAAAATCCAAATTTACATATCCAAAAACAACAACATAAGTTTCCTAAGTTAAATCATGTCATACTTAGGGTTGTAAATTATATATTTGATTAGGATTGGAGTTATACGTTGGACTTATATTAAAATATATGTTGGTTTATGTTAGATGCATGTTTAATTATATTGAATTATGCATTAGATATATATGTGTTTAGATTATGCATTTATATTGAATTATATGTTAAATTTTAGATTTTATTAGATTTATATGTTGTGAATTATATATGCAATTAGGATTTAAGTTACACATGGGACTTATATTAAATTATACGTTGGTTTATGATAAGAAGCATGTTTGATTATATTGAATTATGTATTAGATTTATGTGTTAAGATTATGCATTTACTTTGAATTATGGGTTAGATTTCGTTATATTTATATTTTGTGAATTATATGTTTGATTAGTATTTGAGTTGTATGTTGAACTTATATTAAATTATATATTAGTTTATGTTGGATGTGTGTTTAATTATATTGAATTATTCATTAGATTTATATGTGTTTAGATTATGCATTCATATTGAATTCTATATTAAGTTTTAGATTTTATTAGATTTAAATGTTGTGAATTATATATGCAATTAGAATTTAAGTTATACGTGAGACTTATATTAAATTATACGTTGGTTTATGATGAGATGCATGTTTGATTATATTGAATTATGTATTAGATTTATATGTGTTAAGATATATTTAATTTGAATTATGTGTTAGATTTTGTTAGATTTATATTTTGTGAATTATATGTTTGATTAGTATTTGAGTTATATGTTGGACTTATATTAAATTATATGTTGATTTATGTTGGATGTGTATTTGATTATATTGAATTATATATTAGACTTATATGTATTTAGATTATGCATTTATATTGAATTATGTGTTAGATTTTGTTAATTATATGTGTGATTAGGATTTGAGTTATATGTTGAACTTATATTAAATTATATGTTGGTTTATAATGATATGTATATTTGGTTATATTGAATAATGTGTTAGATTATGCATTTTTATTGAATTATTTGTTAGATTTTGTTAGATTTTGTTAGATTTATATTTTGTGAATTATATATTTGATTGGGATTTGAATTTATATGTTATGAATTTTGTGCTCAATTATGATTTGGTTATGTATTGAATTTATATATTGGTTTATTATGTTGAATTATCTATTAGTTTAGTTTATGTTTCTATTTTTTATTATTGTAATTTTATTTTTATTTTAATATTGTAGGCTTGGATATCTCAAGGCATTGAAATTTAGTATAAGCCTTGCAAGATAATATTTTTGCATTATTTTGTAAATTTTATATTTTAGTTATTGGGCTTGATTTTTATTGTGATATAAAATTATTGTGATTTTATGTAAAATAATATTTAAATATCAGTGTATGGGATGATTAGCATGTAATACAAAGAATTATTGATATTGGGAAATTATAGGTTTGAATTTGATAGAATGTGTATATTTTTTTAAAAAAACTTTCCATAGCAAATTCATGATATTCTAGACCCGTTATGCACTAAGTCAGTTACACTTGAAGATTTTTAGAAAAATAATTATGAGGCTTGAGCTTGTAACATTTTACAGTAACATTTTAAACACATCTAAATTTTCACAATAAAATTTATGGATTCAAAAACTTTCGTTCGAATAAGTAAACAAATTTCTAAAGTGCAACTACCCAAGTTTGTCTCTCAATTAGATAAGAAACTTTTAGGTTTTTGAAAATACAAGAAAAGTGACAGAAGCATACAATTTTTCATATCTATTCTAGACACAGTAAATTCAATGAAAAAAATATAGAAGTAAAATTACTCCAATTTGGCGCATGAATTGATGCACAACTTCTAATCCTAGAATTTAAAAATTAAAACCTTACAGCAGCAACTTTAAACTAGCAAATATAATATTCATAAAAATAGAAGCAACTGAACATAAAATTTAAACAAAAATTAATGTTTAAATAATAATTTAAGGAATCATACTCACAAAAAAAAGGGCAAAATTTATGGTTCCACTTTCCCAAGTCACAATCTCTATTTTATGGTTCCTGCATAAAATTTTTACCAGTAGAATTTCATTTGTACATAAGCTTTTTAACTTCTTATCTAAAACTTGGACTAGTCATTCTTGATATGTCAAGTCTTCTCAAAGTGACAAATCCTTATATTGTGCAATATGTTAAGGATTTTGGTGATATTTCTATAATTGTGTCACATAAAAGATATAATGTATTCCTATAATGGTAAGTTACTGCCCTAATTCTCTCAATTATTTCAAAAAGTCATATATACCAAGGGTTCTAGTTTCCTCCTGCCAATTATTTATAAACCTTGTAGAAAAAAATGCTATCTCCACGATACTAAATAAATCTAATCCTAAATAAATTATAAATCATCAAGAATGTAAATATTTAAGTAAATAAATGGGGTTAACCCATGTTTCAATAAAATCATTTTTTTCAAAGATAATAACCTAAATACCAAGTGATCCAAGATCAATATAAATGCTGAAATAAATAACTAAGATAAAAAATTCAAGCCACAATGAGTTCAACTTTCAAAATCATGATCTACACATTAGGAAGTCTAATATATGTCATTGGCCGCTCATATTAGTCATGGCCTGATTCTGTGCTGTATCCGATAAAAATTATAAGGATAGCCAATAATTTAATCTTGTCATCGAGTATATCAAAGAATAGTCCGTCTTAGAAAGTCCTTCATTTCTTAACTTAATCACAAATGTCAACTAAGCATCACGCCATTTTATAATTGCTCCCCAATCTCAAGTAGTTGAAAGTAAGGGACTTGTTTGCTTTTGTGGATCCTTCACACTTCCCTTGAAGGAGAAACACCTTTCCTTGGGTGGATAGAAGTTAATTCTTATCTCTACGTTCAATGTGGGAAACAATGTTAGCCAACCCATCCATTCCCAAAAGAATGTTAAATTCTCTCATGTTAATTTATATTAAATCATCCTTAAGTTTTGTGTAATCAAGCCTGATGGTGTTTCTTGTAGACTTAGTTCTTCCACTAGAATCCTATTTCTTGAAGTGACTACTCTATAAAGCTCATCGATTGATACAAATCTATTATTGGCATAGCAATTTCTATTATCTTTTTTTTTAGTCACAAAAGAATGAGTAGCACCACAATCAAACAATACATACATTTAACATCATTAATTTTAATTGTACGTGGTACCATGTCTCCAACATTATTTTCCTCCTCTGTGGTTATACATTTAGAAATACCATATCTCCAGCTTGAATCCCAAATCTCTTCTTCTATTGGCTACATAGTTCTCATATCAGCTTTATTTAATTAAGTGAATTTTATCAATGATTTCCTACATTACTTTTGGTCTTATTGCTCTTTGGTGCTCAATCACAATTGGAACACGATATTCATCCCAGTCCCAATTAACCACATTAATCTTTTAATATTTCTATAATCTTAACATAAAGGGATGTATAAAGCTAAACTATTGTCTGCATAATCGTAGTATGAAGGACTCCATTGATGACAAATGGATTCTTTATTTCAATTCTTCAAAGCTGGTGCTAAATATCAAAGTAGTGTACCACAAATCTCCATGTTTTACTAATTAAGATTGGTATTGCAAAACTTCAATTACATGTCAAATCCATACCTAAAAATAAAATAATACATTATAAACGAAAATAATAATAGAAACCATACACATAACAAATTGAAGATACTTTCCACTCAAGTAATTCCTGTCACGTGTGTAATATAATATCGATGAACGTAATCCTTGAATGACCACCCATAATAATTCTTTATCGCTGGAAGTTAAGATAGTTTTCGCAGCTCCCATCTTAGAATTTTTATTTGGTACACGTAACATGGATTAAGTTCTTACATTAGCAAGAATATAAATATAGTAGCTCTGCTGCTCTCGGCTTTTCTTTCACTTATTGAATGAACTTGTATTTGACCTTAGAAATGCCATTTATAACCTAGTTAATCTCATAAACATTCTTTTTACTCAAAATAATAGTCCCATCGACCCTAAAAGATGGAGCGAAGATATTTATGTTTATTGGACTTTTGATAATATGCTTATAGAGATGTCTACATTTATCAGTCTATCACACATGATAAATCTTCTATATAGTGATGAAGATAGGTATGCCAATTCAAAAACAAGGCTAAAAGACTTCTTGAAAGCAATGCTCATCGGCCCTGTTAGCTAAAGATAAACATACAAGCTATTATAGATGGCAACCTCATTCCTTCTAGGGTTGAGCAAAAATCTTCATTAACTGAAAAAATTGATTAATCAACCAAATCAAAATCAAATTTACCAAACTTTTTTCTCCAATTGATTTTTGATTTGGATAATGGTTAAGTTTTTATTAATTTTCGGTTAATGGTGTGTTTCGGTTAATTTTTATAAAAAAATTAGTCAAAAATTGATTTAACTGAATTTTAATAAATTCTCAACCATTGTGGGGTTGCTTGGTCTTTTCTATACAAATTATATAATTGTGGAGAGAAGCATGTAGGCACAAAAAATAATGAGGAGTAGCTTTAGATTTATGGAGTTCAGGTTGTATTATTGTTGAATTGTTTCTTGGGAAACTACTTATGCAAATACATTCTTAGCTAAATAAAGTTTTATTTTTGGATTAGGTCCATTTAATTCTAGATATTTCTTGCTACACTCTAATTATATTGAAAAATTTTCTAGAAGCTTGCTAAGCAAGGGTAGGGGTATGATAATTTTTATATATTCTACTGATTGTTACTTGTTTTATGGTATTGAAAGTTCTTTACTATGATTATAAAAATAATTAGATTGCTTGTTTTTACTTGAACCGCAATAATTAAGTTTATGTTTCAACTATAATATTATGTTGTTGAATAATAATGTTGAAAAAAAATCAAACAGAAAGTTGGTCAATTAGTAAATTATCTGAACCGAATTGAAAATTTTTGATTAATTTTATTGGTTAACCAAAAAATTCAGTGTAGTAAATAGTTAGTAATTTTCATATATTTTTGGTGAATTAACCGATTAGTTTGGTTGGTTATTTTACTGACCAACTGATGCTCTCCCCTAATTTCATCTATGCACAATTGATCTTACATATAAAAATATGAATAATTGGAAGTTCTTTTCCCCTTTTTGTTTAGACTAATGTTCCCTTATTTCAATTGTATTAAAAAAATATAAATAGAAAGCTTAAAAGAAAAAATTGCATTCTCTTAGTTATTTGTAATTTGTGATAGGAATAAAAATTAGATCAGTTAGTGATTTAGCCAGAAACTAATTAAAGGAGAAATATAGAACAATAATACAAATGTAACTATTAACTAGGCTAGAAAACAATTCATATACAGAAGTATATATATTGATAAAATATTTTAAAGAGACAGAACAAGACGAAAAGGGGGAAAAAAAGTAAGTTAATGAGTTATGCAACGAAACATGAAGAAATTTAATTTATTCTATATTAATTTTAATGAAGGCATAAAATTTTCGCAACTACTTGTATAATACTGATAGATATTGGCCCACTTAGTGACCATGTTCATGCCCCAAAACCAAGCCGTATAGTCTAGATTCTTGGAGTGAAATGCAAATCCAAATAAATTATCAATCCAAAGTCATGACCTTAAATAAATGAATCCCTAACATTCATAGTAGACCAAATAAATCTTGCAACATAAAAATTGAAATATTTAATACTCTATCTTTAGCTAAAAGCCTATTTCATTTGAAAAGAGAAAACTATTTGGTTATGTGGTGATGATACTAGGAACTACGGTAAAAGCCCTCATCTCAGGAACCTTCAGCTCTGATCATCATTAAAAGCAGGTTCTACATTCTCGTGAGGGCTAGGATGTAAGCCTATCATAAAGGAAATTGAAAAGCAAAGGACGGTGGATAAAAGACAAAGTTAATTCTCAAGTGTGTACAATGTGAATTCATAAGCATAGCATGATTAGAAGTACTATCCATTAATAAATGTTTAAGAGAAAATAGCAATAGTTATTAACTGATAAGCTGTAATAAAATGGGAAGAAAAAGAGTAAACATTTTTAGGGGTCCAAAAAAATTATAACGATCAATTAGTAATTACTGAAGCTAGTTAACTTTATAACTGCTATTGTAAGCCCCTAAGTTGTTGGATGGATGCAACCAGCATGGTAGGATGGCCTTGCGGTGCGCAAATGGGTGGCAACATGGTGCGGCACATGATCCTGGCTAAGTGCTGAAAATGATGGGATTAGACCAGGGGTGCATGTAGGACTATATTACATACCTAGTGCTAAGATATGGTAGGTTGTGGCATGATGTGGGCAACGTTATGCACAAGTATCATATGTTAGACTAGATGGTGTGTAGAACAGTTTAGAAAGTGGCGCACTTGCACAATAGTTAGATGGGCACTATATGCATGTTGCATGAGACTGGGACTGGCATGCATGCTAAAATTGAGATATATAGGTGTGTATAGGACGAGAAACGGGACTTAGGGTGCAGCATGATGGGCAGTGTATGCATAAGCAAGGGCTGGCATGCTATTAGGTATTGATGTGCGCAGCAAGAGATCGGCATGATAGGGGCACACGACCGGCATGACCTGGCAGACTGATTGGCGCACAAGATAAAGGTACGGTGCACATGTGGCTAATAGTTGGCATATCAATTTGGGATGGTTAACTAGGGGACGGTTGACTTGGGCAGTTGGTAGACTGTTAGAGCATAGGCAACGAAGCAGGCTGTTGAGTCTAACTTATTCACAGTAATTACTTGGACACTTGGAAATGCAATATGCTTTCCAAAAAACTGCCTGGCGTACGAGAGCGGCTCGTTGGCTTAGCTCTGCCACGTGTTGATTGATGAGAGGAAATTGCTCTCAACCGTTCGGAATGTAAACGACAACCATTCCTGGCAGTAAGAGAAGTTTGTTCACTGCATTAGGCTTAGATATTTTCGTAAGTCGAGTGACCACACAACTCTCATAAGATAGTCTAGTGATTTATCATAGAGAGATTTGTCTGATGGACCTATGAAAAACCCTGTGCATTGTTTTGCTTATAGGAAGTAATCAGAATACAAGGCCAGACATGGCCCATAATTATGTTTTTCCTTTATGTTGTGCACTAGCGCATGCTTGATAATGTGTGGTACTTGAATTGCTTGTGTGTGTGACTGTTTCTGTGCAAAATAGGATGAAAATTTTCTCAAACTTTATCCAACACACATTTGTGGGAGGTACCAAGCGAAGAGCTGACTAGTACCTTGATGAGACTAAGACAAACATGGGTGTACAAATTTAGCAAAAAATTTGAGCCCATAAAACATCTGTGACAAGTGGCATTAGAGCCTGGTTTGGAACAAGCTAAACTTGAAAACATGATGGTGCAAAAATCTCTAATCATATGCAAGGCTTGAGAAGAATGTAAAGAATTGTGAGTCTGTGACCAGTGTAGCAAAATTCATATCAAAGGAACAGTTTCAGTTGGTTTTTGAAGATCAAAGACGATTTTAGACGGATTGATCTTGAAAGATGCTTATGAAGATAGATTAGACATTGTGTGATAATGGCATTTGAATGCGTTGTTTTCAGAGGTGGCTAAGTGGCAAGAAACTATGGACAATGTGAGTTAGACTATGATAGGTTTTTGTGGTCCAAGTATGTTGTTCCTTTGTATAAAAAGTCTTTGGAGTAGGTGACATCAAAGCATGATGAGACATTCTTGGTGGGTTGAACGATTCCAGATCATGTGTGATAGCTTAATTTTGCATTCACTTCAACACCAAGATTTTCTTAGTGGGGTTTTGAGGGAGGCGACATTCCCAATTTTGGTTTGAAAAAGGTGATGGCCAATTTGGATTTGATTGATGTGGGCGACACTGCGCAGAATTCAAATGGTGGGTTGGATTCGTCATTGTTCAAGTCTTGCAAAGGCTTTGAATGATGGAAGCTAGTTAAGGATGGGGTGTTTGGTTGGTCCTTTGTGTTTGCAATGTCGAGGGGAAAAATTGTCCTACTTGATGGCTTTAGATTTCAAGGAGAATTGAATTATACTAGGTAATGTCTTCCTATTTGTCTACCATTACATTATGTTGGTAAAATAGGTGCCATGGTTGTGGGGTTAGGCACTCGTTGTTCGGAAGAAAGTGGGTTGTTGAGACCTTGACATTAGGAAAGAATTTGCAAGCACATACACTGAATGTAGGACTAAAGTGTGACTGTGCATGCAATTGTTGCATTGGGCAAAGTTCATTACCTTTGTAGAGGGGAGCATTATGGGCAGTATGGGGCTAGCTTGTCTCATTGTAATGCCTCACAATTTTACGTTGTATTTTATTAATTAGTTTACTTTATTTTTTTAATTATTATTAAAAAAATATAATGTCTAAAAGTTTTATATCATATTTAATTGATTACTTTATTATATTATTATATAAAATTTACCTTACTACTATGGAAGCTATAGAAAATTTTACTCTTCTTTATCAATTTATAGTATTACTAGGAGTACGAGTGGTCAGTTATAGGACTTATTATTCTTATAGAATTATCCTAATTCTAAGAAGGGATTAATTAGAGTTATGAGGATTAGACTAATTACAGTCCTTAGGATTAGATTAATTAGAGTCCTAATTGATTAAACCACTTCCCACACAAATTATATGTATATATAACAACTAGAAATAAACCCTATTTCAAAAATAAAGGGGAAAAAAAATTCCACAGGCATTCAGAAGGGAAGCTACCCAATCCATAGTATCCACCCTCCTTAAAGCCAACGTTTCTTCTGCTCTTCAAGAAAGAATTCCATCACCTAGAAAGCGCCGCCGCAGTCCCACAGTTCTAGACAAGGATACATACGTCGCTTCAATTGAGAAGATCATCGAGCGAGATTCCTTCCCTGACATCCCCAAGCTGCGCGATCGCCTCGACTAGCTGCTAGCTATTCGCACCCATGACTTGGTACTTATCTGAGTTGCCCAGCCCAAGATCCTCGGACGTCGCCACCAACAAAAAACTGGAGACTCCGTCACTGATGCTTTGCTTCGCTCTGCCACTGCAACCCCTGGTTCGTCCTTTCTCCTAAATCCTTCTGTTACTCCCTCCTTTTATAATGAGAATAAAGAACACCTTATAGAAGATGAACTTGATGGCAATGGTGATGGAGGAGTAGAACTAGTGGATGTTTCGTTGTCGCTAGATGAATTTTTAGGAAGTATACGAGTGAGGATAATGAGAGCTCCTCGAGAATTATGGAAAAAGTATGAAAGAAGATAGATGGACACAGAAAGAGACACCAGGCATGCCGAATAATTCAGGTTTAGTTAGGATTTGTGTCCTTATGATACTATTTTTTTTTCCTAAATTTGAGGTGGTGTTTGTGGTTCTGACGTGTGACCGCCAACGAGTTTAAGGTTTTTGGTTTGGTTTCTAATTTCCAATTTCAAGGCTTTGGTTTATGTTCAAATCAAGACATTGAGGGGCTAACTTTTGAGTGCTGATGGACAACCTCTTTTTGAGGGATTCATGTTTTAAATTTACTCCTTCTCAGAAATTGGTTCCTAAGATACTGTTATGTTCATTTAGGAAAAGCCACCCTACTAGTTCTATAAGCATCTCGTAATATGACATAGTGTAATTCACACTATTTGTAAATATTGACCTAATAAATAAATATAAAAAAAAAAACAAAAATTGATTCAGATTGCTATTGGTTAGTTGTGCCATGATGTACAAGAATTTACATCTTATATTCAATGTTAGTGGTTTAACATGAAGCGCTTTAAGCTAGGAGCAAAACTATCTAGTAGAATCAATAATTGAAATTATAATTGATTTTTAGTCTCAAGATATTACTCTAGCATGTAAATAAGAAAAGAGCAAACCTAATTAGTTGAATGAGTTTAGGATTAAGTTTTGTGCACTAAGGAATTTAGATTTAATCATTTTTGACCGATACATGTTAGCCAAAAAAAAGAAAGAGAAGGGAATTTTTTTTTCTTTTCATCAATCCACTAAAGGTGTGATGCCATGAACGGTATAAATTAGAGTGCAATTAAGATTTCAGGTTAGATATTAATTAAGTTAAATGTGATAATTATTTTAGTAGGTGATCAAGAACTTGGTATAACATGGTCGACTCTTGGTTTGATTGATAAGTATTGTGAGTGCCTAAATCCATAACTATTGTATGTTGTTATGTTTCAAAACCTAAAAGGATATATAATACTGTATACTTTTTTTGAACTTACACTGAGCTGTAATTGCTATTACTATTACTGTTAGTTGGATCTAACTTTGTCTAGGTGTGTGGGCGACTTCACTAGGTAGCAGTAGGCTAGCCGATTGAACCCATAGCCCCCATAGCCTAATCCCCCTAGTGCACGACAGAAGCCATTTGTGGCTAAGGTGGGTCGTAGGAATTCCCGGGAATGCTCAGACATTGTTTTGGTAAGGTCATACCTTCCCAGAGTGATAAGGGATTGTTATGTTGGGAGTCATAAGATTTACTAACTACAACAAACACTATCTAATCATCGTATTTAAGTTGTTAGTTTAGAAAAATTGTTTATTAAACTCTTGACTTGTTACTGCTTGACTATTTGTAAAATTCTTGACTGGTTACTGCATGAGTATTCATGAAATTCTTGATTGTCGTTGCTAGACTATTTTATGAACTCTACTTATATTTTCTTGAACATTTTCATTGTACAAATGATTTTAACTCACATTGCACACACTTGACACTCATTGAGTCTTTTACTTATACTCGTTTTCTTCTTTAATTTTCTTTGATTTTCTTCTAGCAGACCTAAATCCTGGCCCTAGCTTTTGAAGGTTTTCTTTTGGAATGAGGACTTTGCAGTAGCTTTAGATTTAATAATTTTTCTGTTAAGGGAAGAACATTGGGCATTTTGAATTTCTATGTTTCTAGAATTATTTGTATTATTATGAATATTGGAGTTAATGTTGGAGTTGTCAATATTTAAGATCATGATTTTTTATAAGTAATAAACTTTTATTTGGGATTGAGTTTCACACCTTGAGACCAAACTGTATGGTTTGATTTTGGGACATGACTGAATGGTATCAGAGCCTAGGTTTTGAACTTATTCTATGTCAAGATAGGATCCTCGGCCTGTGGAATATGGGATAAAACTCTTAGGGATTGATTTGAGTACTAAGGCATATCCACTAAATGACTGATCGAATTCTATTTAGTATCAAGGTTGTGGAATGTTGATTTTGCCTTGAAATTTGGACTAAATTGACAAAGAATGAAAGAAAAATGGAGTGAAAGAGAGCAAGGGGTTGAAAAACGCAGACAATGAACAGTAATCGCACACAATGAACAATAACTTTGCACCAGGGCGCAAATGTTTTGCATCCCAGCGCAAAGTTTCTACCCAATTTTTGTAGAAGTGTGTGGAGGATAGAATGTTTGCATCGGGCTGCAAGGATTGTGTGCCCGAGTGCACGAGACATTAATTTTTGCATTGGGGCGCAAATTATGTAAGCCCTAGCACACAGTACAAGTTACTTCGACCAGAACTCTACTTTGTAGATATAAATACATGTTTTCTTCTAGAATTTAATGAGAGACAAATACATAAGAATTTCTAACTGCTTTTGAAATAGTTTCTCAAGATGGAGTGTAAAACGAGGGTGTTGGGTGTTTTTATGAGATTTGTGGGATTCAAGTTTGTACTTGCATTTTGATTTGAGATCAATAAAATTCTTTTCTTTATTGGGTGGATTAGGCATATTGCCAAACCAAGTTAAATCTTGTTGTTAATTGCATTAAATTTCTTTACTATTATATTATAGTTAAAATTCTAAATCATTCCAAGTTACAACATGGAGGATTGTTGTTAGGTTTACCAATTGATATAATTGAACAATTTTGGTACTTGATGATAGGATTCATGACATGCTAGGAGAGTTACCTCGGAAGTACTTTAGGATTTGATAGTTATCTCCCCCTTTGAGAATTGTGAATGCTTGCTATCTTCTTTTTGAATGACTACATAGCGTACCTTGATTTTTTTTTTTTTATTGATTTAGGCTTATTTTGATATGATTATGAGTCAAAGCCCACATAAGTAGGTTCATGATTTAGATGTTTCACCCCAGCAATCAAGGTTAGTTTTCAAGAGCTTATGTTATAATTTTAGATATGAAATAGGCATATGATATTGGGATAAAAACCTTAGGTTGATAAGTGAATTTTTTTTGGATTTATGAGAAAATTATATGATTAGAATGAGAAGGGTTTGAAAAATGAAAGGGAAGATTGAGAATCTTTATCGCAATAAGTGGCATCTAGTTAGGAACAAGGAGTGAAGACCACCATGGAATGTGAATTGTAAAACTTGGTGTACAAATCCATGCATATTGTTAAATACATTAGATATATTGCCACTAAGGGTTGAGCGTTTCAGTAGGAATTGACAGGGTAAGGATGTGTATATACATACGACTTCCTAAAAGTTAACAAGGTATAGTAAACATAGTACACATGATTGAACCTTATGTTACTTATGGCTACCCTTATCATGAAAGCATGAGAGAGTTAATTTACAAGTAGAAAGGCTTACATCAATAAACTCATAGGAGGATGAACCTTGCAAATCCATTTCAATTGGACTTGATCTATTAAACTTTTGAAACTTCTTGGATATTTAAGTTACTTGAAAAATAGATATATAATAATTGTACCTGAATATTATTGTGGTCCCTGTTTTGAGATATGAATCAAGTAGGTGTTTGGGTGAACTTAAGTTGTCAAATTAGAAGTTTTTGGATATATTTTGGCATAGAGGACAACTATTGGAGTTTTGGAAAGGAATGCTACATGAAAGAATGCTCCCCTAGGATCCTAGTTTTACATTACCAGTTTTTCTAATGGATATTTCTTGTAGTTTCTGGTTGAATCTAGAAAGGTTCTGAAAACAGGAATTGTGTAACTGTCTTTTAGGTGTTTATATCCACTTGAATCACCTCAATCCAATTTATATGGAGTAATTTATGACCAAAATACTAAGATGTGTCCAGTCAGAAGATATAGGACTTTGATTTCCCTAAAATGGATATTGGTGACAACTTTACTACTTTTTCCTAGTAGAATTAAGCAAAATGATCAACATGAAAATTTTAGGTTTATTTCTTAGGTTTCAAATTCCATCTAAATCACCTCAATTCGATATACACAGGGAAAGTTATGACCAAAACACTAAGATTTATCAAGTCTGGAAATGTAGGATTTTGATTTTCCGAAAATAAATAGTTTTAACTCTTTTACTACTTGATCTCCATAGAATCAAGTAACATGATCAACATACGATTTGTAAATCTATCTCATAGGTATTTTGACCACCTAAATCACTTAAATTTGATATACAAGGAGAAATTTATGACTAAAATACAAAGGTGTGGCAAGATAGAAAATACAGGGCTCTAATTTTCATAGAATAGAATATTGTGATGACTTTTACTACTCAATTCTAATTTAATTGGGCAATATGATCAGCATGCGAATTGTAGATCTATACCTTAGGTTTCTATATCTATTTGAATCACCTTCATCCAATATATATGGAGAAAGTTATGACAAGAATACTAAGATATGTCATGGTAGAATATATAGACTTTGAATTTTTTTTCGCTAGAAGATATTTGTGTTGCTTTTTATGCCTTGATTCTGATGGTACTAAGAAAAGTGGTCAACATATGATTTATAGCTCTGTTTGTTAGGTTTCTATAGGCATTGAATCACCCTAATCTGATATACATGGAAAATGTTATAGCGAGAATACTAAGATATGTCCAATTAGGGGCCTCCTAGACTTCAATATATCACCGTCTGAATTTTCTTCACAGTTATAAACCTAAGGCTCAATTTTAAACTTCAATGTTGACTTACTTGGACTGTGATGCCAACATAAACATTTTAGGTCTTTCTCTAAGTTTTCCAATACCTTAAAAAAAAAAAAAAGAAAAGAAGAAGAAGAAGAAGAAGAAAAGAAAAGAAAATCAAAACCATATGAGCAAAACTACCCAAATCATGGCTTAGAGCTAAGTAGATGATAAAAGAAGATTTTTGGAATTTAGTGTTGGAGATATGGAGTTTCTAAATTGTCACTTTGAAAAGGATCAACAATGTTCGGAAAAGTGGCTTATCAACTCCTTTCACTATCAAACTTTATGGTAATACATAATATCTTCTATGAGCCACAACTATGTAGGTATCAAGAGAATCCTTAACATATTACACAACATAAGAATTTATCACTTCAAGAAGAGTTGATGTACAAAGAGCAACTAGTCCAACTCTTAGACTAAGAATACACATACTATGCACAAAGAATATCCTACAACTATGGAGATGCTATAAGATTGAGAATATGACTTAAGAAAATAAGGAAGAAATACAAAAATATCACTAGGACTCTTCGCTAACTTAGGTTAGAATTTGGGGACAAAATTCTGTTAAGGGGGGTGGAATGTAATGCCCCACAATTTTACTTTGTATTTAATCAATTATTTTACCTTATTTAATTTTAATTATTATTAAAAAATACAATGAACACCCCAAAATTTTACAATTTATAGAATTTAAATTTTATTATTTTTAATTTTGTGAAATTTAATTATTCCTTATATTATTATTATTTTATTTAAATTTTGGGCCAATTTGTAAATTTTGAAAAGCTTAATTGAACAAAAATATAAAACTTAGGGACTTGCATGAAACCCCTCTAATCAACTAGGGCTAGGATGATATTTTAATTAACCAAAAGACTCAACTGAACAACTTACTAAATTAAGGACTAAATGTCAATTCTTAAAAATTGAATTTTATATTAAAAAGAAAGAAAGAAAGAAAATTTGCATGAAGTGAAGATGTGCTTTCACCCTCACCATTTCCTTCACCACCTTTCTATTTATCCTCACCATCTTTTTCATTTCTTTACCTTCACTGTGCTATCTCTTTCCCATTTTTCTCTCCACTCACCAACTCTAGCTACTATTTCTAGTAGCAAACACTGGTCACACCACCAAACATCCATCTTTCCTCTTACTCTAGCAAGCCCAACACACACACACACACACACACACACACAAACCTAGTTGAAAACCAAACAAAAGATCCCAACAAAAGTTGCTCGATCGGTGATAAGGAGGCGTTAGATCATTATTTTTGGCATAGGTTCTAGAAGTTTGAGGCACAGGGAATGCAACTGTGGCCTTGTATGGCTGATCGGAGCAGCAACAGCAGCTGAAAATAGAGGTTCTGTCACAACGGTGAGAAGGTGGTCTCATGGCAGTAAACTTCGATTGAGGGCCTTTTGGGCTTCAGAACTGAAAAATTAGCACACAATTGGATTCAAGAGAAAGAAAGAAGGAGAACAGTGGTGGTCTTGACGTTTTCCAGTGATAGCAGATGGTGGCAGCAGTGTGGCGACGATGGGGAGATAGTTTCTGCTTCTCGATGTGATGATCACAGTGGTGTGCTTGGTTTGTGAATATGAGGTTTCATCGATCAAATTATAGGTAATTCCTTATTTAATTTCAGTAAATTGTTAGGCTAAACTATGATGTAAGTACTAGTTAATTGAACCAAAATTTGATTTGGGACTAAGAACTGAAACGTGCATGAATGAGATAAGAATTAATGAACTTGGGGTTATATTCTTATTTGATTAAGTTTGATCAAATCAAAATAATTGATCGAGAAAACCTTAGATTTATGATTTGGGGTAGCATTGATATTGATTTAGGATTCATTGATATTAAGTTGAGACTCAATACAAGATTTATTATGCCAACAAGGAATTTATTATATCGAATACTCAAATCAATTTGAAACATTAAAACCAACATAAATGGATAAATCTAAGTGATTTTAGACTATTAAATGATATTGTTATAATTGTTAAGGAATATTAAAGTTGAACATGATTATGATTATAAGGATATTTTGATCATGCGATAAGGGTGAAGACCTAGTAAATCAGTAGACTGCAGCTAGTGCTTAATAGTACTGAGATCACAAGAGGTGAGGGTTTACCACTTTGGCATTTGACTTGAGTACAACTTATTCATTAATTGTTGAACCCTATGAAGGTTTCTCCCAATTTGGGTTATTACTTTGTATGACCATATTCGTTATCTGTTGAAAAATCCTATTAGGGATTCTATTAATCAGGCACCTCTTGTGCTTATCGTCTCATTAATAAACCCTATGAGGGTTGGTATTGACTTGATTATTGTACTTTGTTAGTTATTGTTTCTCCTGTGAGGGATCTACTAATTGGTTTTTGCTTGTATACTTTATCCTATGACATTATTGAATCTATTAGGTTCTGGTGATTTGATGTCTGTTCAAATTATTGTTATCATTGTTAATGTCAAACCCTGTGAGGTTCTTTTTATTCAAAACTACTTGATATTTTATTATTTTTATTGAAAATGACTATTTTAAATGGAACCCTATGAGGTTTTCTTGATTGGAAATTAGTTGATATTCTACCATCTTATGTTGAAAATGACTGTTTTAAATTGAACCTTGTTAGGGTCTCTTGATTGAAAATTACTTGATATTTTATTGCCTTCACAAGAAAATGAGTATTTTAAATCAAACTTTGTGAAGTTCTCTGAGTTTGCAAATTTTATTTGATATTGAACTGTTATCTAGTGACATTACATTTTACTAACTTATGGGAAGACATGGGCGATTACTAACCCATGGGACACTGTGGGTGGATATCACCCAAAGGGATGCCATGGGGGAGGATTGAGCCTAGGGGCTAGGTCTGAAAAATGCCAATGTAGAACAGACTGGCAGGCGCAAGTCTTTCTTGTTAGTACCCATCTATAATCCTAGCTTACAGGTAGCTGGAAACAGTGAACTATGAGTATAGGGATTTAGCATACAATCGACCATGCCATAAAACAAGTTATTACCCGCCAGTGCTTGAGCAAAACAGAATGACCAACAACTTATAAAAAAAATTGATTTCATGTTAACTATGTACACAATGTTGATTTCATTGAACTCCTTGTTATTATCAAGTTGTTTATTGAAAATCATACTTCATAAACCTTTTTTTAGATATTGTACTTTTTCTTTCCCTCACTAAGTTTTTAAGACTCACCCTCCTTATTATTCCTTATTTTCTTAGTCGGGGTTGAATGAAAGATATAGATTCCTAGCTCAAGTTGGAGGAAAACATGTTTTGTATTAGATCAAGTGATATATGGGTTTACATGTTTCCTTGGAATGCTATGTTTTAAATTTAGAGATATTTAGGTATATCAGGTCTAAATTGGTGAGGTATTGAAATATGTTAAATTAGATTAAAAATTGGCAGTATGTACATATTTTGATGAATGATGTGGGATCCCTAATGTTATATACATAGTACTTTTGTTGTAGTTACTTAAGTTGATGACTACTGTTATCTTTGATAATTTTTGAAAAATTTTTCTTATGAGCCTATTGACTGTAATGACTTTTATTAATCTTTTGGGGACAATATGAATTATTTTACTTTAAGTTGATTTGTACTTTAGTACTGAATTGAGTGAAGCCTCAACTTGTGTGCTATCTCAAGATAGGGTGCTACAAAGGTGGTATCAAAGCCTAAGTTTAGCAATAACCTAGGCAAGTAGGAATTGAGGTGATATATAACGAATCTGTGGGAAATAGGGGATTATACGTAGACTAAGAAGGGATCATTTGGTTACCTTGTATGAGATTGGAAGTCTTTCTATGGTCAAGAAAGGATTATGAATGAGATTTGAGTGATAATGAACGTTTTTTATTTAGACCTTTACTACTTTGACTTATGCTGAGATAAACATGGTTTAGGTTGCCATATATCCTATAATTATCTCTAAAAGATCAAGATCTTGATGTTCATTATAGATGTTGTTGTATATTTTGACATGAGTAAATTAAAAAGGAATTAAGGTTGATTTAGAGAAAAACTATGGCATCTCGTGAAGGGTTTTGTATAACTAACCCAACTCGAGCAAAACGGTAGGTAAGAGAGAGACCACCCAGTTCATGAGCTACTGCACAACATGTCTAAAGGCAAAGAGCATCGGCTGAGCAACCAATCCTGCAAGAGAAAGAGAATTCACAGATCCCTTAGGTTAAACAGCCAGGTGTGGGCTAACTAACAGAGCCCATGTTTTCGATGTGGCAATAATTTATTCAGTTTTGCCAGTAATAGGGTCAAAGTCATTGAGCATAGAATGTTGAAGAGCCTGTGGAAGATCAAGCTTTAGATCGATTCCTCTAGCTACAATCCCTAAAATTCCTACAAAAACTTTATGATAGAAAAGTCGAGATGTGGGCTACGAGCTTCGAAAAGATTTTTGGAACTCCATGATATCCAGATAAGTAAAAGATCTGATATGCCACATTCTTATTGGATAGTCTGGCTCATGATTGGTGGCAAATGATAAATCATAGGTAGATTATAGAGAGAACTCATCGGACCTGGGAAAACTTCACTCAGGAGTTTATGGAAAAATATGTACCGAAAGTGACCAAGTATGCAAAGAAAGAGAATTCATGGAATTGATACAAGGGGCATCCTTAGTTATTCAGTATGAAGCCATATTTAGTCGATTGATTTGGTGTGCACCTCACAAATTGACAAATGAAAGACGACAGGTTTGTAAGTTTATAGAAGGGTTATAGCCAGAACTTAGATGAGCCCTTCTCTCCCGTGATCTTTTAAGTTACAATCATGCAGTGAATAAAGTAGTAGAGGTAGAATCAGATCTGTGGGAGATCAAAAAGATTGAGGAAAATTGGTGAAAAGGGAGGTTACCTCCTAATGAGTAGAACAACCCTGTGAAAAAACTGCCAAAGTTACAAATTGGGGGTGCCAACTAGTGAGCTTATCAAACCAATAGATCCAAAAATCCAATACCCAAGACGTGTGGATTTTGTGGGAAACTAGGTCATGATAACTCTGAATGCTAGATAAAACAAGGTAGATGTGAAGTCTATGGTAGTGACTAGCACCTATTCAAGGATTGCCCAAATCAAATACGGCCAGCCCTTATAGAAAAGGGTAAATAGGTTGCAGGACCTAATGGAAAACCAAAGGTTCGTGCATGAGCATATGCCATAATAGAAGAAAAAGTGCCCGATCTCTCTAATGTGGTTGAAGGTACAATTTCTATTTTTGGAATTATTGGAAATACCGTTTATGTTCCTAGGACTTCGTATTCTTTCATATATGCTAAAATATCTAAAAAATTAAATATGCAACCTAAAGTTATGGCATGTCACATAGAAGTTCAAAAACCCTTAGGAATAGGGCTACTAACGGATGTAGTCTATTGAGATTGCCTGATTTTCATAGGGATAAGGAGTATTTAGCTGATCTTGTACAAATGCCTATATAAGGATTGATTTAGTCCTTCACACGGATTGACTATATAAACATCAAGCACAAATAAATAGTTATACCAAATGCCTCACTCTCAGGGACACGGCATCAGTACCTACATGCCGTCCCATAAATCATACATTCCCAATACCTATTATATCAGCGATTAAAGGCTAAGAAGATTTTAAGAAAATGTGGGAAAGGATTTTAGGCATACCGTATCAACAAACCCCGAGATACAATTAAGATTGAGGAGGTAGAAGTAGTAGCTGAGTTCCCGAAAGTAATTTTGGAATAATTAAACTTGTTATCCCTAGACAGGGAGATAGAGTTTGTAATCCATACTTTTCCTAAGACCACATTTTTTTCTGAGACCTTTTACCAAATGGCACCCATGGAACTTAAAGAATTGAAGAGTCAACTCCAAGAGTTACTAGAAAAGGGGTTCATTAGACTGAACACATCCCTTTGGGGAGCCCCAATACTATTTGTCAAAAAGAAGAATGGGTCTCTAAGGATGTGGATTGATTACTGGGAATTGCACCAGGTCACAATCAAGAATTAGCACCCTCTACCCTATGTGGGGGAGTTATTTGATCTACTACAAGGGTCAAGAATCTTTTCGAAACTAGATTTGAGACAGGGATACTATCAATTAAAGATTAAGGGAGAAGATATCCCTAAGACAACTTTCAATTCTTGGTACGGCCACTTTGAATTTGTGGTGATGCCCTTTGGACTAACAAATACGCTAGCTGCATTCATAAACTTAATGCATCAAATTTTCAAGCCGTACCTAGACTAATTCACAGTCATCTTCATCGATGACATTCTAGTATTTTCCAAATCCAGAGAAGAGCATGCTAAGCACTTGTACTTAGTTCTTAAAACTCTGAAGGAGCATTGGTTGTATGCCAAATTTAACAAGTGCTAGTTCTAGATTGAACAAGTGGCATTTTTTAGGCATGTCATATCTCAAGATAGGATAGTGGTTGATCTCTCTAAGATAGAGGTGATAGTCAATTGGAAAAGACCCAAAATTGTAATAGAAGTTCGTAGTTTCTTAGGAGTTGCTGGCTATTACCAAAGATTTGTACAAGACTTTTCTAAAATAGTTGGTTTGTTGACTAAATTAGCGTACAAAGATCAACCATTTAACTAGAGTGATGAATTTGAACGAAGTTTCCAGGAGTTGAGGAGCAGATTAACCACTGCTCTAATTTTGGCTCTTTTGGAAGGATTGGAAAGATTTATCGTGTGTACCAAAGTTTCTAAAGAAGGTCTTACATGTGTGTTGATGTAGAGGGGGTGTGTTATCGCCAACACATCTAGAAAACTAAAACCACATGAAGAGAATTACCTAACTCATGATTTGGAGTTGGCTGCAATAATTTTTACCCTAACCAAGTTGAGGTATTATTTTTATGGAGCTACATTTGAGGTATGCACTGATCATAGAAACCTCAAGCATTTACACTCTAAAAAGGACTTAAATATGCAACAACAAAGGTAGATTAAGTTTTTGGAGGGCTACGACTTCTCCATTATCTACCACCTAGGAAAGGTGAATGTGGAGGCAAATGCACTAAGTTGAAAAGCCAAAATAGCCCACATGCTAAAAAGAGAAGCACTATAATGTTTTAAGAAACAATTTTGATAGTGATCAAAATGAAATAATGAGGTCAGATTGCAGGAATAAAAGTACATCCTAAGCTATACAAGAAAATTTGACAAGCTCAAGACCGAGATAAATAGATATTGAAACAGAAAGGATGCTGGAAAATTTGAAAAAGTCTGAATTCAGCCTCAATAACAAAGATGCCCTCCTGTACCATAAAAGAATATGTGTGCTAGAAGGAATGAAAGAAAGCTTGCTAAATGAGGTACATAAAATGAGATACACGATACATCCGAGAGGCATAAAGATGTACCAAGATCTTAAGAAACAATTCTGGTGGCATGGTAGAAAGAGAGATGTTGCAGACTATGTGTAGAAGTGTTTGGCTTGTTAACTAATAAAGGTAGAACATCAACAACCATCAGGGTTGTTACAACCACTTCCTATTCCTAACTGGAAATGGGAACAAGTTGTGATGAATTTTGTAAGTGGTCTACCAACAGCTCAAGGAGGATACGATAGTATTTAGGTGATAGTAGATCAACTAACCAAGTCTTCACATTTCCTGCCAGTTGAAACACAGTCTAATGTTGAGAAGTTAGCGAAGTTGTACATAAAAGAGATAATCCAATTGCATGGAATCCCCACCAATATTATATCAGACCGAGATCTAAAATTTACTTCAAGATTATGGAAGAGTCTGCAGAAGCATTTGGGAACTCGACATGGTTCAGTTCTACAGCTTATTTACAATCAAATGGGCAATCAGAAAAAGTTATCAAAATATTAGAAGATATGCTTCAGGCATGTGTTTTAGACCTTGGAGAAGGTTGGATTCGACATCTCCCTTTGATCGAGTTTGCTTATAATAATAGCTATTAGTCTACTATTTAAATAGCACCGTACAAAGCTTTGTATGGTAGGAAATGCCGATCACCAGTATACTAAGACTTAGAGAAATACCAAGGTAGTACTGACAAGTCACTGAATACTATAAAACCTGAGCTAATTCAAGAAACTATTAAAAAAGTATAGGTGATTAAGTAGAGGATGAAGCAGCTCAGGATAGACAAAAAAGTTACATAGATATTTGAAGGAAGATTTAGAATTCAAAGTTGGTGATAAAGTATTTCTCAAGGTATCCCCGAGGACAAGAATTAGAAGAATTGGTAAGAGTGGAAAGCTCAGTCTGAGATATGTTAGGCCGTATGAGATATGTGAAAAGATTAGACCAGTAGCTTGCCATCTTGTGTTACCCCAAGAATTAGCAGGGATACATAACATCTTCTATATATTCGAAAGTATTACCTTGATCCATCTCACATCATTTCACCTGAGCACATGCAGTTGAAGGGTGATTTGACATATAAGGAACAACTAGTACACATTCTAGATCGACAATTCTGAGAACTTAAGAATCAAAAGATTCCCCAAGTGAAAGTACTATGGCCTAACCATAATGTGGAAGAAGCAACATGGGAGCGAGAAGATCTCATGTGCCAGTAATACCCTAAACTTTTTTAGTATTTAGGTAAGAATGTGGGAACCAGATTCTTATAAGAGTAGGAGGGTTGTAACACCCTAAAATTATATTATTTATAGAATTTAAATTTTATTATTTTTAATTTTGTGAAATTTAATTATTCCTTGTATTATCCTCACCAACTTTTTCATTTCTTCACTTTCACCGTGATATCTCTCTCTCATTTCTCTCTTAACTCATCAGCTCCAACTACCATTTTCAACAGCAAACACCAGCCACACCACCAAACATCAATATCTCCTTTTACTCCAACAAACCCAACACATACACACACAAACCCAGTTGAAAACTAAACAAAAGATCCTGGTGGGAATTGCTCGATCAGTGGTGATAAGGCATCAGATAAGCTTTTTGGGCATAGGTTCCGAAAGCTTGAGACACCGGTAACATAGCTGTGGCCTTGCATGGCTAATCAAAGTAATTGAAAATAAAGGTTTAGTCACAGTGATGAGAAGGTGGTCTTATGGTTGCAATCTTTGGCTGAGGGCCTTTCATGCCTCGAAACTAAAAAATAAGCACATTATTGGATTCATGAGGAAGAAATGAGGAAAACAATAGTGGTCTTGATGTTTTTCGACGATAGCAGATGGCGGTCGAGAGGTAGCTTCCTTTCCTCAATGCGACGATCATAATAGTATGCTTGGTTTGTGAATTTGAGGTTTCATCAATCAAATTGTGAGTAAAACTTCAATTAATTAATTAATTGATTCCTGATTTAATCTGAGTAAATTTTTAAGCTAACTTATGGTGTAAATACTAGTTAATTGAACTAAAATTTTGATTTGGGACCAAGATATGAAACATGCATGGATAAGATATGGATTAATGAACTTGGGGTTATATTCTGATTTGATTAAGTTTGATTGAACATGAATAATTGATCAAGAAAACCTTAGATTTATGATTTGGGGTAATTAGCATTGATATTAATTTGAGACTCATTGCTACTAAGTTGATACTCGATATAAGATTTATTGAGCCAACAAGGAATTTATTGTATCGAGTACTTAAATCGCTTCAAAACACTAAAATTGGAGTAAATGGATCAATCTAAGTGATTTGGGACTATTAAATGATATTATTATAATTTTTAAGGAATATTAGAGTTTGACAAGATTCTACTTATAAGGATATTTTGATCAAGTGATGATGGTGTAGACCCAACAGATCAGTAGACCATATATAGTACTTAATAGTACTGAGATCACAAGAGGTGAGGGTCTACTGCTCAGGTATTTAACTTGATTATAGATTATTCATTAATTGTTGAACCCTATGAGGGTTTTTCCCACTTTGAGTTATTGCTTTGTATGAGCTTACTCGTTATTTGTTGAAAAATCTTGCTAGGGATTCTGCCAATCTAGCACCTCTTCTGCTTATCATTTCATTGATAAACCCCTGTAAGGGTTGGTATTGATTTGATTATTGTACTCTATTAGTTGATGTTTCCTTTGTGAGGGATCTATTGATTGGTTCTTGTTTGTATGCTTTTATCCTATGACATCGTTGATGCTGTTAGGTTCTATTGATTTGATATCCATTCAAATTATTGCTATTGCTGTTAATTATCGAACCCTGTGAGGTTTTTCTAATTTGAAACTACTTGATATTTTATCATCTTTTATTAAAATTGATTGTTTTAAATGGAACCCTATGAGGTTCTCTTGATTGGAAATTACTTGACATTCAATCATCTTATATTGAAAATGACTATTTCAAATTGAACCCTGTGAAGGTCTCTTGATTGGAAATTACTTGATGTTTTATGGAATTTATTGGAAAATGTGTGTTTTAAATCAAACTCTGTGAAGTTCTCTAAGTTTGCAAATTTTATTTGATATTGAACTGTTATCTAGTGGCATTACATTTTACTAACCCATGGTAAGACATGGGTAGATACTAACCATGGGACGACATGTGCGGATACTAACCATGGGAAGACATGGGTAGATACTAACTCATGAGAAGACATGGGCGGTTACTAACCCATGAGACGTCATGGGCGGATATCATTTGAAGGGACACCACGGGGGGAATTGGGCCCAGGGGTTAGGTCCAAAAAATGACCGTACGAAAGAGACTGATGGACGCAAGTCTTTCTGGCTAGTACCTCTCTAGAAACCTAGCTTACAGGTAGCTGGAAACAGCGAATTGTGAGTGTAAGGATTTGTCATGCAATCGACCATGCCATAAAATAAGTTATTACCCGCCAGGTTGAGTGCTTGAGCAAAACAGAATGACCAACAACTTACACAAAAAATTGATTTCATTTTAATTATGTAGACATTGTTGATTTCATTGAACTCATTGTTATTATCAAGCTGTTTATTGAAAATCGTACATCATAAAACTTTTTTTAGATATTATACTTTTTCTTTCTCTTACTAAGTTCTTAAGACTCACCCTTCTTGTTATTCTTTATTTTCTCAGATAGGGTTGAATGGACGATATTGATTCCTGGCTTAAGCTGGAGGGAAACATTTTTTGTATTAGATCAAGTGGTATACAAGTTTACGGGTTCCCTTGAAATGTTATGTTTTAAATTTAGAGATATTTTGGTATGTCAGGTCTAGAATGGTGAGGTATTGAAATATGTTAAATTGGATTAAGTATTAGCAATATGCACATATTTTGATGAATGATGTGGGATCCCTGATGTTACGTACATAGTACTTTTATTGTGGTTACTTAAGTTGACAATTGCTATCATCTTTGATAATTTTTTAAAAATGTTTTTGATGAACCTATTGACTGTAATAACTTTTATTGATCTTTTGAGGACGATATGAATTGTTTTACTTTAAGTTGATTTGTAATTTAGGACTGAACAGAGTGGCACCTCAACTTGAGTGCTATCTCGAGATGGGGTACTACTTATAATGCCTAAGAATTTCGTATCATATTAATTAATTACTTTATTGTATTATTATATGAAATTTAATTTATTACTATGAGAGCTATAGAAAATTTTACTCTTCTTTATTGATGTATAATATTACTAGGAGTACGAGCGATTAGTTATAGGACGTATTATTCTTATGGAATTATCCTAATCCTAGGAAAAGATTAATTAATTAGATTAATTAGAGTCCTAATTGATTAAACCACATCCCACACAAATTATCTGTATATATATAACAAATAGAAATAAACCCAATTTCAACAATAAAGAGGAAAGAAAAATCTACATGCTTTCAGAAGGGTAGCTACCTAATCCCCAGTATCTACCTTGCTCAAAGCTAATGCTTCTTCTACTCTTCAAGAGAGAATTTCATCACCTGAAAAGCGCTGCTGCAGTCCCACAGTTCTAGACGAGGATACGTACGTCACTTCTATTGAGAAAATCATCGAGCAAGATTTCTTCATTGACATCCCCAAGCCACGCGATCGCCATGATTGGTTGCAAGCTATTTGCACCTATGACCCGGTACTTATCTGAGATGCCCAGCTTAAGATCTTCGAATGTCACCGCCAATTGAAAACTAGAGACTCCATCACCGACGCTTTGCTACGCTCCACCACTACAATCCCCGGTTCGTCTTTTTTCTGGAATCCTTCCGTTACTCCCTCCTTTTATAATGAGAATAAAGAAAACCTTATAGAAGATGAACTTGAAGGCAATGGTGATGGAGGAGTAGAACTAGTGGATTTTTCCTTGTCGCTTGATGAATTTAGGAAGTACCTGAGTGAGGATAATGAGAGCTTCTCGAGAATTATGGACTAAGTAAGAAAGAAGATAAAGGGACATAGAAAGAGACACCAGGTACGCTGAATATTTTGGTTTAGTTAGGATTTGTTTCCTTATGATATTAATTTGTTTTCTAAGTTTGAGGTTGTGCATGTGGTTCTGACGTGTGATTGCCGACGAGTTTAAGGTTTTTGGTTTGGCTTTTAGTTTCCAATTTCAAAGCTTTGGTTTATGTTCAAATCAAGACAATGAGGGGCTAACTTGTGAGTGCTAATGGGCAACCTCTTTTTGAGGAACACATGTTTTAAATTTGCTTCTTCTCAGAAATTGGTTGCTAAGATAGTGTTCTATTCTTCTAGGAAAAGCCACCCTAGTAGTGCTATGAGCATCCCATAATATAAAACAGTGTAATTCACACTATTTGCAAATATGACATAATAAATAAATATAAAAACAAAAACAAAAAATTGATTTATATTGCTATTGGTTAACTATGCCATGATGTACAAGCATTTACATCTTATGTTCAATGTTAGTTGTTTACCATGATGAGCTATAAGCTAGGAGCAAAACTATCTAGTAAAATCAATAATTGAAATTATAATTGATTTTTAGTCTCAATATATTACTCTAGCATGTAAATAAGAAAAGAACAAACCTAATTAGTTGAGTAAGTTTAGGATTAAGTTTTGTGCATTAAGGAATTTAGATTTAATCATTTTTTATTGATACACGTTAGCAAAAAGAAAAAAGAGAAGGGAAATTTTATTTTTCATCGATCCGCGGAAGGTGTGATGCTATGAATGGTATAAAATAGAGTACAATAGAGATTCCATGTTGGATATTAATTAAGTTAAATGTGATAATTATTTCGGCAAGTGATCAAGAACTTGGTACAACATGGTTAACTCTTGATTTGATTGATAAGTACTTTAAGTGCCTAAACCCATAACTACTATATATTGTTATGTTTCAAAACTCATAAAGATATATGATATTATATACTTGTTTCCAACTTACACTGCACTATAACTATATTACACTATGCATAAAAAGAAATATTTTTTCTTGTTTTGATCCTATAAAAAGAAAACCTATGCTTTATGATTTTAATGCTTCTAAACTAGTAATTAAATTTGATGATCAACTGATTACTGTTATTGTTACTGTTAATGTTAGTGTTAATTGGATCCAATGTCACATGGGTGTGTGAGGGACTTCACTAGGTAGCAGTAGGCTAGCTAGTTGAACCCCAAGCCCCCACAACCTAATCCCCCCAGTGCACAGCAAAAGCTATGTGTGGTTGAGGTGGGTCATAGAAATTGTTGAGGACACTCAGGCACTGTTTGGTAAGGTTGCACCTTGTCCAAAGCGATAAAGGACTACTACATTGGGAGTTATAAAGTTGACTGGCTACAGGAAACACTACCTGATCATGTATTTAAGTTGTTAGTCTAGTAAAACCATTTATTAAACTCTTGACTTGTTACTACTTGACTGTTTATAAAATTGTTGACTGGTTACTGCATTGCTGTTTATAAAGTTCTTGACTATTACTCCTAAACAGTTTTATGAACTCTATTTATATTTTGTTTAATATTTTCACTATACAAATTATTTTAATTCATGAACTCACGTTGCACATACTTAACACTCATTGAGTCTTTTACTCACACTCATTTTCTTCTTTAACTTTCTTCTGTCAAACATACATCCTAACCTAGTGATGATGCTAAACTTGCTTCTGATGAGAACCAAAATTGAAAGTTCTCTTTCAAAATGAGGACTTCATAGTAACTTTAGCTTTAATGATTTTCTAGTTGAGGGAAGAATATTGAGCATTGTGAGTTTCTATGTTTCTAGAATTATTTAAACTATTATGAATATTGGAGTTAATGTTGGAGTTTTCTATATTTAAGATCATGATTTTTGACAAGTGATATATTTTTGTTTGGAATTGAGTTTCATGCCTTGAGACTAGATTGTATGGTTTGATTTTAGGACGTGACAATTATGTTGTTAGATTCTAACTTGTAAGGAGCTAAAGGTTTTGGGTTGGATAGAAACTAGCGTTAAGTAGCTAATGAGTTAGCTAAATTATCAACCTTGAGGAAAAGATGGAATTGGTCTAAGCAAAATAGACAATGTTGGTTCAATTTGCTAGAATCCATTGGAAGTAATCCTATGTTGTGCCTGGTTTGTTTCTATTAAAGGATTGAAAGCATAGAGTTCCATCAAAAAGGTTAAATTATCCATTGAAAGTGTGAGGATTTAGATGAAAAATAAAGTTCGAAAGCGGAGAATTCAAATAATTTTGGCTTAGTAAAATTTTAAATCTATCAAAGCATAGCCAGAGAGGTTAAAAATGTCACAATTTATTGGTCCTTGGCAATATTTTCCAAGCACTTGAATGGCTAAAGTAATGGGAATCCATTGAGCAGTGAATGTAGGACTGCACGAGTGTGCATGGATAGGTAGGATTTATATTAGCGCAAAAAGAAGTTGAAGGTTTTGTAGAAGCACAATATGGCTACATAATAAAGTTTGCATATGTTGTAGCAAAAACAAGTGTGAGATCGATATTTGCTAAGTGAAACGATGAAGGGAGTGCCTTACTTCATCAATGTAGAAACGTTGAGAACTATAGGCTTAGTGAAGCTCAAAGCTAGTCTAAACACTTGACTAATTATGGGAATTGGTTGGGTGAAAAGAGTCTAAAATATGTCACAAAGTTCATGTAAATCCCCACAATTTTATTTCGTATTTAATCAATTATTTTATGTTATTTTATTTTATTTATTATTTAATAAAAAAATGTAAGTCTTAGAATTTCTTAATTATTTTATCCCATGTTTCACAAAATTCTGTTAATTTTAATTACTTTGCCATACCAGTTAATAGATGATAGTTATAAACTGATAATTAATATATGTATATATAACAACAAATAATAAAAATAACATTATAATTTTCTTACACAAAAATTATATTGTTACTAGGAATTAGTAATTGAAACCTTAGGAATTTAAATAAAGTAGTTAAATTAATTACAGAGTTACCTTATTCTTAGGAGATTAATAATTAAAGTGGCAGTTGAGTTAAACCACTTCTCCTATATTTACATATATAGATGATATGGGATAATCCAGTAAGCCCAATAGGCCCAACATCAAGTGGGATAGCTCAGGAGGCCCAACATCAAGTTTGTTTGGTCGACCTGCATCGACCTTACTTGGCAGGGTCCTTGGTTGACCCGCATTGATCTCAGGACCACTCCAGATGTTCTAATAGTAAGGTCTGGTCAATATGTATCGACCTCAAGACCTACTCCGGTGTTGATTCAGATCTCTATCGTATTTATTATCTAACAGAAAACATGCCACCGCATTAATGATGTATGACAACTGGTACAGTTGCTACCACCAACCTTGCCACCACCTTTGGCAGGGAGGCGCCTCCAAAGATACTATTCACCCTGAAAAATAGGAGATTCAGCCACCTGGAACAGTACCAGGATTTGGACATAGAATGACAATCAACCCCTTGGCAAAGACAAAAGTTAGTACACCTAATAAGGGCACCATGGTTAAATCACGCCTGGAGAAGGCTATAAATACTTCATACTCAACCACGCTCAAGGTAATGTCAAATACACCATAAATCTTCTATAGTTTTAGTATTCTATTCGATTACTATATCTCGATCAGAACTAACTTAAGCATTGGAGTGCCTTAGCTGGGGACACCTCTGCTAGTTTAACATGTGTTAAGGTTGCAGATCTCAAACCTCAAGAGATATGCAGCTTTGAGTACTCAACCTTCCTGATCGAATTCATCCTAAACACTACCCTTTTTACTATAAGCGACTTTCAGCTGCATCAGTTTTGGTGCCGTCTGTGGGAACCATTGAGATTGTAATGAAAAGATGGTAGACACACGCAGAGTAGCATCTGGAAGGGAGAAGAATAGGAGATCCTCTTCTCTGCCTCTCCCTAACCCCTAGCAAGGTATACATACCTCGGGCACCAGTGTCCCTCAGGAACAGGTGGTAATGTTCACCATGCCGTAGTTAATGCAGCTGATACACAAGTAGATTTCAGCCCAAATATCAACCCAGCTATCTACCACTTTGAACAGACACACTACAGTGCTTGCTCCTGTCGCCAGTGCAACTCCACAGCTATCCCCGCCAGAGAATAGATCTCCTGAGAACAGCTGCGGCCATAGAGAATCCAGGCAGCCACTCGCCAGGCACGAGATCAGTTCCAGACACCCACAAGAAGAGAGGAGATGATTAGAAATGTGGGAAGAGATAACAAACTCAGTAGATCATATTAAACCTAATCAAGGCATACAGCGCGATAAGGTCAAACGCTCTAGGCGTGACTACGGCGAAGAAAGAGAAGAGTCTACAAGCCATACACCTCGGCCCCTTTGAGCCTTGTAGCATGATAGGGCTCAGTGTGCTAGATTAGGTCTTGACCGAAATGCCACCCAGGCAGATCGGGACGAATGGGAAAAAGTATCCTATCAAGTCCAGAAATTGAACAGGCACCTCGACGAGATTTCAAGGAGAAATACTAACAAAGCACCAAACTTGGATGCCCCACAAAGATCTCGTTGGGAGAGAAGGTCCCCTTTCATTCAGGATATTATTGATGAGTGCATCGCCGTTGATACCAAAGTCCCAACAGGTCTGCCGAGGTATGATGGTTCTACTGATCCCAATAAGCATCTCATGCAGTTTGAGCACATGATGTAGTTGCATGAACATAATGAATACATCCATGCAAAGATGTTAGTGACCACCTTCCAAGGCATTGCACTGGACTGGTTCATGAAGCTTGAACCATCATTAATTTATTTTTATGACTAGCTGTGCAATAAGTTCTTACACCAGTTTGCTAGCAGAAAGAAGGTGAAGCTCCCTCAAATCCACCTCCACACTGTCAAGTATGGCGAGGGAGAGTCCCTCCATGATTTCTTCACTAGATTTAACATGAAGGTCCTGAAAATAGATAACCCCAAGATTGAGTTCTTGATTGATGTGCTGTTCCTGGGGCTTAGACACAAAGAGTGCACCAATGCATTAGTGCGGGAACATCCTGGGTCGATGAAGGAGCTATTGACTTGGCAAAAAGGTACATAATGCAGGAGGAAATGAACAAGCTTAAGTTTGGATCCTCCAAAGTTGAGAAGAAGAAGAAGGAAAGAGACGAACAAAAACACAAAGAGCGAGGTTAATCTTCGATCAAGCATTTCCATACACCATTGAACATCCCGAGAAAGAAGGTTCTTTATGCCATCCAGCATGATAACTCCTTAAAAAGCCCAAAAAGCTAACGGTGACTGAAGCCATGAAGAAATTAAAGAAATACTACCACTTCCATAAACATAAGGGGCACAACACGAATGAATACTTCAATATCCAAGACAAGATCGAGAGGTTGATCAAGTAGGCCCACCTCAAAAAATACATAGCCGTGGATGCTCAAACTAAAGGAGGCAAAACCAACCAAACTCCCCGTAGAGAAAGGTCGGTTGGCCCTAGGAGAGAAGATAAAGGAAAAAAGCCTGCCCAGGAAGATCGCCCACCCAGCAGAGGGGTAATTGACATGATTGCAGGAGGTTCTACTAGGGGGAACTCTATGTCCATTCAGAGGCAAACACAAAGGAGGTTTGAGTCCAATAAAACTTCGCTTGTCGAGATAACTTTTCACTTCACAAAAGAGCATAGAACCCATTTCATTTACCGATGCCAACCTGGCCCACCTCAAGGGTAGAAATGTCGATCACAAGACAGACTGTCCGATGATCGTCTCTGTAGAAATTACAAACTTTGAGGTGCACAAAGTTCTGATCGACAACGGTAGCTTAGCGAATGTTATCTTCTTATCCATCCTAAAGAGGATAAACATAGGCAAATTAAAGTTCAATTCTGTGCGCACGTTGCTGGTCGGATTTGGGGGGTTAGAGATCATACTGGAGAGGTCGATCAACTTATCCACATCTTTTGGAGAGGCTCCTCGGAGGAGGATTACCTTATGGTCGATGCTCAATTTGCCTATAATGCCATCATAGGCTGATCTGCCCTCAATAACTTTCGTGCCATTGTGTTCACTTATCATCTGAAAGTCAAGTTTTCGATCCCAGCGGGCACGAGCAAGCTCTTGTGCAACCTAAAGGAGGCATAGAGATGTTACAACATCTTAATCAAGTCAATCGAGCAGAAAACTCAACCACAGTTGAAGACTTCGGGGGACACCTCTGTAGCGAAACCCAAAGAGTCCCAGGCTAACAAGAAACAAAAGCTTGAAGACACTATAGTAGAGCCCATCGAGGAGTTTAAGGCCATTGAGCTCAAATAGGATAACCCCAAAACGACAACATGCATTGGAACAGACTTAGCCCCCACTTAGAGTATCTCATGGTTGATTTCCTAAGAAAAAATATCGATGTATTTACTTGGAAGGCATCCAACCTCCAAGGGATCGACCCCAACATCATTGTGCACCACCTTAACACTGACCCCTCGTACAAGCCAGTTAGATAAAAGATAAGGACATTCAATGCTAAAAGGACGTAGATTATTAAGGAGGAGGTTAGAAAACTCTTAAATGTAAGATATATTATAGAAATTCAGTATCCCTCTTGGCTTTGTAATGTTGTCCTAGTCCCAAAAACTAAGGGATAGTGGTAGATATGTAATGATTTTACTGATTTGAATAAAGCATGCCTTAAGGATCCTTACCCCCTGCTTTGAATAGATTTGCTAGTCGATTCAACTACTAAGTGTGAATTATTAATTATGATGGATGCATTTTAAGGCTATTATCAGATCTTCTAGCACCCGAAGATAGGGATAAAACATCCTTTGTTATTCTTAATAGGTTATATTGCTTCCTTGTCATGCCATTCGGATTGAAAAATGCTGGGGTAATTTATCAGTGGCTAGTCAACTTCATGTTCAAAGATAAGATTGGGAAATCGATGGAAGTTTACGTCAATAACAGATAGTCATGATGGAAAAAGCCCAAGACCACTTGCTCAACCTTAGTCATACTTTTAAGATATTGAGAGCATTTAGATTGAAGCTGAACCTAAACAAATGCATGTTTAAGGTTCGAAGGGGAAAATTTTTGGGCTATATGGTCAACCAAAGAGACATTGAGGCTAGTCCACAAAAAATTCAAGCTGTTTTAAATGTCACCCCTCAGAACAGTTCGAGACATTTAGAGATTGGTAGGCAGAATTGTGGATTTTGGAAGGTTCATCATGAGATTGGCCAACAAAAGCCTCCCCTTTTTCAAAATTCACAGGAATGCCAAAAAGATAAATTTTCAATAGATGAAATAGTATGATCGAGCACTGATCAAGTTGAAGTAGTATTTGGCCTCACCCCCGATATTGGCGAAACCCGAGCTGGGAGAAGTACTTCAGATTTATTTGGCAGTCTCACAAGCATTGATTAGTTCAGTACTGGTATCGACCCAAGATGGCAACCATCAACCAGTCTACTATTACAGTAAATCACTCCAAGGGCCAAAACACAATTATTTAGAAATTGAGAAATTTGCGTAGCATTAGCGACCGTTGCTTGGAAGCTGAGACCGTACTTCCAGTCTCATTCTATCATAGTGCTAACCAACTAACTGTTGATGCAAGTGTTGACAAAACCCGATACGTCAAGTAGATTGACCAAGTGGGAGATCGAGCTAGGAAAGTTCGATATCAATTTTCAACCTCGAAAGGCTATAAATGCGTAGGTACTTACCGACTTCATTGTAGAGCAAGTCAACTTGCCTGAGAAGAGTATCCCAACCCTTTTTGTTTAGACCTTGCACGTTGATGGGTCATCGACCACATCTGGAGATAGAATAGGGGTTGCTCTTTGCTCCCCAGATGCTGAGGATTACGATTTTACAATCAAACTAGATTACACAATCATAAATAATGAGGTTGAGTATGAGGCCGTACTGGCAGGAATGAGAATGGCGCTTGAGAGAGGGTTCAAACACTTGGTTGCTATTATGGACTCCCAATTAGTAGCGGAGCAAGTCGAGAAAAATTTTGAAGCCAAAAAATAATCGGTGACCCGGTTCCTAGCCGAGGTAAAGAAGTTGCAGCAATCATTCAAAGGATTTACTCTCAGCTAGGTCCCCCATCTGAGAATGAATGAGCAAATGCTCTCTCCAAATTTGCCAACTCCATCAGAGAAATAAGAGATAAGAAAATCACATTTTTGATTTCGGATAGGCCGTCAATTGCACTTTCTGATGAGAACTTGGTAACAACCAATGAGGAAATGATAGTTTCTTGGTAGACCTCAATAAAGCTATATCTCAACTAAGGCACTATCCCCGACGATAGGAATGAGGTGTTGCTCCTTCGAGGTCAAGCTTTCAAATTTACCCTCGATGAGCATGGTTCATTATACAAAAGATCCTTCACTAGACCCTCTTGAGATGCTTAGATCAGGATCAAGTGTTGGAAGTATTACAGGATATTTATGCAGGCATGTGCGGCAACCATTCTGGAGAAAGGTCCCTTGCCCACAAAATAATCAAGTATGAATATTTTTGGCCAATATTATTGAAAGACTCCATGGATTTCGCACGCAAATGTGCATCATGCCAAGTCCATTCCAATCTGCCTCACCAGCTGGTCGTGACGATGGTTAATATCCAAATTTCCTGGTTGTTTGATCAGTAGGGAATCAATATAATGGGCTCTTTGCCAAAATCAACAAGAAACAAAAGTTTTTAATTGTAGTAGTGGAATATTTTACCAAGTAGGTTGAAGCCGAGGCTATCCCTATGATAACGGATGCGGCTATAAAAAGTTTTACATGGAAAAACATCATTTGCCATTTTGGCTTACCCAAGGTCCTTATTTCAGATAACGGTACTCAGTTCCAAAGTAAGAGTACAAGAGGTTAGTGCAAGGCCTTGGGTATTGCACAATATTTCACCTCGATGGGCAACCTTCAGTCGAATGGGCAGACCAAGGTAATCAACCAGACTGTTCTTGACTAGTTGAAGGCCAGAATTCAAGACACCAGTGTGAAATGGGCAGATGACCTGCCCAGCGTGCTATAGGCTTATAGGATAACCCCTCGAACAGCCTCTGATCATACTCTTTACAACCTAGTTTATGGGTCAAAAGCAGTCATCCATTCGAAATTGATTCAACATATTGCTTGGGTCATCTATTTCCACCCACTAAGAAATACGTCAAAGAGGAAGCTTGATCTCAAAATTATTGACGAGCATCAACAGGAGGCTTATAATAGTATGTAGCACTATAGGTTGAAGATAGCCCAGACTTATAATAAAAGAATCAGAGAGCGTCATTTCAATATTAGAGATCTTGTGTTAAAAAAGATGGAGGTCTCCAAAAATATGGGCAAGCTCAAACCAAAATGGGAAAGGTCATACTCCATTGTCAAAGTAGTGAAACATAATGCCTATAGGTTGGCCAATATGCAAGGAGAGAAACTCCCCCACCCGTGGAACGCAATCAATCTCAGGACATTTTATATTTGAAAATGTATAGTTTTTATCTTCACAGCCCTTTGGCTTGAATAAAATCCCAATTATATTGCATTCATTGTTATCTTTAATAATTCTAGTCAGACCCGTAGTCGATAACTAAGTAGCCCCTTGCTACCACCTAAACGGCTCCTAGCCGTCCAAGTCTCTAGTCGACAACTAAGCAGCCCCTTGCTACAATCTAAACAGCTCCTAGCCGTCCAAATCTCTAGTCGACCCTATAGTTGATGACTAAGCAACCCCTTTGCTGTCACCTAAATGGCTCCTAGCCGTCCAAGTCTCTAGTCGACTCCATAGTTGACGACTAAGTAACCCCTTGTTGCCACCTAAATGGCTCCTAGCTGTCCAAATCTCTAGTCAACCCCATAGTTGATGACTAAGCAACCTCTTTGCTGTCACCTAAATGGCTCCTAGCCATCCAAGTCTCTAGTCGACCTCGTAGTCGACAACTAAACAGCCCCTTGATGCCACTTAAATGGCTCCTAGCTATCCAAGTTTCTAATCGACCTCGTAATCGATGACTAAGCAGCCCCTTGCTGCCACCTAAACTGCTTCTTGCCGTCCAAGTCTCTAGTTGACCCCATAGTCGACAACTAAGCAGCCCTTCGCTGCCACTCAAATAGCTCCTAACCATCCAAGTTTTTAGTCAACCTCGTCATCAACGAACAAACAGCCCCTTGCTGCCACTCAAACAACTTTTAGCTATCCAAGTCTCTAGTCGACCCCATAGTTGATGAATAAGCAACTTTTTGCTGCCATTTAAAAATGGATCTTAGCCATCCAAATTTTTAGTTAACCATCTAGTCGACCTCTATGCTAACGAATAAGCTTTTCTAGGCAACCATCTGATTTTTGTCAACCCTGTAGTTGGCAAAGGATGCAATTCCTTTTAATGGGTAGTTAACTCCAAGGGCTAAACAAATAATCGATCAGGAGTATTAATCAATCAACAACACAATTGTACAACATAATTGCTACACACAGGCAATCAAGTACTTTCCTCATTATCACAATAGGAATTAAAGGCTATGAATGGCACAACAAGATGTAAATGAAAAGGAAATATGCCTTTATTCATCATTTGCTAGCAGGTCACAAATGAAAAAAAAAAAAGAGAGAGACAAAAGCTGGTTCAGTTTTAGCTCGGCTCTTCTTGCTCGCCTTCAGCCCATTCTGAGTCTAGTTCTAGCGCCGCACAAGCGAGCGAAGAGACTTCTTGGGGAGGTTCAAAAGGTCCCAGGAGGTCACCCATAAAGTTAGTTGACTGTAGCACGTACTGTGCTAGATTGACCTTTTCATTCTTCATTTAGGCTATGAGGTCTTCCGCAAATGTGAATTCAGCAAATATTTGCTCTAGCCTGGTATCGACCTCGGCCTTATTCTTTTGAGCCTTAGTCAGTGGCGCATTAGGTGCAGCAATAGTAGGTTCACTCTTCGAGGCCTACTCGATGCCACTCTTCTCTAGCTCAGGATAAAGCTCCAATCTCTCGTTAAGCGTGAGTCTCATTCGACTTCTATCCTCAACTCAAAAAGCATAACCTAAGTGCTCAAGTTGCTTGATGGCCTTATGGAATGCTTCAAGAGCATCATCAAATGATGCAACTGCGCTGGCATCCTAAAAAGCCATGCTCACCATAAATTATTCAATAGCCTTGCGCCGCATCATGGGCAGATGTAGGAGGAAAGCCTCTTTAGCTTAGCTGGTCGCCTCAATGTGACCTCAAGCCCAACCAAAACTAAAGCTCACCTGCAAGTCTAGCTAAGCCTTCTTTATAATGTTGTCCATTTTACTCTAATTCTCGATGGCCTGGATCAACTATTGATCCTTCAAGTCATGCTGCTCTTGGAGGTCGGCTATCTTCTTATTCAGTTACTCGACCTAGAGCTGGGAGAACTTGAGCTGTACCTTCAGCATTTCCATTTCCCCTTCCACTTTCAACTCCTCCTTAGCAGCCAAAGCCATCTCAAATTATCGGTACATGTTGCAGCCCAGATGTCCTATTTGAAACACAATAATATTATTTTTTAAACTAATATACGAGGAAAATTGTGGTTGAGACTATCGATCTCATACTTACCACATTGCAGCAGTAGGACATCACCTTTATTATCCTAAGCTGACTGAGGTTCATTAGCTTTCATTGGTTAGTCATGAATAGCCCTGATGTCATCCACTTTAGAGCCTCATTACCCGTCGACCTTCCTTAGATGATGGGGGTCGAGTTGGTCATCTCCTAATTTCATTTGGTGATGAATTTGGGAGGGAACAGTCGAGGAAGCTGAAACATCAAATTGTCACCCAATTTACCAAATAGGTCATAACTTGTCATAGCCTTCTACTTTCCCTTGCCCCCAGTGGCCTTTTTTGGGGCTAAACCTTCCTGTTTGATCATTTGCTTCTTGCCCCAACCTGCAGGGCTATTGTGTATGGGCTTCTCCTGATGAGTAGATTAGGTTTTAGGAGTCTGCTTGATTTGTGGTAGGGGCGGTGCGAACATCAACCTTGTTGAACCTACCTGCTCAACAACACCTACTCGTTGAGCGGCAGCAGCTCGATAATGTTCCTCAACCTTCAACACCCGAACTTGGGATTCATTGCGATTGCGAACTATTATTTCATCGTGATCTACATGGGCAAATAAATTAAGCAAACAATCAAAATCATACAGAAAGATCAGTGCTCAATAAAAATAGTCGATAAAAAGTTTCTACCTAGACGATCACCTACAGGCAGGTCAAGTTGGGCAGGTCATAGGCTAGCCAAAACCAAACACCTCTCTTCAGTCAGAACTGAGGCTCCATTTGCCTAAATCTGACCAAATCCTGGATGAAAGTGTTAGGCCAACTAGGTGTTTGGTTTTTGGGCATCTCCATAGGCCCTATCCACCAGCCCCTTGGAATGGCAAGAACCCCCAACCCCTGAACATAAAAGAACTATTTTTTCCACTCTTGCCCCCATGAGAAGAGGTGGGGGACACCAGAAACTTCCACCGAGGTCGAGCAATCAGGTAATAAAAACCAGACTCTTCAGTGCTACTTGACTTCTGGGACATAGTTAGGTGGAATAAATTTGAGAAATTGGCAAAGACTCATGTTGGTTGTACAAGTGCATTAGTACGGTAAAATTATATAGTGTGGCAAAATAGTTCAAGAGTAATTAGGTGATGTAGACTTCTAGACCCAGTAAGAGGTCGACTATTGGTTGGGCGAACAGAAACTTAAGGCCGCATTTTAACCCCTCCTTGAACATAATTATACCCCCAGGGAGTCGACGCATCCTACCCTGAGTTGCTAACGCTATCAGCTCATACTCTTCGGGGATGTGGTATGCTGCCCTAATATGGACTAAGTCAGTAGGAGTTATCTTGGAAGCTATTTCAGTATAGTGATCGAGAGTAAACAATCGGCCTTAAGTTATAGGTATATCACTAAGGCCAGCTTCCTCTTCCAAAATAACCCTAACATCGCTCAAGCTACTGAAACTACTCGAGCTAGAGCTATCGCTCATAGATGAGCTCAATTCACTCTCATGAGATGTTTCAAATATACTCTCCACCCCAGTCTCCCCCTCATGGGCCATACTCTATGACCTAGTGTTATCACTATCAAAATTAGTAGACATGTTTTCACAAATAAAAAGGTAGAAAAGAACGAGAATGGCAGAAGCACTTACAATGGAAATCTCGAAAAGGCAAAGCGCACAAAAGTTGGAAGAGCTTCAAAGACAACAATTCAACCAGAAGTATTGACAGCAAAAGTTTAAATGGAGTTAGTTATCCTACTATTTATAGGCGTTCGTGCGCGGGAATCCGAGTAACTGTTATGATGATTGCCTGTCCTAGTACACTTTATATTCTGCGCAGTCATGGCACATTAAATGCAGTCAAGGACTCAAATACCCTAGTCGAACATGGTAACCACCATAACTAAATGTAAACTCCCTGCTCCTTCTTGTCGATAAGCTCAATCAGGACAGCAAGTTGGGGGGACTCATGATATGAGATAACCCAGTAGGCTCAACATCAAGTGAGATAGTCCAGGAGGCCCAATATCAAGTCATTTGGTCGACCTATATCAACCTTACTTGGCAGGATCCGCGGTCGACCCGCATCAACCCCAGGACCACTCCAAATGTTCTAATAGTCAGGTTTAATCGATATGTATCGACCTCAAAACTTTAGCATTGACTCAGATCTTCACCGTATTTATTAGTCTAACAAACAGCATGCCTCCGCAGTAATAACGTGTGACAATCGGTACAGTCTCTACCACCAACTCTGCCAACCCTACCACCACCTTTGGTAGGGAAGCGCCTCTAGAGATACTATTCGCCCTAGAAAATAGGAGATTCAGCCACCTAGAACAGTACCAGGATCTGGACATAGAATGACCATCAACCCCCTGGCAAAGACAAAAGTCAGTACACCTAATAAGGGCACCATGGTCAAATCACGCTTGGAAAAGGTTATAAATACTTCATACTCAACCACACTCAAAGTAATGCTAAATATGCCATAAATCTTCTATACTTTCAGTATTCTATTCGATTACTATATCTTGACTAGAACTAACTTGAGCGTCGGAGTGCCTTACCAGGGTGCACCTCGACTAGTTTAACATGTTATGGTTGTAGATCTCAGACCTCAAGAGATATACAGCTTTGAGTAATTGACCTTCCTGGTCAAATTCATCCCAAACACTACCCTTTTCACTATAAGTGACTTTCAGCCGCATCAATATATATACACAAATACATAATCCTTGAAAGTAAAGTCGTAATAATATTATTAAATTAAAATAAAGGGACGAAGAAAAGAAAACTAGAGTAGTTCTTCCCAAGCCCTATCCATCGGCGGAAGAATCACTGAGTAGGGATTACCATTGGTCTGCCGCAAAAGAAAACAAAACCCAGCAATTGTAGTATAAGTTTGTTGGTTACTGTTACTTGAAGAAAATCTTATGAATATGATTTTATTTTTATTTTTTGGCCGCAACTCATTATCTTCGAATTGCTCTTTGGTGAATGGAAATTTATCTAAAATATAGCTGTCAATTTTGATTCCCACAAGGTTAATTTTCAATTACTACTTTTCGACCTCAAATGTTGCTAGTTAAAGTGCAGCAACTGCAATTGTTGGCTTGATATAAAAAAATGAAACAATAGAGAGAATCGATAAGGGTAAGCAACATTTAGGTATGTGGGTTTTTATTTTTGATGGGTTAAATTAGTAGGTGTATAATTTTATATATATATATATATGTGTATATATACATGTGTGGGATATGATAGATTAGTAAATCGATTTTGATAAATTGATTGAAGGTATAATAATATGGTGAGTTCTTTTTTTTTCTTTTTCTTGGAAATATATTCTTTTACTATTGATTTCTAACTACAGGCTAGAGGTTTTGGTTGATAACTTTTATAAATTCAGATTTTTAGTTCCTGGTGACAAAACTTGACCCAATTGCTGAATTTTAGATATGTCTATTTGATTATATTAGGTTAGAAATTCTAGAAAGTAAAGTCATCTAGTATCAAATAGGGTTGTTAGGTCTTAAGGTACTATAGATTTATCGTACCTATAAAGCTAGTTTTGGTGAGTTTTGTCTTGTCAATCAATTAAATTGGTGATTAAAGTATTTAATAAATAAGTTAGGCAACTCAGTTGTTCATTTGATTGATTCTGAGATAAGAAATTAACGTGTACGATTAATCTCAAAAGTGAGTGCCTAAACCTATAACAACTATGTATTGTTATGTTTCAAAATCCAGAAGGATATATACTATTGTATACTTGTTTTCAACTTGCACAACATTATAACTGCACTCCACTATTCACAAAAATGATTTATTTTGTTTCCTAATACAAGAAAACATGTATTTTATGATTTAATACTTCTAGACTTAACAATTTATACTCGATGATTAGCAAATTACCATTACTATTACTGTTATTGCTACTGCTACTGCTGTTATTAGTTGGATCTAACTTGATCTGGGTGTGCAAGGGATATCACTAGGTAATAGTAGACTAGCTAGTTGAACCCCAAGCCTCCATGGCCTAATTCCCCCAATGCACAATGAAAGCCTTTTATGGTTGAGGTGGATTGTAGGAAATCCCGTGGATGCTCAAGCACTGTTTTGGTAAGGTCGCACCTTGCCTAGGGCAATATAGGATTATTACGATAAGAGTCATAAGGTTGACTAGCTACAACAAACACTTTTTGATCATCGTATTTAAGTTGGTAGTCTAGGGAAACTGTTTATTAAACTCTTGGCTGGTTACTGCTTGACTATTTATAAAATTCTTGACTTGTTCCTGCTTAACTGTTTCTAAACTTCTTGATTGTTACCGCTAAACTATTTTTTGACTTTTAATTATGTTTTTCTCAAATATTTTTACTGTACGAATTCTCGAACATTTTCACTGGACAAATGATTTCAACTCATAAACTCACATTGTACACACACTTAGCACTCACTGAGTTTTTTACTCATACTCATTTTCTTCTTTAACTTTCTTCTGGTAGATCTAGATCCAAGTTTTAGTGAGGAGGTGGATCATGCATATGATGAGAATCAAGAGTAAAGACGTAGTTTTGGATTTTCGGTGGACTAGTAAATTTCTCTTAATTTTATTAGTTTCGTTTGTCTATTATGGATTTTATTGTGTTTTAGTTCTAAAAAGGTAGTGAAACTTTGAGTTTTAAGTTATAAGACTAGCTTAGATTGGTTTGAGTTTTGTTCCACTTTATGATTTTGTATTGCTAGTATTATTTATTTGGGATTGATTTTTGTGTCTCGAGACTAGTATACATGATTCAATTTAGGGGGCATGACAAAATGTTATCAAAGCCTAGGTTTTGAACTTTGGCTATGTTGAGATAAGATCCTCAGACTGTGGAATATGGAATAGAACTCTTAAGATTTGATTTGGGAATTTGGTTCAATCACTAAAATGATTGATCAAGTTTTATTTAGTATTGAGATTGTGGAGTATTGTCATTAGGTTTGCCAATTGATACAACTGAACAATTTTGGTACTTGACAATAGGATTCATGACATATTAGGAGACTTAGCTCAAAAGTAATTTAAGATTTGATAGTTTTCTCTCCTTTGAGAATTGTGAATGCTTCTTATCTTTTTTTTTGAATGACTATTTAGCATACTTGGATATTTTCTTTTATTGATCTAAGCTTATTTTGATATGATGGTGAGTCAAAGCCCACATAAGTCAGTTCATGATTTAGATGTTTCACCTTGACAATCAAGGTTAGTTTTCAAGAGCTTAGGTTATGATTTTAGATATGATTAGGCATACAATATTTGTATAAGAACTTTAGGTCAATAATTGAAATTTGTTTGGATTTATGAGAAATTATTTTATTAGAATGAGAAGAATTTGAAAAATGAAAGGAAAAAAGTGAGAATCTTTATCGCATGGAGTGGCATCTATTTAGGAAGCAAGAGCGAAGACCACCATGGGATGTGAATTGTAGAACTTGATGTACAAACCCACACATATTGTTATATACAATAGATATACTACCACTAAGGGTTGAGTGTTTCAGTTGGAATTGGTAGGGTAAGGATGTGTTAAGTACATACGACTTTTAGTTAGTTAACAAGGTACAGTAAACATAGTGCATAGGATTGAACTTTATGTTCCCTATGGCTACCCCCATAATGAAAGCATGAGAGTCAATTTACAAGTAGGAAAGGCTTATATCAATAAACTCATAGGAGAATGAACCTTGCAGTTCCATTTTAGTTGGACTTGATTTATTAAAGTTTTTAGACTTCTCAGAGATTAAAGTCACTAGAAAATATATATATATATATATATATAATAATTGCACCTGAATATTTTTGTAGTCCCTATTTTGAGATATTAATCCACTAGGATTTTGGGTGAACTTAAGATGTCATATTAGAAGATTTTGGATATATTTTAGCATAGAGGACAAATATTTGACTTTTGGAGTGGAATGCTACTTAAAAGAATGCTCCTCTAGGATCCTAGTTTTACACAATCAGTTTTTTTTAATGGATTTTTCTCATAGTTATTGATTTAATCTGAAAGGGTTCTAAACACAAAAATTGTGGTTCTATCCTTTAGGTGTATATAGGATCTTTAATCACCTCAATCCAAAATATATGGAGTAACTTATCACCAAAATACTAAGATGTGTCCAATCAAAAGATATAGGACTTTGATTTCCCAAAAATGGATATTAGTGACATCTTTACTACTTCTTGCCGATCGAATTAAGCAAAATGATCAACATAAAAATTCTAGATCTATGTCTTAGGTATCTAAATACTACTAAATCACCTCAATCCTATTTATATAGAGAAAGTTATTATCAAAATACTAAGATATATCAAGTCTGGAAATACAGGATTTTAATTTTCCAAAAATAAATAGTTTTGACTCTTTTACTACTTAATCTTTATAGAATTAAGTAAAATTATCAACAATATATTTGTGAATTTATCTCTTATATTTATACATCCATTTGAATCACTTCAATTTGATATATAGGGAGAAAGTTATGAGTAAAATACAAAGGTGTGGCATGATAGAAAATACAAGGTTACGATTGTCCTATAATAGAGTATCATGATGCCTTTTACTACTTTATTTCGATTTAATTCAGTGATATGGCCAACATATGAAATGAATATCTGTATCTTAGGTTTGTACAACCATTTGAATCACTTCAATCTAATACATAGGGAGAAAGTTATGACTAAAATACTAAGATGTAAAAAGATAGAAAATACAAACTTTGATTTTTCGATAATAGATATTTGTGATGTCTTTTATGGTCTGATTCTAATGGAACTAAGAAAAGTGATCATCAAATGATTTATAGCTCTATCTATTGGGTTTCTATAGGAACTTGAATCACCCTAATCCGATATAGTTGGAAAAAGTTATAGCAAGAATATTAAGATACATCAAATTAGAGGCCTCCTAGACTTTAATATATCACCATCCAAATTTTCTTCACATTTATAAACTTTAGGCTCAATTTTACACCTCGATGTCGGCTTACTTGGATTGTGATCTCAACATAAGGTCTTTCTCTTATTTTCCAATACCTCAAGAAACTCAAAACTATATGAGCAAAACCATCTAACTTATGACTTAGAACTAAGCAGTCAATAGAAGAAGATTTTTTTGGAATTTAACATTGGAGACGGGGAGTTTATTGACTTATTTCATTATCAAACTTTATGAAAATACATAATATTTTCTATGTGTCACAACTATGTAAGTATTAGAAGGATCCTTAGCATATCACAGAATATAAGGATTTGTCACTTTCAGAAGAGTTGACATACAAAGAACAATTGGTCCAAATCCTAGATTAAGAATACAAATATTATGCACAAACGAATATCCTACTGTAATGGAGATGCCATAAGATAGAGGATGTGACTTGGGAAAATAAAGAGGAAATGCAAAAATACCATTAGGATTCTTCGCAAACTCAAATTAAAATTTGGGGACCAAATTCTTTTAAGGGGGTGGAATGTAATGCCCCAAAATTTATTTCGATTTCATCAATTACTTTACATTGTTTTATTTTATTTATTATTTAATAAAAAAATATAATGTCTTAGAATTTTTTAATTATTTTATCCCACGTCACCCAAAATTCCGTTAATTTTATTTACATTGCTATACCAATTAGTAGATGATACAAATAAATTGATAATTAAAATATATATAATAATAAATAATAAAAATAATATTATAATTTTCTTATGCAAAAATTTTATTATTACTAGAAATTAGTAATTAAGACCTTAAGAATCTAAATAAAATAGTCAGATTAATTATAAACTTAACCTATTCCTAGAAGATTAATAATTAAAGTGCCAATTGAGTTAAACCACTTCTCCTATATTTGCTTATATATACACAAATATGTAATCCTTGAAAGTAAAGACCTAATCATATTATTAAATTAAAACAAAAGGGCGAGAAAAGAAATGTAGAGTAGTTCTTCCCAAACCCTATCTGCCCGTGGGAGAATCAACAAGGCGTAGGGACCGCCATTGATCTGCCGCAAAAAAAAAAACAAAACCCTGTAATTGTAGCATAAGTCTGAAGGAACCCTATGAATATGATATATTTATTTTTTTTGGCCGCAACTCATTGTCTTAGAATTACTCTATGGTGAATGGAAATTTGTTTAAAATACAGCCGTCAATTTTGACTCACATAAGGTCAATTTTGAAATTTCAATTACTATGTTTCGCCCTCAAATGCTACTTGTTAAAGTGCAGCAACCGCAATTGTTGACTTGATATAAAAAAAAAAGGGGAAAAATAGGGAGAATTGATAGGGGTAAGCAACTTTTAGGCATGTGTGTTTTATTTCTGATGGGTTAAATTAGTCGGCGTATAATTTTATATATATGTGTATATATATACTCATGGATATGATAGATTAATAAATTGATTTTGACAAATTGATTGAAGATATAATAATATAGTGAGTTCTTTTTTTTGTTTGGCAATATATTCTTTTACTGTTGATTTCTAACTAGTGGCTAGGGGTTTTGGTCAATAAATTCTATAAATTCGAATTTTTAGTATCTGAGGACAAAACTTGACCTAATTGTTGGATTTTGAATATGTTTGTTTAATTATGTTAGGTGAGAAATTCTAGAAAGTAAAGTCATTTAGTATCAAATAGGGTTGTTAGGTATTCATAAGGCTAGTTTTGGTGAGTTTTGTCTTTTCAATTAGTTAAATTGGTGATTAAAGTATTTAATAAATGAATCAGGTGACTTAGTTGTTGATTTGATTGATTATGAGATAAGGAATTGACATCAAGGATTGATCTCAACGGTAAATGTCTAAACCAATAACTATTGTTATGTTTCAAAACTCAAAAGAATATATGCTACTATCTACTTATTTTCAACTTACACTACACTATAATCATATTCCATTGTGCAACAAAATGATTTATTTTGTTTCACGATATAAGAAAACATGTATTTATGATTTTATGCTTCTAGACTAGTCAATTTAAACTCGATGATCAATTGATTACTGTTACTATTACTATTAATTGGATCCAGTTTGATCTAGGTGTGTGAGGGACTTCATTGGGCAGTAGCGGGCTAGCTGGTTAAACCCCTAGCCCACACAACAGAAGTCATTTGTGACTAAGGTGGCTCACAGGAATTCTAGTGGATGCTTAGGTATTGTTTTGGTAAGGTCGCACCTTACCCACAACGATAAGAGACTATTACAGTAGGAATCATAAGATTGACTGACTACAACAAACACTATCTGATCATTGTATTTAAGTTGATAGTTTAGGAAAACTATTTATTAAACTCTTGATCAATTACTACTTGAATGTTTATAAATTTCTTGACTTGTTCCTGCTTGACTGTTTATAAACTTCTTGATTGTTATTGCTAAACTATTTTTTGACTTCTAATTATGTTTTTCTCTAATATTTTCACTGTACAAATTCTTGAACATTTTCACTGGACAAATGTTTCAACTCCTAAACTCACATTGCACACACACTTAGCACTCACTGAGTTTTTTACTCATACTTGTTTTCTTCTTTAACTTTCTTCTGGCAAATCTAGATTCAAGTCCTAGTGAGGAGGTGGATCCCGCATATGATGAGAATCAAGAGTGAAGACGTAGTTTTGGATTTTCAGTGAACTAGTAAATTTCTCTTTAAGTTTATTAGTTTTGTTTGTCTATTATGAATTTTATTGTGTTTTAGTTCCAAAAAGGTTGTGATACTTTGAGTTTTATGTTATAAGACTGGCTTAGATTGGTTTGAGTTTTGTTCAACTTTATGATTTTATATTATTAGCATTATTTTTTTGGGATAGATTTTCATGCCTTCAGACTAGTATACATGATTCAATTTTGAGGGCATGATAGTTCAGATGCATGTTGACATGGAGCAACACAAATAGGCAACAAGATTAGTGTTTAAGCAGGATATGGAGTTCCATAATTTGGGAATAAGTAGGGGTGTGTCCATTACTCTGATGAGGATGTCAAAACTTTTCAAGTGAGGTGGTTTGCAAGGCCCTAAATTATTGGATGGGATCGGCATGGCAGGAAGGATATGCTCATATGGTGCACAAACGAGTTTGACATGGTATGGCACATGATACTAGCTAAGCATGGAGAAAATAGGTGCAAGTAAGACCGTGATGTGTGTCATGCACCAAGATGTGGGCAAGTTGTGGCATGATGTGAGCAATGTTATGCACAAGAGTTGGGCATTTGGCTAGATAGTTTATGCACTCTGTAGGATAACATACTTGCTTAGGCAACATTGGATGGGCATAGTGCAGAAGCTTGCTTGAGGTAGAGACCAGCATGTATGTGGGAACTAAATAGACGTGCATGGCAAGGGAAATAGGACTGGGTGTGTAGTATGGGCATTGACACATATGGTAAGATGTTAGCATGACAGGGACATGCAGTTGAGTGCACACAGGATGACATGACTTAATGGGTAGGTTGATGCATGGATGGACTTGTGGTGCACATGTGGCCAACAATTCGCAAATTGGTCAACGACAGCTAACAAGGCATGGTTAACTTAAGCACAATTGGTAGAAAGTTCGAACATGGGCCGAGAAGTGGGCGATCGAGTTTGACTTATCCACATTAATTGCTAGGACCAATGTTTTTAAAATCGAACCGAATAAAGAACCGACGACGTTACTGGTTATTAGTTCAACCGGTTAGACCGATTGAACCACCGGTTCGACCGGTATGACGTCATAATGATGTAATAATTATTTTTAATTTTATAAATATATATCATATAATTAATATATTGCAAAAAATAAAAAAATTTCAATAATATAAAATTAAATAAAGAAAATTTTCTCCATATGTTAATCATTTTTTTCCCTTCAAATGGTTCTTTAGAAAATGTCATTTCTCTATTAATCAATTACAAATATATAATCTAATTCAAATAGCAATACACAACTATTTAATATTAATACAAATGGGCATCCCTTCAAGTTTCAAGTTCAATATTTAACAAAATAAAACAAGTTTTTACATACTAAATATCTAATATATTCCAGTAGAAATTAATAAAACAACAATAAATTCAATCATCAAGTATCCAAAATATAATCACATCATTAGATTTCAAATAAATAAACTTAAGTTCGAAAAACTACATTGTTGCTCAAAGTCTTTAGTCGTCATCTTCATTAATGAGGTAATTCCTTTGTTGCCTTAAAATACGATTTACTTCACCATCATTTGAGCTTGAGCTGCCACCAAATTTTGACAAATCAACTTGATCATTGGCCATATTTGTGTCATCTTCATCACCTAGATAGATAGCTACATGATATGAGCAAAATTACAAGAAAGTTATATATCAACGCATTTTGTGAACAAATATTAGATAATCAAGTATATTATTAACCTCTAGGTGGATGCAAATTTTCATTACACATCTCATCCTCAAGCATTTTTTCGAACTCATCACAATCAAGCTCTCCACTTAGCTCCTCCTCAATTATCCAAAAGTCGACTTTATCAATGCATTCATAATCAATAGGATCATATGACCTTTTTCTTTGTTTACCACTACAAATATCATATAACATTTTAAATATAATTTTTAGTTAGGAATATGAAGTGCTAAATAATTGATAATATAAACAATTACTAAAAATATAAAAATTAAATAGAGACAACATAAAAGTAAATTATTAATTCTTACCGATGTTGCAAGCGCACGTTATAATGAACAAAGACAAGATCATTTAATCTTTAATGCTCCAACCTGTTCCTCTTCTTAGTATGGATGCGTTCAAATACACTCCAATTACGCTCACATCCAGAAGAAGATAAGGTTTGACTCAATATTAATAGCAATCTTCTACAAATTTGGTGCGTCACTACCAAATATCCTCCACCATTCATCTTAAAAAATAATTATACACCATGCACACAAATAAGATGAAAATGACATCAAGTATTAAAAAAAATATCAATGACCAAATAAGAAATATAAAATACATACAAGGTCGAGTAGTTTTTGCATTATTTATTGCTAATTTTCTTCCAAAACTATTTATATGCTCTCAAAACATACTAATTTCATCCAACACATTATCTACTCCAAGACAAAGTTTCTCAATGACATCAAGTAAACCATTCATAGCCTCGACGCTTTGGGAAGGGCTCTTTAGCTCACATTGAAATGCAGGGTTCAAGAAAAATGCAGCTGCATGGAGACGTTTGCGCAATATATTATCCCATCTATCATTAACAATATCAATTTAAGTGTTATACAAATGCTCCTTATTTTTGAATAATTCCTTAATGCCCTTTATTGCCCTCCACATCCCCTCATAAACATAGCCTAGCGAAGGCTTTTCATCAGAATCACATATGCGCAATAACCTCATTAACGGACCCATAATCTTCACAATAATTAAGCAATTGTTCCAAAATGTGCTATCTAGAACAATTTGCTTAACCTCTTTGCCCTTTTCAGTTTTCAAAAACTTTTTAAACCCTGCATTTACAACCATAGCTTCCAAATGTTCTTTATGATCATAAAGACTCTTCAATGCTATAAATGTTGTGCCAAAACGAGTATCCCCTAGGTGAATAATTTCAGTCCATCCAACTCATTTCCTCAACCATGCATGAGGCCACTTATGATTGTACTCAAAAACCGTGATCCTTGAAGCAAAAACTACCAAAATTTTCACTAAAGTTAATTCTCCAATATCCTTCATTATCAAATTTACACAATGAGCAGAACATGGAGACTAATAAATTGAAGAATATTTGTTAGAGAGCAATTTTCCAGCTTCTTGTAGTTCTTTGTGTTGTTAGTGACCATATGAACAACATTATTAACACCCACCATCTCAACTATTTCAGAAAAAAGATAGCACAAAATTTCTGCATCACTTTCAACATCCGAAACATCCACAGATTTAATAAATGAGATTC
>JACGDI010005379.1:332441-352501 GCA_014898725.1 Jacaranda copaia
ATAAAATTGAAAATCCATCAATTGTTAAAGAAAATTAAAACTATTACGCAAAATTAAATACCATAAACTTTGCCTAGTTAATAATTTTAATAATTCACCTCATGATTGAATCAATATAAATACTAACATTTTTAATTTTCTTATTCTAATAAAATTGAAATACTAATAAACCTGATTCTAATAATTATAATAAAATTGATTCTAATAACATTTTATATATTTTTAATTTTATTATAATAAAATTATTAGAATCAATTGTTAAAATCAATTTATTAGAATAAGTTTTATTGTAATAAATTTTTTTATTCTACTAATTTCTTGCCTAGTAATTATAATAATCAATTATTAAATAAAAAAATCTAAAGAAAAATTAAAAAAAAAAGAAAAGAAAAGAAAAAAATCCTAGCAGCAAGAAAATTTTCTACTTAGAAAGAGAGGCAAAATCTTGAATCTAAACTACCTAATACCTAAACATATTAGTGGAGTATCAATACAGAGCAATAAGCACATTAAAAATGGTGTGGAAATTAAAATAAAAGGACATTCTTGAATGGGAATGGGCTTACCATTTAATGTTCAAATATTAAAGTTGAAAAGGATGAACTATGGACTATTGGAAAGAAATCTTGCAATATACTCTCTATTATTTTTTAAATTTGCAGCAGCAGCAGTAACAGCAGCAGCCAGCAGGGAGTGGAGAATGGAGGAAGAAAGGAAAGAAAAGCTGAAACTGGAAAGGAAAGGAAGGTATCCGGGAGAAGCTTTGTTTGTGAATTTGTATATTGTTTTAACTTTTAAGTTTTAATTTTTAAAAACTAATAGTCAAAATAATTGGTAAACCAAGTCAAAATAAGTGGCTCAAATTTTTGCAATTTTAAAAGTAAAAAAAACCCAAAAAAATGAAAAAAGAAAAGTGTGAACCGGTCAACTGATTCTTGACCAGTTTTGATCGATTTCCAACTGGTCAATTCCTAATTGATTTTTTGGCATGCTTCGGATCGGACCAGTCACTGATTACTGGTCGAACCGGTCAAACAAGCCGATCCGATCCAATTTTTAAAACCATGTCTAGGACACTTGGAAGTGAAACATGCTTCCTCCAAACTAGACAACACGCATGGTAGCTGGTTGACTTGGCTCTACCACATGTTGGCTAACGATTGGAAACTATTCCTAGCCATCATGGATGTCAATAGTAACCAATCCCAGCAGTTGGGGGAGTTTGTCTACTGCATGTTTTTGGTAAGGTTAGGCTAGCTCTTAAGTTGGGTGACCTCACAACTCTCATAGGATAGGTTGGTGAGTGAGTTTTCTATGATGGCCGTAAGCAAAGTCCTGTGTATTGCATTGTTTGTGCGAAGCAATAGCAATACAAGATTGGACGAGATTCGTAATAGTTTGTAGCCTTTATGTTATGCATTACATGTGCTTGATTAGGCTGGTCAATTGATAGAATATCACCACACCCAAATTCGTATTCTAAAATACTCAAAGAAAAATATCTTATAATTTACTCTACCCTAACATATTCAAAATAATGGGACCCTAACTCTGCCTTATGTTTTCTAATCCAAGACCCATTGGGTCTAGTTTTTTGTACGTATATTTTTAATATATAAACTAATTTTCTCAATATATACTAAAAATATTATGTAGCATATGACACAAAAAAAAACATATTTCTACAGTTAATTTAATTTAGAAATTAAATTTAATTTAATTACTATTTATTTTTAATTTTTCATTCATTAATAAAGTTTTTTATTGACAAAATTATATTCATTAATAAAATTAATTTTATTAACAAAGTTTATTCCATGGACTATTAATTTTAACATTGTTAGTTTTATTAATGAAAGCTATTTAAATGTTATTGTTGCTATTACACTATATATTAACTTTGTTAATTTTATTAATTTAGTTTGGTTTTTAATGAAGAAAGCTATTTAATTGTTACTGTTCATTTACATATTGTTATTTGTATATATAAAATCTTTACTATTAGTATAGTTTTAATTTCAGTATAAATGACTTTTAGATTAATAGATTAAATTTAAGTACAAAGTAATCAATAATTTTTGGGTATAGATATAAACTCTACCCATACCCATTACATTATCATTAATTAGTATTAGTACGGGTATGTGTATGAGTATGAATATAATTTTTTTGGCATAAATAAAATAATACCTTATTCATTAATAGGCCTAGCTTCATCTTCAATAGTATTTGTATGGGCTTGCATGTGCGGATGTTGGGGTGCGAAACAAGCTGAACATTCTCTAAAACTTTGTCCAAGGTACACTTGTGGGGGTTTGAGCGGAAGGTTGACTAGTTTCATCGCGGGGTTGGGCTGCATGTAGGCTTACAAACTTAGTGGGAAATGTAGGCCTATATTACACCCATGTGAAACCTACAATATTAGTTCTTACCGCTCTAATTGAGGCACTATCAAACTAAATAGTATCGAAGCTAGGTTCTTCGAAAATTCTACAACCCGTCTTAGCCACATACACCTTCTATTATACATTAGGGAGAGTGGGCCACGAGGATTTGAGGTCCATCAACAAGCCCCCTACCGCTCGGTGAAATCCTTTATATTTTTAGACCAAGCTTGGTTCAACTAATAATATTGGAAAGAACAAGCATATCATTCACTAGCATTGATTGTTGTAGTTAATTATCAATTTAAAATTATAATTTTCAAATACATGTATTGTAATGCCCCATAATTTACCTCATCTTTAATTAATTAATTTATTTTATTTTATTTTATTTTATTTTATTTATTATTTAAATTAAAAAAATGTATTGTTTTAGAATTTCTTTTAAATTAATTAATTATTTTATCCTAAGTTATTTTATTTTCTCTTAGTCTTTCTTTCTTATTATATAAGTTGGAAATGATATATATATATGTGTGTGTGTATATGTTTGGCATTAGATTTACCTCTTGGTAAAATAGTAATAGTTAATATTTAAGACCATAAATATACATAGATACACATTAGATATATTGCCACTAAGGGTTGACGGTTTCAATAGGAATTGGCAGGGTAAGGATGTGTACGTACATACAATTTTCTAGAAGTGAACAAGGTATATTAAACATAGTGCACAAGATTGAACTTTATGTTTATCATGGCTACTCCCATCATGAAAGCGTGAGAGAGTCAATTTACAAGCTGGAAAGGCTTACATCAATAAACTCATAGGAGGATGAACATTGCAAATCCATTTCAATTGGACTTGAGAACTTATGAAACTTCTCGGAGATTTAAGTCACTAGAAAAATATATATATATAAATTGTGCCTGAATATTTTTGTCATCCATATTTTGAGATATGCATCAACTAAGGCTTTGGGAGAACTGAAGAAGTCAAATAAAAAGGTTTTGGATATATTTTGGCATAGAGGATAACCATTTGACTTTTGAAAAGGAATGCTACATGAAAGAATGCTCCTCTAGGATCCTAGTTTTACACAATCAGTTTTTCTAATGGATTTTTCTCATAGTTATTGATTAAATCTGAAAAGGTTCTAAACATAAGAATTGTGGGTCTATCCTTTAGGTGTATATAGCCACTTGAATCCTCTCAATCTGATATATATATATATATATAGGGTAATTTATCATCAAAATATTAAGATATGTCCAGTAAGGAGATATAGAACTTTATTATTTTTTTTTCCCAAAAATGGATATTGGTGATAGCTTTACTACTTCTTCCAGATGGAATTAAGCAAAATGATCCACACACAAATTTTAGATCTATTTCTTAGGTTTCTAAATCCTTATAAATCACCTTAATCTGATTTATATAGAGAAAGTTATGATAAAAATACTAAGATATATTAAGTCTGAAAATATAGGATTTTGATTTTCCAAAAATAAATAGTTTTAACTCTTTTACTACTTCATTTCAATTTAATTTGGTGAGATAGTAAACATATGAATTGAAGATCTGTATCTTAGGTTAATTTGGTGAGATAGTAAACATATGAATTGAAGATCTGTATCTTAGGTGTTTGCAGCCATTTGAATTTTTCAATCCGATACATAGGAAGAAAGTTATGACTAAAGAACTATGGTGTGGCAATACAAAAATTACAGAAGTTCGATTTTCCTATGATAGAAAATTGTGATGACTTTTACTATTCGATTCTAATTTAATTAGGCAATATGGTCACTTATGAAATGCAAAAATGTATCTTAGGTTTCTATATCTGTTTGAATCACCTTCATCAAATACATATGGAGAAAGCCATGACTATAACACTAAGATGTGTCAAAGTAAAAAAAAATACAAACTTTAATTTTCCAATAATTGATATTTGTGATGCTCTTATAGGTTGACTTTGATGGAACTGAGAAAAGAGGTCAACGTATGATATAGAGGTCTGTCTATTGGGTTTCTATAGGCACTTGAATCATCCTACTCCAATATACATGGAAGAAAATTTTAGTGAGAATACTTATATATATCAAATTAGAGGCCTTTTAGACTTCAATATATCGCCATATGTATTTTCTTCACATATATTTATAATCCAAGGCTCAATTTTACACCTCAATGCCGGCTTACATGGACTGCAATATCAACATAAAAATTTTGGATCTTTCTCTTAGTTTTCTAATACCTCAAGAAAACCAAAACTATATGAGCAAAACTATCCTACATATGATTTAGAGCTATATAGATGATAGAAAAAAATAATTGGAATTCAACATTGAGGATGTGGTATATTTTAAGGTATTACTCAGAAAAGGATTTGCAAGGATTGGCAAAGGACAAAAGTTGAGCTCTCAGTACGTTGGTCTTTTGATATGATGGAGAGAATTGGAGTAGTAACTTATCGGCTTATTTCACAATCAAATGTTATGGAAATACATAATATTTTCTGTGTGTTGCAACTATAAAGGTATCGAGTGGATCATTAGCATAATACAGAATATAAGAATTTATCACTTTAGAAGAGTTGATGTACAAAGAGCAACTAGTCTAAAATCCTAGATTAAGAATACGAATATTATACACAAAAGAGTAACCTACTGCTATGGAGATGACATAAGATAAAGAATTGACTTGGGAAAATAACGGGCAAATGCAAAAATAGAACCAAGACTCTTCGCTAACTCATGTTAGAATTTGGGGACCAAATTCTTTCAATGGGGGTGGGATGTAATGTCCTAGAATTTTACTCCGTCTTTAATTAATTAATTTATCTTATTTTATTTTATTTATTATTTAAATTAAAAATATATAATATTTTAGAATTTCTTTTAAATTAATTAATTATTTTATCCTAAGTTATTTTATTTTCTCTTAGTCTTGCTTTCTAATTATATAAGTTAGAAATGATATATATGTATATGCGTGTGTGTATTTTTTTTATTTTTTTTTTGGCATTAGATTTACCTCTTGATTAAATAGTAATAGTTAATATTTAAGACCATAAGTATATATATTAGATATCGCAATTCTTAAGAAAAAGTTATAATGTTTTAGAAACTAATATTATATTGTTACTAGGAATTAATAATTGAGACCTTAGGAATTGGTAAATTGAAATATCAGATTTATTATATGGTTATCTTAGTCTTAGAAATTAAATAACTAGAGTTCTAGTTGAAAAAAATACTTCTTCCAAACATATAATCTCTACATTTAAAACCCTAGCTACACAATTAAATTTCAAAAAATAAAAAAAGGAAGAAACTGAATAGAGAAACGGTAGAAGAAAGAAAGAAAAAAGAGAAGAGAAGGGAGTAAACTAACTCTGCTATAGAAATTGCCAAGGTACCTCAATTCATTCCCAGCGAAGTTTACAGTTAGGAGATTTTTTTTCTATTTCATTTTTTGGTTTTGTTTCTTCTTCTCTTTATTATTATTGACCAAGCCAACCTATCCTTTTCTCCATGAATCTTTTATGCAAAAGCATCCATTTTCTTCCTTTAATCGAATTGCCCATAGCCGCCAATTTTTATTAGGGAAAACAATTTTGAATCTTGCATTCAAACTATTCCAATTATGTGTACTGGCGGACGTGTTTGGGTAATCGGTAATTTTATTATTATTATTTTTATGGAGCCATCAATTTTTACTAGGGAAGAAATAATTTTGAATTTTGCATTCAATCAAATTTCAATTATCTTCTGTATTTGTATTATATATATGTATATAGGCATATATAGGCATACAATAAACCGAGAATAGAAAAGGAAGAGAAAAGGGACAGGCACAATTGTTGACTTGCTATTTGGTGTATTTGTGTTATATGTATACCTATATATACCCAATCTAGGATAACAGTAATACTCTAGGATAATTTGCTCTTGCATGAATGGAGAAGTTGAGGCATACTTCATGCTTGCTTGTCTTGAAAGGACTTATCTAGACTGGATTTACATTTGGCTACTAAAATTTGTGTTTATGCTGTAAAAGTAATTTGACAGTTTTCACTGAAAAGAGAAAGTAGTGTTCTTTATAAAACAATACCAGGGTTGTGTGAAATTGTATATTAAGATATCACTTGCTGTGGAATGTATTATCTAAGTGAGCTTGGTTAGATTTGTTAATGGCGTGTGACTTTTAGTATATTGATGAAAATTTTAGAATTAATGGGTTTAAGGTGTTACATGCTTATGGCACCCAAAAGGCTAATCCTAGTAAGTTTTGTCTTGTTAATCAATTAAACTGGTTATTGAAGTACTTATTAAATAAATAAGGTGACTTAACTATTAATCTGATTGACTTTGAGATAAAAGATTGACATCTAAGATTGATCTTAAAGGTTAGTGCCTAAACTTATAAAAAGTATATATTATTATGTTACAAAACCCAAAATGACATGCTATTATATAATTATTCATGACTTGTTTTCAACATACACTATACTATATATGTATTCCACTATGCACAAAAAGAAGTATTTTTTGTGTTTTATTTCTAGATAAAAGAAAACCTATGCTTTCATGATTGTTTTTTAATACTTCTAGATTAGAAAATTAAATTCGATGATCAACTTACTACTATTACTGTTACCGTTAATTGGATCTAACTTGGTTTAGGTGTGCAAAGGTCTTCGTTGGATAGCAACGAGTGGTTTAAAACCAAGCCTCCATGGCCTAATTCCCCTAGCACACAACAGAAGCCATTTATGGCTAGGTGGGTCGTAAGAATTCCCGGGGACACTCAAACACTGTTTTGGTAAGGTAGCATGTTGCCCAAAGTAATAAGAGATTGTTACAATGGGAGTCATAAGGTTGATTAGCCACAACAAATACTATTTAATTATTGTATTTAAGTTTTTAGTCTAGAAAACTGTTTATTAAACTCTTAACTTGTAATTGCCTGATTGTTTATGAAATTTTTGACTCATTACTACTTGACTGTTTATAAAATGCTTGATTTTGTTTTTGCTTGACTGTTTAAAATAATTTTCACTTATGTTCTTCTTGAATATTTTCATTGTACGAACTCTTGAATACTTTCACTAAACAATTCCTCCAGCATTTTCACTATACAAACTCTCAAATATTTTCACTGAACAAATTATGTTAAAATCATGAACTCATATGGCACACACTTAGCAGTCATTGAATCTTTTGCTCACACTCTTTTCTTTTCTTTATCTTCCTTCTGACAAACCTAAATCCTAGCCCTAGTGAGGTGGATCCAACTTCTAACAAGAATTGGGATTAAAGCATTATTTTGGATCTTCTGCAGTAGTTTTAGTTCATTACGGCATTAGCTTATTAGTCACTTTCATGAATTTTTAGGCGAAGTTAAAGGATCAGATATTTCGAGTTTTTCTTTGTTTGATATTTATTTGGCTATTAGAAATATTCGAAGTTTTATTTATGATCAATATTTTGATTGGCTGCTCATGTATTTGAAAATAAGTTTTATGTCCCAAGACTAGACTATATGGTTTGATTTTAGGGCATGACATGTATATAAGATTTAAGGCACTCAAAATATTTTGAAGTGGGATATTAGGAATTGAATCCCTCGTGTTAAGATTTTGATCACTTGCTAAATAATAGCACTGTATAACTTAATTAATATATAATCCACAAAATTTTCAAAGCACTCTAATTATACCGTTCAAACGCCATTTCTTTAGCAGCAGCACAAAAGTTTACAGGTATCAATTGTAAAATATTAAAGCCTAAACACTTCAATGCACATAAGCTCAATTAAAATTTTTAAACTTCAGATTATTGTTTTTCAGATTTTAAATCAAAATTCAAGTGTACAAATAACTAATAGTCCCTATCCATATTTTTGTAATATTGCATGAAATACATAGAAAGATTTTTGTAAAAAATTTTAGAAATTTGTATATCCTATAGTCATTTGAATTTATCAAATTTTGTATATTCATTAATCTTCATTCTATTGCAAAACTTATTATCAAAGCATGACATACTATAATTGATAAAACATATCTTAGAATCTTACATAGGTTCTTTTGAAACAACTTACTAAACAGGGATTAAGATTAACGTCATTGACCTCATTTTACAAATTCAAGTAATTGAAACTAGATTTTATACTATCATAATTCATTTAATATGTGATACTCGTTGACTCAAAATAAAGAAGGAAAAAGAGAGAAACAAAGAAAATACTATTTGTTCACAATGTAATTGGACCAAATCATAATGTCTATCTTCATAGATCCACAAATAGTAACCTTTGTCCAATTATGAGACTATTGGCGATAGACTTCTCCAATTAAAAGGTCATGATAGCCAACATTAAGCAATTTCCATTCAAGATATTCAAGCTGTTTGAGATAGGAGAAAATATACCATTTAAAATTGCCTCTCCTCAGAGAGTCTGGACATCTTCAAGCTCTTGTGATGCCAAAATTTGAAAAGAAAAGTTGTTTGAGAGCACAAAAATCAAAAAACATATAATGACTTTGTGATTTTCCAAACAATTGATCCACAAGTTGTTAAGAATATACACCTATCAAGTTATTATCTTCAAGATGTAAATATTTCAAGGAAGTGAGATTCCAATTTATTTGATATACAACATGTAAGTTTGTTATCATAAGAGAATAATTATTTGAGAACATAGAAATCGAAAAGTGATTCTTCCAGGTGTTAAATTAATATATGTGCCGGTCATTGACAAATTATTTTTACTAAGATCTAAATCTTCCAAGTAAATGAGGTTTTCAACTTCCGTAATTAGTATGCCACCTATAAGTTTCTGAACATTAATTCCTTATAAATTTTTTTTTTTCAAAATAGTTATTGAACTTGAATGAAACATGAAAAATATTATTATGACATTAATCACAATTTTCTACTTGAATTAATAAATCAATGTTAAGTCTAATTAAAGCAATGTATATTAATGAGAGAACACCAATAATCAAGCACCATAATTTTTCAACAATACATTTCAGATACATTAATTTTGAGTCCATATTCATTAATTAGTAGAATCAACTGCTTAGTACTTATTATCATATTTGTACAGAAAATGATTAAACTTGAACGGAACTTGAAAAATATTATATGATATCGACTGCAATTTTATACTCAAATTAATTTAATATTAAACATTAGTGCTGATTGATCAATTTTTGGTTACAGAGTACTCACAATGATGCTTAGCGTCCTATATTTTCTCAAGCTAGCTAGAGATCTCAAATTCTAGAATATTTATTTCCTAATTGCTCTATATTTTACATTTTCTAACATTAAAGAAATTTATTAAAATGTCAAAAATAAGTACTTTAATAAGATTTCAAAACTAAGTAAAAAATTTCTTATTTTTTCTGAAAGGATTTATAAAATTCCAAATAAGTTATTTTGAAATCTAACAAGTTTATTTTTAAAAAGTTTAACAAATATGTTTAGAAGTTCAGAAGCATTGATGATCGAGTTTGAAGAAGCCTTGCCGAGTTTGTTATCATCCAAAGAAACATGAAAGCCCCATATGTAGTTGAAGGAACAGTACCAAAAAACTGATTTGATTGAAGGCCAATATACTTCAAGGTTGATACGTTGAAGATGGAAGATGGGATGGAGCCAAAAAAGTGATTGTCATGTACATTCAAGTGCTCGAGGTAAGCTAGATTAACAAGCTCTTGTGGCAATTCACCTGCAAACATAATTTGAATTTCAATTTTTATTAAGCAAGTACAATTCTATAATTATGGTATAAAAATATCAAAAATTTCAAAATATTAAATAAAATGAAACTTTCCTACATGAGGGTTTTTTAAAACAAATGATGCACAAGTTGTTGTGAATATATAGGAAAAAATGCAAAATTAGTCATTTACCTTGACTCCACTAGCAAAATTGAATTTTAACTTTTTGGGCCACAAAATTGGTACATCAACTCTGAAAATTTGGCAATTTGAGGACAAATTGGGTCTGAATTCTATTTGTCACCTACCCAATCCTGCGTGGCCGCTGACTTGGTGCCATGTCAATCCAAATATTTTTATCTTTCTTCCGTGGCTTGTGAAGTGGTAATTCAACTTGCTACTTCAACAAAAAAATAAAACTAAAAAAGCAAAAAAAAAAAAATTAAAAAATATATAATATATTATGTTATATATATAATAAAATATATATGTATTATGTATAATATATGTAATGAAACTACCATCCCCCCACCCCGAACAATCCCCCATACCCCCCCTCCCAACTGTCATGGCAACCATTAGCTGGCAGCTATTAAGATGGCTACCATGGTAGCTAGCCTAGCAGCAGAGTTGCCGAAAGCCAAAAAAATAAAAAACAAATGAAGGAAAAATGGCAATTGATAGCCGCCATGGCTAGTGGCCGGGTCTGGTTAGGTCTGGCTAGGTCTAGATCTAGCCACTATGCGCCATTGCCATAGCTGTCATGGCAACCTGCTTGGGTATAGGGAAGAGGAGTGGAGGTTGGTGGGGTGGGGGAGGGTTTTATATTATATATATGTTATATATAATTGTATATATACATATATATTATGATAAATTTATATATAGGTATATGTATGTAAGCATAAATTGAAAATATATTATGCATTTTTACAAATAATTAATATTATTTAATTTAAAAATAAAGAAAATTTATATATTATATGTATAAATAAAATATATGTTTGTACGTATAGATGAAGAATATATATTATATATATTATTTATTTTTTTTGGTGAAAAACATATATGTTTATATTTATAGATGTACTTATGAAATATATGTATAAATAATATATGTATATATGTTTATATGTATAAATAAAATATGTGTTTATATGTATAAGTAAAATATATGTATAAATGGAGAAATATTATATATATTATATGTATTATTTATATTTCTGGTGAAAAAATATATGTTTATATTTATAGATGTACATATATTTTATATGTAACTATAAATAAAAAATATATTATATTTTTTATAAATCTTAAAAATATTGTTTGAAAATTAAAAACAATTATATATATTATATGTATAAATAAAATATGTGTTTATATGTATAAATAAAATATATTTATAAATGAAGAAAAATTATATATATTATATGTGTTATTTATTTTTTTGTTGAAAGAAATATATCTTTATATTTCTAGATGTACATATATTTTATATGTAACTATAAATAAAAAATATAATGTATTTTTATCAAGTTTATAAACATTGTTTGAATTTAAAAGAAGGAAAGAAAAAATATATATGATATGTATAAATAAATAATATATAATATATTTATTGATAAATTTATATATGCACATATATTATATAAGTGTAAATAAAAACTATATTATATATACTTTTTTAAATATTAGACATTATTTAATTTGGAATAAATAAAAGAATTTATATATTATATATAAATAAAATATATATAATTATGCATAAACTTATATATGTTTACATACTATATATAAGTATATATTTTGGAATTTTTTATTTTTAACCTAATAAATAAATTCAATAAAAGTTAATGAAATTTTAGATATGTTTACTATTTTAACATTATTAAATACGTAACTTAATATTATTAAAATTATATCGCCTAAAGTAGTAAATTAGATTTATAAAAAATTTTAAATGATAAATTCATATGAAATAAAACCTTATAAATTTGAAGGATATTTGATATTTTAAATTATGATGTGTAAGTTTTAAATTTTTCTAGGACTCAATTCATTTAATTTAATGATTTAGCAAGTGGAATATATGTTTATGTATGTTTATATATGTGAATATATATATAAGTATATAAATATTTTTCAAGATTTATCTATTTTTTATTTGTTTTGCTTTTTTCAATTTTTATGTATTTTTTGTACAGCTTCTCCTTTTTTTTTTTTTTTTTTTGGCATAGTGTAGTAGTGCTAACATGGTAAGAAGAGTTTGCCACGTCACAAGCCATATGGGAGAGAGGATAAGGTGTGGAGTGACAAGGCGCCATGTGGTGCCAAGTTAGCTACCACATAGAATCGGGCAAGTGACAAATAGAATTTAGGCCCAATTTATCCTCAAATTGCCAAATTTCAAGAGTTGGTGTACCAATTTTGTGACCCGAAAAGTTAAAGTCCCATTTTGCGAGTGGAGTTAAGTTAAAGAATCAATTTTGCATTTTTCCCGAATATATAACTATCAAGTTTTTACATTCAAAGTGTAGATATTTCAAAGTGAGATTTTCAATTTTTTTGCCACTTGTGTAAATTAATCTAATCTGTTATCAGTAGAGAATAATCATTTGACAACACAAAAATCAAAAAGTGAATTTTGAGGGTGTTAAATTAATGTATGTACCTGTCAAGCTATTTTCATAGAGGTATAGATATTCTGAGTAAATGAGCTTTCCAACTTCCTCTAGTATGCCGCCTAGAAGTTTGTGAAGCTTTCTTACAAATGATTTTTCTATAGTAGTGATTGAACTTGAATGAAACACGAAAAATATTGGCTATATTTGGTTGCATTTTGGGAAAACAGTTTGTTTTCCCAAAATATAACCAAATAAAAAAAACATTCCCTAAGATGCCAAATTAAAATTACCAAAATATTCTTTTCTATCTTTCATTATCCCCAAAATTTTTCCTTTTTTCAATGTATACATACATATATTATATATATCATACATATTTTATTCTAATTTTAACAATAAAAAAATCACTGAATTCCATTTTCATAACAAAAACCCAACCAAAAAGTAATGATTTGATTGTTACAATAAAATTTGTCTCCTCCTAAAATATAAACAAACATATCAAAATCCTCCAAATAATTTTTTTACTATTCCCAGAATATAAGCAAATATACACTACATTCTCCAATACAAACTTCATATTCCTTGTGACACCCCCTCTCGAGATTGCACCCAAGTTGAGGCATCACTCAATTCAATCCTAAAGTACAAATTAACTTAAAGTAAACCAATTCATATCATCCAGAAAAGATCAATAAAAGTCATTGCAGTCAATAAGCCCATGAGAAAGGTTTTGCCAAAATTATCAAAGTAATTGCAGCCGTCAACTTAAGTAACTACAATAAAAGTGCTATATACTTAACATCAGGGATCCCACATCATTCATCAAAACATATGCATACTGCCGATATTTAATCCAACTTAACATATTTCAATACCTCACCAATTTAGACATGACATACCGAAATATCTCTAAATTTAAAACATAACATTCTAAGGAAACCTGTAAATCCATATACCACTTGATCTAATACAAAACATGTTTCCCTCTAGCTTGAGCCAGGAATCCATATCTTTCATTCAACCCTGTATGAGAAATTAACGAATAACAAGGAAAGTGAGTCTTAAGGACTCAGTGAGGGAAAAGAAAAGTATAATATATAAAAAAAAGGTTTATGAAGTACAATTTTCAACAAACAGCTTGATAACAACAAGGAGTTTAGTGAAATCAACAATGTGTACGTAGTTAACATGAAATCAATTTTAGTAAGTTGTTGGTCATTCCATTTTGCTCAAGCACTTAGCCTGGAGGGTAATAACTTGTTTTATGGCATAGTCGATTGCATGCCACATCACTACACTCACAGTTCACTGTTTCCAATTACCTATAAGCTAGGATTACAAGTGGGTATTAGCCATAAAGACTTGCATCCACCGATCTGTTCTGCACGATCATTTTTTAGACCTAACCCCTAGGCCTAATTCCCCCTGTAGCATCTCTCCAAGTTATATCCGCTTATGACTTCCCATAGGTTTGTAAAGTATAAGGCCACCAAATAATAGTTCGATATCAATAAAATTTGCAAACTTAGAGAACTTCATGGAGTTCAATCTAAAACAATCATTTTCCAATAAGGATCATAAAATATCAAGTAATCTCCAATTAAGAGAACCTTATAGGGTTTAATTTAAAAAAATCATTTTCAATGAAAAATGATAAAATATCAAGTAATTTCTATTCATAAGAACCTCACAGGGTTCAATTTTAAACAATCATTTTCGATAAAAGATAATAAAATATCAAATAGTTTCGAATCAGAAAAACCTCATAGGGTTCAATAATTGACAATGATAACAATAATTTGAATGGATATCAAATCAACAGAACCTAATAGATTCAATGATGTAATGGGATAAAGCATACAAGCAAGAACCAAACGGTAGATCCCTCATAGGGGAAATAGTCACTAACATAGTACGGTAATCAAGTTAATACCAACCCTCACAAGGGTTTATCAATGAAACAATAAGCACAAGAGGTGCCAAATTAGCAGAATCCCAAACATGGTTTTTTAACAGATAACGAGTAAGCTCACATAAAGCAATAACCCAAAATGGGAGAAACCCTCATAGGGTTCAACAATTAATGAGTAAACTATAATCAAGTCAAATTCCAGAGCGGTAGACCACCACCTCTTGAGATCTCAATACTATTAAGCACCATCTGCGGTCTACTAATTTGCTGGGTATAAACCCTCGCACCTGATCAAAATAACCCTATAGTTAGAATATTGTCCAACTCTAATATTCCTTAACAATTATAACAATATCAATTAATAGTCTAAAATTACTTAGATTTATCCATTTATGCCGGTTTTACGGTTTCAAAGCGATTCAAGTACTCAATATAACAAATTCCTTATTAGCATAATAAATCTTATATCGAGTCTCAACTTAATACCATTGAATCCCAAATCAATATCAATGCTAATTACCCCAAATCATAAATTTAAGGTTTTCTTGATCAATTATTCCTATTCGATCAAACTTAATCAAATAAGAATATAACCCCAAGTTCATTAATCCATATCTCATCTATGTATGTTTTAGTTCTTGGTCCCAAATCAGAATTTTGGTTCAATTGACAAGTATTTTCATCATAGGTTAGCCTAACAATCTACTCATATTAAATCAGAAATCAATGAATCAAAGTTTTATGCACAATTTGATCAACGAAACCTCGAATTCACAAACTACGCACACCACTGTGATCGTTGCATCAAGCAGAGAAAACTACCTCCCCATTGCCGCCATGCTGCCATCGCGAAAAAAATCAAGACCACTACCATTCTCCTTCTTTCTTACTCCTGAATCCAACGGTGCACTTATTTTTAAATTTTGATGCCTGGAAAGCCTTCAACCAAAGATCACAACCATGAAACCACCTTCTCACCACCATGATTGAACCTCCATTTTCGGTTGCTGCCGCTGCACCAATTAGCCATGCAAGGCCACCATTGCGTTTCTCAGGCCCCAAGCTTCTAGAACCTCTGCCTAGAAAGCCAATTCGATGCCTCCTCACCATCGATTGAGCAACTTTCACCAGGATTTTATTTCTTTAGCAATTTATGTATGTATGTGTATGTTGGGTTTGCTGGACTAAGAGGAAAGATAGATGTTTGGTGGGGTGACCGATGTTTGCTGCCAAAAATGGTGGCTGGAGTTGGTGAGCAAAGAGAGAAATGAGAGAGAGATGGTATGATGAAGGTGAAGAAATGAAGAAGACGGTGAGGATGAATAGTGAGTGGTGAAAGAAATGGATAGGGTGAAGACACATCTTCACTTCATGCAAATTTTCTTTCTTTTTTTTTTAATATAAAATTCAATTTTTTAAGAATTGACATTTTGTCCTTAATTTAGTAAGTTGTTCAATTGAGTCTTTTAGTTAATTAAATTATCATCTTGACCTTAGTTGATTAGAGAGGTATCATGCAAGCCCCTAAGTCTTAAATTTTCATTCAATTAAGTTTTCAAGAATTACTAATTGGCCCCAAAATTTAAATAAAATAATAATATAAGGAGTAATTAAATTTCTCAAAATTGAAAACAATAAAAATTTAAATTCTATAAATCAAAAAATTTTGGGGTGTTACAAACCTCCCCCTCTTACAAGAATCTGGTCCCCAAATTCTTACCTGAAATAATTCCATGCCAAGGCATTTTCAATAATTACATAAAAAAAATCGTACCTTCAACCACATTAGAGGGATCGAGTGCTTTTTCACCCGTTATGGCATATGCTTGTGCACGGACCTTTGATTTTCCACTAGGTCCCCTCAACTTGTTTCCTTTTTTCTACAAAAGCTGGCCTTCATTGATTTAGGCAATCCTTGAATTGGTGCTGATCACTGCCACAGACTACACATCTACCTTACTTTATCCAGCATTCAAATTCATCATGACTGAATTTCCCATAAAATCCACATGTCTTGGGTGTTAGAATTGAAGCTCCGCCAGTCTGATATGCTCACTTGTTGGTACAACTAATTTGTAACTTTAGTTGCTTTCTCCTAGGGTTGTTCTGCCCACTAGGCAGTAACTTCCCATTTCGCCCCTTTTTCTCAATCTTCTTGATCTCTTGTAGATTTGATTCTACCTCTAGTGCTTTACTCACCGCATGATTGTTACTAAAAAGATCACAGGAAAGAAAGGCCCGTCTAAGTTCTGGTTGTAACCCTTCCACAAAATTATGAACCTGTCGCCTCTTATCTATCAGAATGTGAGATGCGAATCAAACCAATCGGCTAAATATGGATTCATACTAACTGATTGAGGATGCCTCTTGTATTAAATCCATGAATTCTCTTTCCCTTGCATACTTGATCACTTCCAGTACATATTTTTCCAAAAACTCCCGAGTGACGTTTTCCTAAGTCTGATGAGTTCACTTTGCAATTCACTCATAATCTATTATCTGCCACCAATCATGAGCAGGACCATCTAATAAGAATGTGGCATATCGAATCTTTTGCTCATCTGGTTATCACAGAGTTCCAAATATCTGTTCCAAGCTCTTAACCCATATCTCAACATTTTTATCATCAGTTTCCCTAGAAATTTTAGGGGTTGTAGCTGAAGGAACTAAATTGAAGCTCGATCTTTTGTTGGTTCTTCAACATTCTATGCTTGATGACCCTATCCCTGCTACTAGCAAAACTACATAAATTGTTGCCACATTGAAAATATGGGCTTTGTTGGTTGGCCACACCTGGCTGATTGACTTGAGGGGTTTGTGAAATCTTTTTCTCTTGTAGGATTGGTTGCTTAATTGATGCTCTCTGCCTTAGGACACTGTGTGCAGTAGCCCATGAACCAAGCAGTCTCCCTTTTCCCCTTTAACTTGCTTGAATTGGGTCAAGTATATAAGACCATTCATAGGATGCCATAGTTTTCTCTAAATCGACCTCAATTCCTTCTTGACTTACTCCAATTAAAATATACAATGATATCTAAAGTTAACATTAAGATCTTGATCTTTCAAATATAATTATAAGGTATTTGGCAACCTAAACCAAGTTTATCCTAATAGAAGTCAAAGCAATAAAGGCCAAAATAAAAACATTCATCATCACTCAAATCTTGTTCATAATCACTTCTTAACCACAAAAAGACTACCAATCTCATACAAGCTAACCAAAGGTTCCTTTCTCAATCTAGGTATATTCCCTTACTTCCTACAGATTCATTATATATCACCTCAATTCCCACTTGCCTAGGTCATTGCTAAACCTGACTTTGATACCACCTTTGTGACACCTCATCTCGAGACATCACCCAAGTTGAGGCGTCACTTAGTTCAGTCTTAAAGTATAAATCAACTTAAATTAAAACAATTCATATCATCCCTAAAAGATCAATAAAAGTCATTACAATCAATAAGCCTATCAGAAAGTTTTTTCCAAAATTATCAAAGTAATTGCAACTGTCAACTTAAGTAACCATAATAAAAAAAACTATGTATATTACATCATGGATCCCACATCATTCATCAAAATATATGCATATTGCTAATATTTAATCCAAATTAACATATTTCAATACTTCATCAGTTTAAACCTGACATACCAAAATATCTCTAAATTTAAAACATAACATTCCAAGGAAACCCATAAACCCATATACTACTTAATCTAATACAAAACATGCTTCCCTCCAGCTCGAGCCAAGAATCCATATCTTTCATTCAACCCTATTTGAGAAATCAAAGAATAACAAAGAATGTGAGTCTTAAGGACTAAATGAGGGAAAGGAAATGTATAAGATCTAACAGAAAGGTTTATGAAGTATGATTTTCAACAAACAGCTTGATAACAACAAAGAGTTCAAGGAAATCAACAATGTGTACATAGTTAACATGAAATCAATTTTAGTAAGATGATGGTTATTTAGTTTTGCTCAAGCACTCAGCCTGGCGGTTAATAATTTATTTTATGGCATGGTCGATTGCATGCCACATCCCTACACTCATAGTTTGTTGTTTCTAGTTACCTGTAAGCTAGGATTATAGATGGGTACTAGCCAAAAAGACTTGCGTTTGTCAATTTATTCTGCACGGTCAGTTTTTAGACATAGCCCTTAGGCCCAATTCCCCCCATGGCATCCTTTTGGGTGATATCCGCCTATGGCGTCCCATCGATTAGTAACTGCCCAAGTCTTCCCATAGGCTAGTATCCGCCCATGACTTCCCATGGGTTAGTAAAATATAAGGCCACCAAATAACAATTTGATATTAATAAAATTTGCAAGCTCAGAAAAATTCACAGAGTTTGATTTAAAATAATCATTTTCCAGTGAGAATTGTAAAATATCAAATAATTTCCAATCAAGAGAACCTTACAAGGTTCAATTTAAAATAATCATTTTCAATAAAATACGACAAAATATCAAGTAATTTCCAATCATAAGAACCTCATAGATTAGATTTTAAATAGTCAGTTTCTACAAAGGATAATAAAATATCAAGCAATTTTGAATCAGAAGAGCCTCACAAGGTCTAATAATTAACAATGATAATCAAAATTTGAATAGATATCAAAACAACAAAACCTAATAGATTCAACGATGTCATGGGATAAAGCATTCAATCAAGAACCAATCAATAAATCCTTCACAAGGGAAACAGTAACTAATCGAGTACAGTAATCAAGTTAATACCAACCCAAACAGGGGTTTATCAATGAAATGTTAAGCACAAAAGGTGCCAGATTAGCGAAATCCCAAACATGATTTTTTAACAGATAACGAATAAGCTCACACAAAGCAATAACCAAAAGTGGGAGAAACCCTCACAGGGTTCAATAATTAATGAGTAAGCTGTAATCAAGTTAAATACTAGAGCGGTAGACCCTTACCTCTTGTGATCTCAATACTATTAAGCAATAGCTACAATCTACTAATCTGCTGGGTCTACACCTTCATCACCTAACCAAAATATCTTTATAGTTAGAATCTTGGCCAACTCTATTATTCCTTAACAATTATAACAATATCAATTAATAGCCTAAAATCACTTAGATTTTTCCATTTACACTAGTTATATGGTTTCAAAGCGATTCAAGTACTCGATATAATAAATTTCTTGTTGTCATAATAAATATTACATCGAGTCTCAACTTAATACCATTGAGTCTTAAATCAATATCAATGCTAATTACCCAAAATCATAAATCTAAGGTTTTCTTGATCAATTATTCCAATTTGATCAAACTTAATCAAATAAGAACATAACCCCAAGTTCATTAATCCATATCTTATCCATCCATGTCTTAGTTCTTGGTCCCAAATCAAAATTTTAGTTCAATTAACTAGTATTT
>JACGDI010005379.1:352601-368154 GCA_014898725.1 Jacaranda copaia
TTGTTCAATTGAGTCTTTTAGTTAATTAAAATATCATCTTGACCTTAGTTGATTTGAGAGGTTTCATGCAAGCCCCTAAGTTTTAAGTTTTCATTCAATTAAGTTTTCAAGAATTACTAATCGGCCCCAAAATTTAAATAAAATAATAATATAAGGAGTAATTAAATTTATCAAAATTGAAAATAATAAAATCTAAATTCTATAAATCAAAAAGTTTTAGGGTGTTACAGATGTCTCCCTCTTAAGAGAATCTGGTCCCTAGATTCTTACCTAAAATAATTCCATGCCAAGCCATTTCCAATAATAATAATTGTACCTTCAACCACATCAGAGGGATCAGGTGATTTTTCTCCCTTTATGGCATATGCTTGTGCACAGACCTTTGGTATTCCACTAGGTCCCCCAACTTGTTTCCCTTTTTCTACAGAGGCTAGCCTTCTTCGATTTGGGCAATCCTTAAATAGGTGCTTATCACTACCACAAACAACACATCTAAGTTGCTTTATCCAACATTCAAATTCATCATGACCCAATTTCCCACAAAATCCACACGTCTTGTGTGCTAGATTTGTGGCTCTGCCGGTTTGATAAGCTTGCTTGTCGGTGCCCCCAATTTGTAACTTTGGTTGCTTTCTCCCAAGGTTGTTCTGCCCGCTAGGCGGTAATCTCCCCTTTCGCCCCTTTTTCCCAATCCTCTTGATCACCTGTAGATTTGATTCTACCTCTAGTGCTTTACTCACTACATGATTGTAACTAAAAAGATCTGAGGAAAGAAAGGCCCGTCTAAGTTCTAGTCATAACCTTTCCACAAAATTACGAACCTGTCACCTCTCATCTATCAGAATGTGAGGTGCAAACCAAATCTATCGATTAAATATGGCTTTATACTTATTAACTAAAGATGCCCCTTGTATTAAATCCATGAATTCTCTTTCCTTTGCATACTTGATCACTTCCAGTACATATTTTTCCAAAAACTCTTGAGTGAAGTTTTCCCAGGTCTGATGAGTTCCCTATGCAATTCACCTAAAATCTATTATTTGCCACCAATCATAAGAAGGACCATCCAAAACAAATATGGCATATCGAATCTTCTACTTATCTGGGTATCACAGACTTCAAAATATCTTTTCCAAGCTCTTTACCATATCTTGACTTTTTTATCATCAAGTTCCCCTAGAAATTTTAGGGGTTGTAGCCGAAGGAACTGATCTAAAGCTCGATCTTCTATAGGCTCTTCAACATTCTGTGCTCGGTGACCTTATCCCTGCTACTAGCAAAACTACATAAATTGTTGCCACATCAAAAATATGGGCTATGTTGGTTAGCCCCACCTGGTTGATTTACCTAAGTGGTCTATGAAATCTCTTTCTCTTATAGGATTGGTTGCTCAACCAGTGCTCTCTACCTTGAGACACGATGTGCAGTAACCCATGGACCAAGCAGTCTCTCTCTTCCCCATCGACCTACTTGAATTGGGTTAAGTATAAAAGACCCTTCATAGGATGCCATAGTTTTCTCTAAATTGACCTCAATTCCTTCCTAACTTACTCCAGTCAAAATATACAATAATATCTAAAGTTAACATCAAGATCTTGACCTTTCAAATATAATTATAGGGTATTTGACAACCTAAACCAAGTTTATCCCAACAGAAGTCAAAGCAGTAAAGGCCAAAATAAAAACATTCATCATCACTCAAATTTTATTCATAATCCCTACTTGACCACAGAAAAACTTCCAATCTCATATAAGCTAACCAAAGGTTCCTTTCTCAATCTAGGTATAATCCCTTACTTCCTACAAATTCATTATATATCACCTCAATTCCCACTAGCCTAGGTCATCGCTAAACCTAACTCTGATATCACCTTTATGACACCTTCTCTCGAGATAGCAACCAAGTTGAGGTGTCACTTAGTTCAGTCCTAAAGTATAAATCAACTTAAAGTAAAACAATTCATATCATCCCCAAAAGATCAATAAAAATCATTACAGTCAATAAGCCCATCAGAAAGTTTTTTCCAAAATTATCAAAGTAACTGCAGCTGTCAACTTAAGTAACAATAATAAAAGTATAATGTACATAACATCAGGGATCCCACATCATTCATCAAAATATGTGCATACTACCGATATTTAATCCAAATTAACATATTTCAATACCTCACCAATTTAAACCTGACATACCAAATGTCTCTAAATTTAAAACATAACATTCCAAGGAAACTCATAAACCCATATACCACTTGAACTAATACAAAACATGTTTCCCTCTAGCTCATGCTAGGAATCCATATCTTTCATGCAACCCTATTTGAGAAATCAAGGAATAATGAGGAATGTGAGCTTTAAAGACTCAGTGAGGGAAAGGAAAAGTATAAGATCTAAAAGAAAAGTTTATGAAGTACGATTTTCAACAAACAGCTTGATAACAACAAAGAGTTTAGTGAAATCAACAATGTGTGCATAGTTAACATGAAATCAATTTTAGTAAGACATTAGTCATTCCATTTTGCTCAAGTACTCAGCCTAGCGGTTAATAATTTATTTTATGGCATGGTCGATTGCATGCCACATCCCTACGCTCACAGTTTGCTGTTTTTAGTTACCTGTAAGCTAGGATTATAGTTGGGTACTAGCCAGAAAGACTTGCGTCTGTCGGTATGCTCTGCATAGTCATTTTATGGACCTAGCCCCTAGGCCCAATTCCCCTCATGGCATCCCTTCGGGTGATATCTGCTTATGGAGTTCCTCCGAGTGATATCCGCCAATGGTGTCCTATAGGTTAGTGACCACCCATGTCTTCCCATAGGCTAATATCTACCCATGACTTCCCATGGGTTAGTAAAATATAAGGCCACAAAATAACAGTTCGATATCAATAAAATTTGCAAACTCAGAAAACTTCACAAAGTTCAATCTAAAATAATCATTTTCCAGTAAGGATGGTAAAATATCAAATAATTTCCAATCAAGAGAACCTTACAGGTTTCAATTTAAAATAGTCATTTTCAATAAAAGATGACAAAATATTAAGTAATTTTTAATCACAAGAACCTCATATGGTTCAATTTTAAACAGTTATTTTCTATAAATGATAGCAAAATATCAAGTAGTTTTGAATCTGAAGAGCCTCACAGGGTTCAATAATTAATAACGATAATAATAATTTGAATGGATATCAAATAAGCAAAACCTAATAGACTCAACGATGTTATAGGATAAAACATACAAGCAAGAACCGATCGATAAATTCCTCATTAGGGAAACAGTAACTAACAGAGTACAGTAATCAAGTTAATACCAACCCAAATAGGGGTTTATCAATGAAACAGTAAGCACAAGAGGTGCCAGATTAGTGGAATCCTGAACATGATTTTTAATAGATAATGAGTAAGCTCACATGTAGCAATAACCCAAAATGGAAGAAACCCTCACAAGGTTCAACAATTAATGAGTATGCTATAATCAAGTCAAATACCAGAGCAATAGGCCCTCACCTCTTGTGATCTCAGTACTATTAAGCACCAGCTACAATCCACTGATCCGCTGGGTCTATACCCTTATCAACTAATCAAAATATCCTTATAATCAAGATCTTGTCCAACTGTAATATTCCTTAACAATTATAACAATATCATGTAATAATCTAAAATCCATTAGATTTATCCATTTACTCCGATTTAAGGTTTTGAAGTGATTTGAGTACTTGATACAATAAATTTCTTGTTGGCATAATAAATCTTATATCGAGTCTCAACTTAATACCAATGAGTCCTAAATCAATGTCAATTATTCCCATTTGATCAAACTTAATCAAATAAGAATATAACCCTAAGTTCATTAATCCGTATCTCATCCATACATGTTTCAGTTCTTGGTCCCAAATCAAATTTTGATTCAATTTACTAATATTTACATCATAGGTTAGCCTGACAATTTACTTAGATTAAATCAAGAATCAATTATTCAATTAATCAAAGTTTTACCCACAATTTGATCGATGAAACCTCAAATTTACAAACCAAGCACACCACTATGATAGTCACGTTGAGGGGAGGAAATTGCCGCCACACCGCTATCGCCAGAAAACATCAAAACCACCAACGTTTTCCTCATTTCTTTCTCTTGAATCCAACGGTGTGCTTATTTTTTAGTTTTGGGGCCCGGAAGGCCCTCAACCAAAGGTCACAGCCATGAGACTACCTTCTCGGTGTCATGACAGAACCTCTATTTTCAACTATTGTTGCTGCTCTAATCAGCCATGCAAGGCCACCATTGTGTTCCTTGTGCTTCAAGCTTTTGGAACCTCAGCCTAAAAAGCTAATCCAACGCCTCCTCGCCATCAATCGAGCAACTTTCGCTAGGCTTTTGTTTGGTTAGCAATTGGGTTTGTGTGCATGTGTGTTGGGTTTGCTGGAGTAAGTGGGGAGATGGATGTTTGGTGGTGTGACTAGTGTTTGCTGTCGAAAATGGTGGCTGGAGATAGTGAGTGAAGAGAGAAATGAGATAGGGATGGTACGGTGAAGGTGAAGAAATGAAGAAGATGGCAAGGATGAATAGTGAGGTGGTGAATGAAATGGTGAGGGTAAGGACACATCTTCACTTTATGCAAATTTTCTTTCTTTTTTTTTAATATAAAATTCAATTTTTTAAGAATTGACATTTGGTCCTTAATTTAATAAGTTGTTCAATTGAGTCTTTTAGTTAATTAAAATATCATCTTGACCTTAGTTGATTAGATGGGTTTCATGCAAGCCCCTAAGTTTTAAATTTTCGTTCAATGAAGTTTTCAAGAATTACTAATTGGCCCCAACATTTAAACAAAATAATAATATAAGGAATAATTAAAGTTCTCAAAATTGAAAATAATAAAATTTTAATTCTATAAATCAAAAAATTTCAGGGTGTTACATTCCGTTACCCTATTCTTAAAACTCATGCTCCCAAAATATATAATCCAAAATACATAATTCATGTCCAAATATTACCATTATTATAATGAGATCAATCCAAATTTTCTACTTGAATTAATAAGTTAATGTTAAATTATATAAATAATACTAATTGATCAATTGCTGATTAGAGATTCGACGGAGCGTAAGCATGTATCTTACATTTTTCAAGTGGGTTAGATATCTAAAATTTTGGAATATATTTTTTTTTCTAATTAATGTCTGTTTTACATGTAGATAGATTTCTTTTTGGATAAAGTGACTTTGAAAAAATTACTTTACATTGAAAGTAAAATCTTCACAAAAAATCAAGTCAAGCAAATAAAAATTTAGACGATAAGACAAAAGATTATAATTAACACCTTCAATTAGTATTTAAAAAAATGTTATACAATTTTAAAATACATGTCAAGTTGTTAATAGGTAAGATACAGAAGTACTCTCCGGCGCTATGATGTTTTAGCTCAATCAATAATGATGATGATCAAAGGCGTAAATGTGTTTTTTTTTTTTTTTTTTTTTTGGGCATATGTTGCGTTTGTCTCATCATGTGCTATTATAATTCTATTAGATAGTGAATAAAATAATATAAAAAAATACGGAACATGTATAATATAAGTTTAATGATTAATTAGGTCATGGCTAAATATTTATAATTAAGTAATTAATTAACTATAATATAAAATGCGTTTTGTATGTTTCCCTTGTGTATTTTTTAGCTAGTTAATTAAGTGCTGGCCATCTTAAATACATCTGTAATTAGAAAATTAATTTAGAACTATGGATTGAGTGTTTCATTAAATTTATTTAAAAAATTTTATAAACTCTTATATCTGAAAATTTTGATAAAATATTAGAGGGTGTTTGATTAAATTTATTTAAAAAATCTTATAATCTGATATATTTTATCAGATTATGTATAAAGGAGCTAAGAGGGGATTTCATATTTTTGAAGCTAGAGATATTTATATCATATCTTCAAGCTCTTGTGATGTCAAAATTTGAAGAGAAAAATTGTTTGAGAGTACAAAAATGAAAGAACATCTAATATCCTTGTCAAGTTACAAAACAATGAAGCACAAGTTGTTAAGAATATATACTATCAAGTTATTATTTTCAAGACATAGATATTTAAGAAAGTGAGATTTTCAATCTATTTTGGTATGCCACGTATAAGTTTGTTATTATAAGAGAATAATTTTTTAAGAACAGAGAAATCAAAATGTGATTCTTTACGATGTTAAATTAATGTATGTGCCTGTCAAGTTGGTTTTACTAAGATCTGGATCTTCCAAGTAAATGAGGTTTCCAACTTCTGTAATTAGTATGCCACCCTCAAGTTTATGAACATTATTATGAGATAAATCACAACTTTTTTACTTGAACTAATATATCAATACTAAGTCTTATTAAAGCAACGTATATTAATGAGAGAACACCAATAGTCAGGCACCGTAATTTTTTCAATTAATACTTTAATTTTCGAATGCATTAATTTTGAGTCAATATTCATTAATTAATAGAGAATCAACTTTTTAGTACTTATTATCACATTTACATAGCAAATGATTAAACTTGAACGGAGCTTGAAAAATATTATTATCATATCTACTGCAGTTTTATACCCAAATTAATTTAATATTAAACATTAGTGCTAATTGATCAATTTATGGTTACAGAGTACACATAATGGAGCTTAGCGTCCTATATTTTCCAAGTTAGCTAGACATCTCAAATTTTGGAATATTTATTTCCTAATTGCTATATATTTCCCATTTTCTAACATTAAAGGAATTTATTAAGATTTCAAATAAGTATTTTGTTAAGATTTCAAAACCAAGTAAAGAATTTTTTATTTTTTTTGAAAGGGTTTATAAAATTCTAAACAAGCTTATTTTTAAAGAGGGAAAAAATATTTTTTTTGTCCTATAAGATTTTTTATTTTTAATTTTGTCCTATATCTCATGCAATTAAAAAATTGTTCCTATAAGTATAAAAAGATTGGCACATTTAGTCCAATTTCTACCAATATTAAAAAAATTGATCGAAAAATCTGATGTGGCATGCTGGAATATTTTGAAATTGGTGATTTTGCTTTGTTGGCACCTGCATGAGTTTTTTTTTTTTTTTTTTGCCATGTCGAGAAAAAATTAGTTGACATGTATAAGATTAGTTGGCTTATTTTATTTGTTTTATTGCTTAGTTGGTAACATAAAATTTGAATTTATGATACATATTTATTTATACATATATATTTATATAAATATATATTTATATATAATTTGCAATAACTTTTTCCTTAAGAAAAAAATATAAATAACTTTATATATATAGAAAGAAATAAACAAATTAAAAAGTAAAAAAAATCCACCCCACCCCCCTGACAGCTGCATGGCTAGATCTAACCAGATGGCCACCAAACTTTTAGGTGGCCAATGCTTTGAAGAGGTTGGCTGCCTGGCCACCAAGCTTCTAGGTAGCCATGCAGCCACCCGGTCACCAAACTTTTAGGTGGCCACATTGCCACTTGGAAGTTCACTAGGCCATTGGCTGTCTAGCTCATAGTCGGCCATGGCCAGTCTAGCTGGTTATTGTTGGAGGGGGGAGCGACAGTAGGGGGTGCTGAGGCAACAATGGTACATATATATATTGTAACACTCTTGGAATTTTATTGATTTTATTTATAATATATGATTTTGCCATTATTTGAAAATTTTATGAATTTTCTAATATTAATTATTTAAAAAGTTTTGTGGATTAAATTATAATTATTATAGACTTAATTGTATAAATTTTTTAATAGTTTGGGGTTTGAATGAGATACCCTAAGTCAATTGAGGTTAACCACAATTTTCCTAAAAGCTTGGGGCATGATTGCATAACTTAAATTTTTGAGAGACTAAATTAAAAAAAAATTGAAAATGGGATTTCAGAAACTGACTACTACTTCTTTTCCTCCCCATTTCTTTCTTTCTTTTTTCCCTTCACTTTTCTTTTGTTTTTCTTTCTTCATCTTCTCCACAGCCAAAGACCACTATCTCCAGCAAAGCTCACCAGCAATCCTTCTCAACCAACTAACCCCTTCAATTTGTTCTCCACACCAACACCCTCACTCCTAGCCACACAAACACACACTCACATCGGCAAAGCAGCGGCAACGAGGAGAACCAAGAGAGAGAGAGAGTTCATGACAGCCAACTGGGTTTTTCATTTTTTGGCGACCATCGATAGGTCTGAAGGGTAGTTTAGGAAGTATTCATTGAGGAGAACATTGTAGAAGTGTTGCATGGCGGCAAAATGAAACAGTGAGGGCAAAAACTGGCGGCAGAGCTTGTAGACCGTGAAGGCTTTGAAGCAAGTTTTGAAAGGTTTTTAGGCAGCTATTGCTAGATCTGAGGATACCATTGGAATCCTCTCGTCGAAAGGAACATTTCTATGGCAGAGTTGAATTTTCCAGCGACGGAGAGATAATTTGTTCGTCTTGATGCAGTGATCATCCCTATACTATCTGTTTGTGACTCCGGACCCTCGATAGTAAATTTAGATTTTTGATTGATTATTGCATGTTATACATATATATACATGCATGCATGCAAGTGTTGTATCTAGAACAAGCCTTTGAGATGATGCGTGTACTTTTATGAACCATTTACCTATGCGAGGAATATGGAGTTAGGAGATACAAACTTGGGACTCAAATTATGATTGATACTAAGTTGAACTTTAATTTTGATATTTGGAAACTATTATGGGTTGAATAGTGTTGAAAACAAAATTTTGACTAAAGAATAATGCATATGTATTTCTTAAAATTGTAACACCTTGATTTGTTATCGTGAAAATTATGTTATTTTGGAATTAACCTAGACCATCGTAGATAATTTGAAAATGTTGATTTTGGAGAATTTTGTGAAGAAGGAGACTAATCTGTATCATCATGATAATAGATAAGGTATTAGAATGCATGATGCATTTCTATAAGACTGCTAGGATTGAATAAGAATTTTGATTCTTGGAATATTTTCCTGATTAGGTGACGATGAGTTGCGCACTGGTGAGCAGGAGATTTTGAATTTAACTGTTGCCAATTGAAACTACAAGAGGTAAGGGTCTGCCAATCTGGCACTTCCTTTTCTTATTTGTGGTTGTAATAAGCACCTGTATAGGTTTTACTATTTTTGAATAGTACTCTAAACTATAATTGAAATATGTCTGTTATCTGTTATTTGATTTAAATACCCCTATAAGGGTTATCTCTGATATCGATTCTATTTTCTATCTGTTCTAGAGCCTAGAACCTCTGCCTATTATCTGTTATTCTAATATATGTTTATCTCGTATCTATATTATCAGTACTATATTTATGCCTTGTCGGCATATCTACTACCTATTTCGTGTTTATCAGTCATGTTGGCTTATTTATGTTATGTTTACTACTTTATGTTGCTTAGACAGCATTTATGTTCTATTCTGTATTGTTGTTCTAAAACTAACAGTGTGCTAGGGATTTCCCCCTAGGCATCTGTATAAGTGGTTATTTCTCTTTTTTGTACAGTGGCCATACCGGGCGATCTATTTGGTTATGTGAGGCACGCTAAGGATTTACCCTTAGGTGTCAATGGTATACTAGAGATTTTCCCCTGGGTACCGATCGTACGCTAAGGATTTTCCCTTAGGTATCAACGGTGAGCTATACATTTCTGTATAGACATCTACTATATACCAAGCTATTACGCTTAGGTGAAATATCTATCTATTTGGTCTAAGGTGAATCTACAATGCATGTCTTATAGTTTTTTTTTTTTTTTTTTTTTTTTTTGGTATGCATATGCTTTAGGTTTGAATTACCTAAATAATTTCTGTCTGGTTGTAATCTATTCTTGGAGCAATAAGGCAGGAGAGCTTCCAGTTTGCTTTCTATGCTACCTATTTTTTGGATTTGTTATATTCAGCATATTTAAATTATGTTTTGTCGAGATGAGTTCCTCCTCAATAAACCCTGCTATTAATTTTACACATCCCTCACTAAGTCTTTGGACTTACCCCCCCTATATTTCATAATCTCTCAAACAGGGATAGACTTTGATGGATGCCAGGTTTAGAACGAAGTGCATAATTGTTTGTAATAGAACTAATGCCGTAGTTAAGTACGGAACTTGTGAATGTTTCATTTACCTTAGAGATGTTGTGATGTGTAAATCTTATTTTGAAGGTTGTAGTGTTAGATGGCATGGATGGCATGATCTGTCAAAGGTTGTAATTTAACTAAGTTCCCTAAATCTCTTATGATATATCTATTTTGTGACTTTATTTAGTTTTGTTGAGATGAGTCGGTGTTTAAATTTGAGACATTTGAATTTTATAGGCCTTCTATTGAATCGTAACTCTAAGAATTAAGTCTGAATTAGAGTTGTGCTTCAGCTTAGGTGCTATCCCAAGGTGGGGTGCTATATGTATGTATGTATATATGTATATATAATATATATTTATATCAATATATGTGTATCTATATGATAAAATATTATATATTTATAATAATTAATATTTATTTATATAAATATATGTTCAACTATTTATATATATAATTGATACTAATTTTAATTATATTAGTATTAATTTCATTAATAGTGTTTACTACTATAGTTAGTAATATTAATTGTATGATTAGTAATATTAATAATAATAGAGATTATATTAATTATAATTATAATTTTAATCATAATATGTAGTATGGGATGGCATTTTTGGTTGATGACACCTTAACTAAATATGAGTGATATTTTTTAAGAAAAAATAGTGGCAATAATTAAACACCTTCAAGTTATATTTTTGTTGACATTTTGTAATCAAATGCTACTAATATTTTATTAGTGACATTTGTTTCGACTGTTGTTGTGTGTCACTACACTAGAAAATGCCATTAGTTAGTGTCACTAAATACTTTATGACATTTTTTTTCTCAAATAACAACAAAACTACATGTTAGTAATATTGTTCTATGAAAAATTAGTGGCAATAATTAAATATATTTGAAATACATTTATCTTGGCATTTTTAATCAAATGTCAATATTTTATTTGTTATTTAATAATCAAATGTCAATAAATATTAAATTATAGGGGCATTTTTTATAACTATCACTATATTATTTTTTGTATCATTATATCACAAAATGTCACTAAATTAATGCTACTATATATAAAATTTCTTGTAGTGGCAGCATAAGTCTCATACATAAAATGTGAGGTTAGAAATTCAAACTCAACAAACTTTTAGCGTGCATGTATATGAATAAATAAAAACTGTAAAGTAATTTCCTTTAATATGATTCATGGCCGATATCCATAATGATAATTTTAGAGGACGATCAAAATTGTAAATTTCATTCTTTTTCTTCTTTTCATATGGTATGTTGGTCTCATCATTAAAATGTGGTGTTATAATTCTATTAGATAAAGAATAAAAATCATTAGGTCACTATTAAATATTTTATAACTGAGTAGTTAATTAAGTATAATACAAAATATGTTTGGTATGCTTACGAGCTCATTTATTTGGGTATGGAGTTAATTAAGTAGGGCTGGTCATAAATATTTGCCAAATTAGAAAATTAATTTGGACTTGAAATGTATTTGGCTACAGTTATTTGAAAGATCTTACATAATAAAATGCATAAAGAAGAATAATTGTCTATTGAACATGGAACTGAAGAGTGATTTTTGAACTACCTATAAAGTTGTTCTTTTGAAGGTCTGTATAGTTCAAAAAAGTGAACTTTCCAAATGGAACATACAAGTTTGTTATTATGTAACAATACAATGCATAAAAAAAGAAAAATTGTTTGAGAATATTGAAAAATGTATACGATTGGCATTTTGCAAGATGAAACTTTTTCCACACGATGGCTTTATTAGATAAAGAGCTTAATTTATAGAATGCCATGCAAATTGAGATAATTTTCAAATGGTACTATTATTAAATTATACAAATAAGTCTAAAAGTATCATATCTATGAACTCGTTTGACCACAGAGATAAGATCTTAAGCATGCTCAAACTCGCAATTTCACTCGTTATGTTGCCATTGAAATGGTTTTTGGATAAATAAAGCACCTCAAGTTCCTTGCATTTGTATATATTTGGAGGAATTTGCCCACAAAGCCAATTGATTGAGAGAAAGAGTGTTTTAAACTTTGGCATATTATTGTTGCATATATAATTTGGGAGTCCCCCAAATAAATTATTAAATACAAGAATAATTGCCCTCATGGAAGACACATTAAAGATACCATATGGTATCGGGCCCACTAATGTATTATTATCTAAATGTATAGTTTCTAATAAAGATAAATTATCTATCTCTTGTGGAATATTCCCACCAAGAAAATTGTACCCCATATTTAAAGTTTGTAGCTTTGAAGCATTGAATAAAGATGGAGGGATGCTGCTTGAGGTGGAGTTGTTATTCAAATGTATATGTTGAAGTTCATTTAAGCTTCCAAGCCATAATGGTATTTCTCGAGTTAAGAAGTTAACTCCCATGTACGTCTTTTTCAAATGACACAAATGTGACAACTAATTTGGTGTATAGCCTATGAAATTGTTGAAGCTTATGTCTAAAGATCAAAGAAATGTTAAATTTTCAAGATGTGGAACAATAGTTCCTCCAAGCTTGAATTGAGAAAATTTTAAAGCTATAACTCTGGGGTGCTTGGGGCCATAAGAGATGCCAATTCAGTAACAAATGGATGTATTACTAGACCAACTTTCTATCAAAATGCCAAATAAATCTGAAGTAATAGTGCTTTTAAAGGTAAGTAATACATGTTGATCTATGATAAAATTGAAAATTGTTGTGGTTAAACAGAGCATAATACTATTTAATAATAATAGTGCACGAGGCTAGAGAAAACAAAAATTCTCCATTCAATAGGTATTTTTATTGAATTTGTGTAGTTACTAAGTGAGGCACATTAATGCGTGCCTTAGTGGATATATATATATATATATAAAGAAATCTCAAGTGAAGATTCTTATCTCCAGCACAATGAAAGTCATTGGCTATTGCGTGGTTGTAGGGTTAAAAAAGACAAACCTGAACATAGGGCGAAAACAGACCAACCCGAACAACACGTTACTATATAGAAAATTACATTGAGGATAGTTGGTAGATTTGAGTGGGCTTTCCTATTCATGAGCCTTCATGACTCTTCCTTGGTCTTTATATGGAAAGCGCAACATTTATGATAAGAAGAAAATCATCCTAAAGAAAAATAAAATTTTTGATTTATTCTCTAAAATTGATTGATCATTCTTATGAACCATTGTTTTGATTGGTTAACTTAAGAAAAACTTTATTAATAAAAATATATCATTTTAAAACTAATCTACTTTACAAAAATGAATTCAAGTGGCAGGAGACGAAAACCTAGAAACTTTACTGATTCGATAAAATGTGAGGGCTTGTGAAAGGTTATATTGATATTTCTTGTCGGTCCATATCCACTATATATATATATATATATAATATAGTAATATGTATATAAATCATCTTTTCAAGTATGTAATAACATATTTGTAAAAGTTAATGACCTAATCAAACAAAAACAGAATCAAACAGGTTTTTATCGTGAACAAGAAGAAAACACATGGACAGAAACAGATTTTGGATCACTTGTAAGTAGATTGGCTTCACATATGTTACCTTAACCAAGTTGTTTCTGCTATTTTGTTAATCGTATAGCATGATTTGAATTTTAAAGTAAGTGATCAAGTCAAAATATCAAACTAATTAATGATATTATATGTATTATATCATAATAATTAAGTTTTGCAAATCTAATAGAGACACAAGAATTTTGTATAACTAATTAGTTGTCAATATTGAAAATTATTTACAATACTATAACGAGTTTTTATTTTTATACATAGTAATATATGTCTGGTGATAATAAAAATTTCCACAATTGCTTGGTAATTAATTATATATTTATGTTGCCTGTGATAATTTATACTCAATTCTTATCACTATTGAATTTGACAAATCATTGTTGTCACCAAATGAAAATCATTGCCAGTTAAACATCCAGATTACTAATGGCAACTTTAATGTTATCATTTAATATTTCGTCATTGTGAATAAAAAGATCTTTAGCTTTAATTTAGTATTTACTACGCATGTATAAATGGAGGCAATGACATTTTTCAACTTGAAAATAGTTAATTTGGGTGGATATAAGGTAGGCATATCAATGTTGGTGGATAATTATGTTGTAATCTATATGTATATATAAACATCCAACCGCCAATTAAGAGAAATGGGCCCCATGGTTGGGAGTTTCTCCGTGACCAGGTGAGAAGACTGAGACCTCAAAGTCAGTCGACGAAAATAAATGAAGAACTTTAACCATTACATGTTTTTACGGGGCAAAAGAACCAATTAATTCCAATCTTAAAATCATTTATGAACAATCCACCTCACCATGCCTATGTGCAAATGAGTTCATCAGAGTTAATTGCTGGCTTAATTCATTAATTCATTCTCCAAAGAGCCCCAGCTATATAGAAATATGTCTTCACAGATGATTCAAGAAAATGTCCCATTCCTTCTGATTGTCCCTATTCTGCACCATTATTAACTCCCCCTGCTTTTTGCACTAGGTTTGAGGGATGTAGCTTTGAATTATTTGAAAACTCCATCACTCTGCCAGCTATTGAATTATTCATCCATAACACTAAGGTTGTAAATGAATAATTAAAAATTTATTTATCGTTCGTATTCGTATTTATTTATATAAGTTCATAAATTTACGTATTTTGATATTTATAAACAGATATTTAAATAATTATCATCGAATATGGATATAAAAAAATAATAGAATATGAATAAGTTTAATAAAATATGAATAAGTTTAATAAAATATGAATAAATTTGAATAATTATAATCGAATACGGATATATCCGAATTCGACCGATATCCAATGAATACGAATTTGGATATCATTTTTTAATATCCATCAAATCCATATTCGTATCCAAATATTTGAAAAATTAAATGGATACGAATATGGAAACAGTGTATCCGATCCGTTTAATATCCGTTTATACATCTTACATAGCAGTTATCGAATTTAAATAAAACACAAAAAATATTATTATCATGAGATCAATCAAAATTTTCTTCTTGAATTAATAAATTAATATTAGGTATAATTAGTAGTGATTGATGAATTGCTGATTGGAGATGTCGCACCCCACCTCGAGATGGGTTGAGGCGCCACTCAATCCAAGCTTAAATTGAACCCACAATACAATAAGTAGGCCTATCTAAAAAATTCAAAAATTTATCAGAGACATCAACAGATTTCAACTTAAGCAAATCTCAACTAAAGTACTATAACCAGTCATAGCTAATCCTGTAATATTCAACATAATATACATACCACATATCATAACTCAACTTGACATGTCACAATATCTCTAAGTTAAAGTTTAACATTTGGGTGAATTAATAAGCGTATACAAACATCTATTCTATAAAAAAACATATACTCTTCAGCCCAAACCAGAAAATTCATATCCTTCACTTAATCCAA
>JACGDI010005379.1:368194-383707 GCA_014898725.1 Jacaranda copaia
AAAGGACTTAGTGAGAGATAATCATAAGCAGTAGGGTTCTACTGAGGAAGAATCAACTCATCAAATCATTAACCCAATAGATCATAAATTAACAATCAGAACAAGAACAAATTAGGCTATAGGCAGTCAAGAATCAATTTACAAATAGATTAGATTACACACAGTCAGGAACAGTCACAAGCATTAACAAATTCAAGATTTTCAGTAGGTACTAGCTTGGGGGTTGTGATCGTCAGCTCAAACAGTCCAAGATCGTCTCAATCAATTCTGTTCGAGAGGTATAAGGGCTTCTCAACTGATCACAGTCAGGAGAAAATATAGATGGCTCATTTGGCATGGTCAAAAGCCTGACCTAGATCAGGAAACTACACCATCCTTGTTGCTCCATGAGCAGTATATAAACAATCAAAATATAATCGAAATCAAGTAAACTCAAGTAGCATATGCAACAGATCACATGATGATGTGCATATTCTAGTCAATCAATCAGATAAATTACAAAAGCATGGGCTTGGTATATAGTAGGTGCCCATACAGACTATATGGCACACTACGATGCCCAGGAAAAAATTCTTAGCACATCGCTGATACCCTGAGAGAAATTCCTAGCATATCGTGAATACCCATGAGAATTACATAGCGTGTCCTATGTAGCCAAGCATTCTGCTAGGATTGGCACTCAACCCAAACAAGTCTCCATACATATAACAAAATTAATAACTGTTTGTGCAAATGCCAAGGGGGAAATCCTTAGCATATCACTGATTCTAAGATAAAACAATAAAGAACAGAACAGAAATGCCATCAAGGCAACATAATAGCAATAAACAGATTCAAATGAGCTAGCACGGCCGATTAACGTTGAATAGAAAAACAAATATGTTGGCAAGGTAATAGATAATGATAAAAAATGATACAAATACAAGACGATCAAACAGTAGAGATACAAATAACAAGCAAAGGTTCTAGGTGCCAAAATAGATAGAAATCAAAATCAATAACGACAATAACCCTTAGAAAGGTGTTCATATCAGATAATAGATAACAAATCAAATTTTCAAACATATTTCATATTTCAATCAAACAAAGTACAATACAGAAATAATAATAGAAACAGAAGCAAAAACAAAAAACCCAAATGGGGTTTGTCGCAATAATAGATAGTATGAGAAGTGCTAGATTGGCAGACCCTCACCTCCATAGTCTCAGCAATAACTATCACAACCAACAAACTATTGATCAATAGGACCCACTTCTTCGTCACCTAATCAAAAGAATATTTCCATAGTTAATTTTCTATTCAACTCTAATAGTTTTTGAGAATTGCATCATAAGCATTCTAACATTACTAACTTATCGATCAACACAATAATATAAGTTCGATAAGTAGTATCTACACAAAGTACCTCAATAAATCAACTATTCTAGAATTAGCCACGGTAGTCTATATTGGTTCCAAAAATAGCATGATATCTGGTTCTTAGTTACAAAGTTATTATCATATCATCATCTTAATCCACACAAAATAGTTTAATCCATATATAATTAATCCTAATCAAATACCACTTAGTCTTACATTACATAATCCTTAATACAATTATTAAATCTAAATTTGGCATTTAACATGACATGTCTGAGTCCACTATTTAAATATTCCTCCTTAAATGGGAATCATACACACATATATATATACCAACAATACCCAAAATCTTCATTCTTGGCATAAAATACAAGGCTTCAAACGGAAAGGTACAATATATACATATATATATAAAGGTACAACCCAAAACTAAATTCCAAGATTGGCCACTAGAGTTTTGAAACCACAAACCAATGACACTGGTGTATTCATTGCACCGAGGAGGTAAAATTGTCTATCGGCTGCCATCAGAGTAAACCAACATCACCACCAGAATACTCCTCTCAACCTCCTGAGTCCAACGCCAACACTGGTTTCAAGTTCCACAGCCAAAATCACCTTCAATCGAGCTCAAAGGCTTCAATTAGGTCTCTCACCACCATTCTTTGATCGTTGTTTTCTGCCTCCTCTGCCATGTCAAACTCTCACGCAAGGGTGTTTGCAGCTTCCTCATGCAGAGAGCTTCCAATATCTTCGCCTAATAATAAGTTTTGGCGACAACTCTGCCATTACCTGTCAGGTCCGCCCCTGCCAAGTTTTAGCTCTTCATTTTTGGTGACTCACTGCCCGTACCACCGTGTATGTGGTGTGCAAGTGTAGCTAGGAATGAGGGGAAGGTTTTTAATCGGTGTGGTTTGGGTAGATTCCAACTATTGGAGGAAATCGCTGAAGGTAGAGAGAGTGGTTACAGGGAAGAGATGAAGAAAGAATGAGGGCCCAGATGCAAAATGCCATCTTTTATAAATTAATTTTTTTTAATTTCAAAATTGACCCTTAAAAGTTATAAACTCATGCAAATGAGTCCTGCTAATTATTTAAAACTATGGCTGAACCCTAGTTGGCTTATGGCTTTCCATACAAACCACAACATCTTCAATTATAGTTCAATTAAGTTCTTCAAAATTATGAGTTGACCGCAAAATTTCTAATTTCCTTGCAATTAAGTCCTTTTCATTTATTTTTCGAGCCCTAAAATTCGACCAAATTAATATCTTGATTTCTAAATCCTCATTTTTCGTAATCCCGAATTTTAGGGGTGTTACAAGAGATTACAATGGAGCTAAGCAAGCATTTTATATTTTTCAAGCTAGCTAAATATCTCAAATTTTGGAATATAATTATTTTCTAATTAATGTGGATTTTACATTTAGATAGATTTCCTTCTGAATTTGAAGAAATTACTTTAAATTAAAAGTAAAATCTTCACAAAAAATTATGTCAAGCAAATAAGAGTTTAGACTATAAGAAAAAAGATTTCACTTATCCTTTGATTATATAATTAACACCTTCAATTAGTGTCGGAAAAAATGTTAAAGTTTTCAAATACACGTCAAGTTGTTATCATCAAAGGTACAGAAGTACTTTCCGGCACTATGATTTTTAACCTCAATCAATAGTAATGATGATCAAACGTGTGAGTGACTTTTTTTTACTTTTTTTTTCCTTTTTTTCCATATGTTGTGTTTGTCTCATCATGAGCTGTTCTAATTTTATTAGATAGTGAATAAAAAAATATATAAAAGATATGGAACATATATAATATAAGTTTAATGATTAATTAGGTCACAGGTAAATATTTTATAATTAAGTAATTAATTAACTTTAATATAAGATACATTTTGTAGGTTTTCTTGTGTATTTCTTTAACAAGTTAATTAAATGGTGACTGTCTTAAATACATCTATAATTAGAAAATTAATTTAGAACTATGAAGTATTTTATTAAATTTATTTAAAAGATTTTATATACTCTTATATCTTATAATATGTATTTAAAACTTATAAAATATTAGAGGGTGTTTTAAATTTATTTCAAAAATCTTATAAGCTAATATATTTTATCGGATTATGTTATTTTTCAAGTCAATGATATTTATATCACATCTTCAAGCTCTTATGATGCCAAAATTTGAAGAGAAAAATTGTTTGAGAGCACAAAAACGAAAGAACATATAACGACCTTACCATGTTACAAACAAATGATGCACAAGTTGTTAAGAATATATACCTATCAAGTAATTATTATTTTCAAGATATATATATTTCAAGAAAGTGAGATTTGTAATTTATTTTGGTATGCCACATGTAAGTTTGTTATTGTAAGAAAATAATTTCTTGAGAACATAGAAATCAAAAAGTTATTCTTTAAGGTGATAAATTAATGTATGTGCCTATCATATTGTTTTATCTAAGATCTAGATCTTCCAAGTAAATGAGGTTTTTGCTTCTGTAATTAGTATGGCACCTATAAGTTTCTGAATATTAATTCCTTATAAATTATTTTTCCAAAATAGTTATTGAACTTGAATGAAACATGAAAACTATTATTATGATATTAATAACAATCAATATCAAGTCTAATGAAAGCAATTGATATTAATGAGAGAACACAAATTGTAACACCCTTAAAATTTAGTATTTCGGAAAATAAGAATTTAGAAATCAAGATTTTGATTGGTTAGATTTGAGGGCACAAAAAATAATGAAAAAGGACTCAATTGGAAGAAATTAGAAAGTTTTATGGTTTGAATTGCAATTTGAGAACACCTAATTGCACATTTTAAGAAGTTTTGGGGGAATGAACGTAAGTATTTTGGTCAATGGGGTCAACTACAGTTTTCAAGGAATTCAAGAGACTTGATTGAGTCAATTGGAAATCTTTTTAGGTTGAATTGCAAAATTGAAAAGTTGGATTTGATGAATTTGGCATAATGCACTTTTCCTCTTCATTTCTTTTCCTTTCCTCTTCCTTTTCTCCTCATTCCCGCTACTTCACTCCTCTCTCCTGCGACCTTGCTTTGGTGCCTCATTTCACCAAACCAAACCTTTCCTCACCCTCCGACCACACCTACACACCACTTACATGATTGAGACGAGCGACAACTCGCCAAGAATGAAGGTGGAAGAGAGACCTACCTTGCGAGTTCCATGATGGATGATGGTGCAATAGGTTGATCAAAATTCTAGGTAGGTATTTGGGAAGCTCTGAGCTCAAAGACATCGATAGAGCCATTGCATAGGCGATCAATGCAGTAGTGACGATGTAAGAAGATGTTCAAAGCTTGGGGGAAGAAGTTAGTTTTGGTGACTATTGAGCTTGATTGAGGGTGTTCTGGCCTGAGGAATTGGAAACTGAGTGGATATTGGAATCAAGAGCTTGGGAGGAACATTTTGGCGGTGGTGGCAAGATTTTTCAACAATGGCAGTGCTCCAACGATGCTCCGACGACCACAAACATAAAATCTTCTCCTCATTCCAACGATCATAGTAGTGCTTTTGGTTTGTGATTCCTAGGCCTCAATAAGCAATTTTTGGTAATAAAGTTTTATGGATTTACCTTTAATTGGTTGTACCTTGATACATTTGTATATGCATATATTGCACCTTTCCATTTGAAGTTAATATTCATACCATGAGGATGATACTAATGAATATATATGTGGATTGTGATTGGGATTCCTATGCAAGGAGTACATATAAGTTAGTGGACCCAAATGTTGCTATGATATGATAAATTGGAATTAATTGAGTTAATTAAAAGATTTGGACCTTAACTTGTGGATTTATAAATTTAGAACCAAGTGATAGTAATTGGACCATTATTGTGACTTTTGGATGATATGACAATAAGGATTATGTAATTAAGAACTAGTTATTACTTAGTTATTAGACTTGATAAAAAATCGAGACTGATTTGGAAATAATTGATCTTATTAGTCATTATTGGATCGATAGTGTCGTTTAAGCTTTAAACTATCATGTTAATATGGTTATTTAGTGAAATTGGATTAATGATAAGCATAATAGTGATGATGGGAATCAAATATGAATTTTGACTATAATTATACTCTTTTGGATAGGTGACGGAGAAGTGGGTTCAATAGACCAGTAGATAGCAGATTGTGGTAGCTTTTTTCTAAGATTACAAAGGTAAGGGTCTACCAATCGGTACTTGTTTGTTTAAACTTATTCGTAATTTGTTGCACCCCTATGAGGGTCTACCAATCTGGCACCTCTTCCTCACTTTCTATTATTCATGATAAGCCCTTGTGAAGTTCTACTGCTTTGGTATTTGACTTGATTACAACCTATTCATTAATTGTTGAACCTTATGAGGGTCTCCCACTTTAGATTATCATTTTTATTATAGCTATTCATTGATTATTGATCCCCGTAAGGATCTACCGTTTTGGTACTTGATTAGATTATAGCACTCTATTAATTATTGAAACATGTGAGGATCTTAATCTCTTGAGTATTTGTGCATGCCCTATGAGGGTTTACCAATCAGTACTTGCTTGTTTTAGCTTACTCATAAATTGTTGCACCCTTATGAGGGTCTGCCAACCTAGCCTTGATTTATACCTACCTAGTCTTGTGGAAAACCCCTTGTGAGGGTTTGTTCATATTTATGTACTAATTGTACTATGTTATTGAAATCTATGAACTATTTGACATCTCATTTGATTATCTCTTCATTAATTTGGCACCCCCGCGAGCATTACTTTCTAATTCTATTTCTATTTTATGTTTGCTCTAATGCCTAGAACTTTCATTTGTTATAAGTTATTTGACTGTTCTATCATCAAAACTATTATCTTCTTATCTAACTATTTTATTATCCGATCATTCCATTATCTGTCCATTTGATTATCTAAGTTTGAATTTGACTAGCATTATGGATTTTTTCTATTTGTAATAAGTCATGTACCAAGCTAATATGCCTAGGTAAGTTATGTACCAAGTTATGCTTAGGTAAGTTATGTACCAGGTTATCGTGTTTAGGTAAGTTAGTTCGATTGGTATGTCATGGATTTATTCTGTTAATAATAAGTTATGTACCAAGCTGATATACCTGGGTAAGTTATGTACCAAGTTGATATGCTTAGGTAAGTTATGCGCCAAGCTAATATGCCTAGGTAAGTTATAACCCAAGCTATGCTTGGGTAAGTTCTAACCAAGTTATCATGTTTAGGTAAGTTATGTACCAAGTTGTCACACTTGGATAAGTTCTATACCAAGTTGTCACACTTGGGTAAGTTCTGTACCAGGTTGTCATGCTTGGGTAAGTTCTATTCCAGGTTGTCATGCTTGGGTAAGTTCTGTACCAGGTAGTTATGCTTGGGTAAGTTCAGTTAATCAATGTAAGTTTGTTCTGACATGTTTGGGTAAGTTTAATTCAGTTTGATTGGTATAAGACTGTTATGATATTTATTTGTATTATGATCGTTCGACCATATTCTGACTGGTAAATTATTTTTGGACTGTCTAACTATTTCTTGATTGTTCGACTATATTCTAATATGTTCTATTTGACTATTAAACTATGATCTATTGAGTTGATTCATCCTCGATAGATCCCTATTATATGTTATTATAGTTATCCCTCACTAAGTCCTTTGAACTTAGCCTCCACTTACCTTGATTTTCTTAGGCAATATCAAGTGATGGACTTGGTTTTCAGTCTTGGATCGGTGAATGGAATTTTGCAATAGAATGGATGTGTGTATATGTATATGGGTTTCCTTAAATGCTAAGATTTATCTTAGAAATGTTATGATACGTAAGACAGAATTATAACTTAAGGCATGTAAATATTATGTTGCATGTTAGGAGACCTTTGACGGTATGTACTTCGTATTTTGATGAGGTTTGTTAAATTTGAAATCCATTGCTATATGTTTTAGATAAGTTTTGAAAATTTTATAAGGGGCTTATTGAATGTATTGCTTATTTATTGGCTTGAATTAAGATTGAAATGGAATGGTGCCTCAACTTAGGTGCTATTCTGAGAGGGACGCTACACAAATAATCAAGCACCGTAATTTTTTCAAACAATACATTTCAGATACATTAATTTTGAGCCATTATTCATTAATTAATAGAATCAACTACTTAATAGTTATTATCATATTTATAGAACAAATGAGTAAACTTGAACGGAACTTGAAAAATATTATATGATATCCACTGCAATTTTATAATCAAATTAATTTAATATAAATATTAGTGCTAATTGATCAATTTCTGGTTGCACAATGTGCACAATGGACCTTAGCATCCTATATTTTCCAAGCTAGCTAGGGATCTCAAATGTGGAATACTTATTTCCTAATTGCTATATATTTTATATTTTCTAACATTAAATATCAAATTCAGAGATATTTATTTCCTAATTGCTATATATTTCACATTTTCTAACGTTAAAGGAATTTATTAAAGATTTCAAAAATAAGTATTTTATTAAGATTTCAAAACAAAGTAAAGAGTTTCTTATTTTTTCTAAAAGGGTTAATAAAATTCCAAACATCTTATTTGAAATCTTACGAGTTTATTTTTTAAAAATTTAACAAATATTTTATCCATCTAATAAGTCCGTTAGCATATTATAAAATATTTTGAAGAACTTATAATTAACTCACCTAAACAGGCTAACGCTCTATTATGTTATAATAAAAGAGTGATTTTTCATGTTACAGTACATGCAAGTTTGTTATAAAAGAGTGATAATAAAAGAGTAATTATGTTATAATACCTGCAAGTTTGTTATGATGCGGTAAGATGCCTTTGAAAAGAATAATTGTTCGCGTACCAGGAAATTAAAGATTGATTTTTCAAGCAGTTAAACATACCTATAAAATTGTTCGTATAAAAATATAAGTGTTTTAAATAAGTGAGGTTTCCAACTTGCTTTGGTATGACACATGCAGGTAAATTTATTGCATAGCATGTAATAATACAATGATAAAAGTGAATAATTGTTTGAGAATACGAAATATATATATATATATATAATAATCATTTTTTTTTATTTTAAGGAAGTAAATTCAGAAGCATTGATGATAGAGCTTGAAAAAGCCTTGCTGAATTTGTTATCACCTAAAGAAACATGAAAGCCCTATATATAGTTGAAGGAATAGTACCAAAAAACTGATTTGATTGCAGGCCTATATATTTCAAGGTTGATACGTTGAAGATAGAAGATGAGATGGAGCCAGATAAGTTGTTGTTGCCATCTGACTCTTTGGCAATTCACTTGCAAACATAATGTGAATTTTAAATTTTATTGTACTAAGTACAATTCTCTAAATATGGTATAAAAGTATCAATAATTTTAGAATATTAAATAAAATGAAGCTTTCCCACGTGAGGGTTGGAGTAATCTATGGTGCAATCTTGTACATAACTCATGTGAGAGATGTATAAATGTACTTAATGTAAACCATTTGATTTTAAATGTAAAATCATAACCTTTCATTTTAATGATTAGTTAATAACATAACAAGTATATTTAACTAGCTACATTTGTGATTGGTTGATGGTTAATTATAATTGTATGTTAATGGTTTATTGTACTAAAAGAGTGACTACCAATAATAAAATTTTTACTATTAAAAACTTATTTAATTACCAAATTAAAAAATTGTTTGGTCCCATAATTTAACTGTGTATGTACTATTAGTCCCAAACTTATGGTATTAAACATTTGTAATCGAAATTCTATAACTTTTTAACACACTTTTGATTCTCCATCCAATTTTTCATTAAAATCTTGACTGAAACTATTATCTATTTATAAAAAAAATTAAAATTTGTTCTATTTATAAAAAAAAAAAAAAAAAAAAAAAAAAAAAAAAAAAAAAACTCACAAAATATGAAACATTCATTTAACCATCACAACAAAAATTAAAAATTAAATACCACAAAAATATATTTTACAATAATATATATTTACATATATATGAATACATATATACACATCTATATTATACATATAAATAAATATATAAATAATATATATATATATATATAAATTCCATCCCCCATTCCCAGTCCCGCCTAAATCTGACGGCCGACTAACAAGGTGGTCAGATCTAGCCATGGTCGAGTTGCTGCCCACAACCTGCCTAGCTACGGGGAAGGAGGGGTCAGGCAGGCTAGTGGGATGGGAGTCATGGGATAAGGGGGCTGCGGCAGTTCGCGGCTTTGGGTGGGGAGGTGGGCGAGGGGAACGAGAAGATGAATGTTTTTGTTTTTGTTTATGTTTTTTTTTTTTGTTTTTTAAATAAATAAATAAATTTATTGACTTAATTAATTTTTTTAAAATATATTTATATTTTTATATATTGTTAGTATTAATTCAAAATAATTATTTTTTTAACTTATAGTATTGATTAAAAATTATCAAATTATATTAAAATGATTAAAATTATTAAATTGCTTATTTAAAATTAAGTTATACTGTTAGGATGATAGTTTTAGATTTTATAATTATTCTTAAATTTTTTATTTTAGCTAATAAATAAAGATAATTATATTCAACTATATAATTTTAAATATATTTATTATTTTAATATTATAAAATATATAATTCAAAATTATGAATTTTTGTTATTAATACAATTTTTTTAACAATATTTTTTAATTATTATTTTTAAATATTTACCAAGCATTTGATGTACTAAAAATGCAAATAAAAAACTTGTTGTAAAACTAACAATGACCTGTTGTAATAATGATACCTTATATAAAGTAAATACAAGCATAACTCACCATAGGTATGCCTATGAGAATTTTTTTTAAACAATAATGCACAAGTTGTTAAGAATATATACTTGTCAAGATGTTACATTCAAGGTGTAGATATTTCAAAGAAGTAAGGTTTCCAATTTATTTTGATATGCCACTTGTAAATTAATTTATTATCATAAGAGAGTAATAGTTTGACAACATGAAAACCAAAAAGTGATTTCCAATGTGTTAATTATTAAATTAATGTATGTATCTATCAAGTTGTTTTCATCAATGTAGAGACCTTCCAAGTAAATAAGGTTTCCAACCTCCTTTGGTCCTATAAGTTTGTGAAACTTCTTTATAAATTATTTTTTCAAAGTAGTTATCCAACTTAAATGAAACATCAAAAATATTATTACAAGATCAATCATAATTTTTCATTGAAATTAATAAAATGAAATTAAACATAATTAGTACTGAGGGAGCAATTTTCATTAGATATCACAGTGGAGTTAAGCAAGAATCTCATATTTTTCAAGCAAGCTATATAAAATATGAAATTAGAGATTTAAATTTAAAGAACTTCTAGCGTGCATTAAATTAAAAAAAAGGTACAAAGTAATTTTTATTACTACAATTGTTAGCCTAAATCCGTAATCATAATTTTAGAGGATGATTAAAACTGTAAATGTAATTTTTTTCCACATGTTGCGTTTATCTCATCACTAACATGCGGTGTTATGTTTCTATCTGAGAGTGAATAAAAATCATTAGGTCACTAATAAATATTTTATAATTGAGTAGTTAATTAAGTATAATAAAAAATATGCTTGATGTGCTTCTGAGCTCATTTATTAGGGTGTGGAGTTAATTAATTAATTCCGGTCATAAACAGTTGTCAAATTAGAAAATTAATTTAGAGTGGGAGTATCACGGCCCAAAATAAAACCATTTTTATATTAAAATTGAGTGTGAAATTTAATCCTAAATAAATGAAACTAACAATCTAAAATCATTCGTTAAATAAGAACTCATCCAATTCCTAGCAAACTCGCAACATAAAACTCAAATTATTGAAATTTTTTGGAACTAAACATCATAACATTCATAACAAATAAAACAAAACCAATGAATGTAATAGAAAATAAACTAGTCAACTAAAAAATTCAAAACTACGTCTTCACCCTTGATTCTCATCATATGTAGGATCCACCTTCTCACTAGCACTAGAATCTATGTCTTCCATAAGGAAGTTAAAGAAAAAAAATGAGTGTGAGTAAAAGACTCAGTGAGTGCCAAGTGTGTGTAAAGTGAGTTCTTAAATCAAAATTATTTTGTACAGTGGAAATATTCGGGTAATTTAAGTGGAATTCATAAAACAGTTTAGTAGTAACAATCCAGAAATTTATAAACGATCAAACAGTAACCAGTAAAAATTTTATTAAATGATTTCCTAAACTATCAACTTAAATACGATGATCAAACAGTGTTTGTTATAATCAGTCAATATTGTAGGTTTGTGTAACACTAGGATCCAAATATTTTCAAAAAAAAAAAAACTAAATAAACTAGCCCACCCAACTTCACAAGGATCTAGACAAGCATAGGATTCAGATTTAGAAGAGGAAAATACTTGGGTGAAAGCAGAAAATTCGAAGAGCAAGAAAACTCCCTTCAACTGTCAAACAGGCTCTTCACCAGTGCAACAAAATCACCACCAATTTTTCCCAAGATGGACTCCTCAGTTTTGGTTGAAATTTTAACTAAAACTCCTTAACCCTTTAAAGATTCTATAGTCCAAATTTTGGGCTGATCAGAACTCTAGAGGTATTCCAAGCAAGGACAAAAATCGACTACTAGAAACAACTCTAGTCAAGAGCAAAAAGCAACCAAACTAGATTGTCTCAAATGCAAACGTCCACACAACAAATCAATGGCCTATTCTTTTCATAAAGGCTAGAAAATCTGTAGAGAATAATGGGAGAAAGGCTGGGAATATTGTTGTAGAAGGAGAAGGGAGAAGGAGAAAGTGATGAGAGGCTAACAACTTAGATTCCCACTATACAATATTATTGGGAGAATATCACACAAAATGTGCTCACCTCATACACATCTGGCCAGCCACTCTACCATATCCATATATAAAAATGGTCACACACCTCCCACAAGGAGGTGATGCCAAGTGTCCCTTGCTTAGGTGGCCACCAACTTTGTGATTAGTGAATTTAATTGAAGTACAAATTCCATCTAATAAAATATCTTACAATTAAATTCTAATTCTTATTAAATGAACTCTTCATTTAATAATTCTCCCAAAAATTATCTCCCAACTTAATTAAATTAAATAATTTAATTTAATTTAATCAACAATTGTTTGATTTAACTCTTAAGTCAAAGCACTTAATATTTTAAACTAGTTAAAATTAACTCAACCCTTAAATTAATTTTGACCAATTAATAGTCAAGTGACATCAATTAATTAATTTTTAATTAATTAATCTTAATATAACTCTTAAATTAATTTGACCAATTTAACAATTAAATTGATCAAGCCAAAATGACTACAATTTTGCCTCTTCCAAAAATCAATCATGAATTTTCTAACTCTTACAAAATTCTCCTTCATTCAATAGACCGTGTCTTTGGCTTTTGTGTGTGACCCATTAAGTTCTACCATTCATTGGACATGGACTCACAACTCCTTGTGACTTTTGGAATATCAAATATTCACTTTAATTTAAACTCCTTTAAACTAAGTGACTCTATTCAATTAATCTCATTAATTAAAGAATACCCAACTTCCATAGTCAATGTCCAACGTCAAGCCCATAGAGGCCAACTAATTGGCCAAAATGAATGCTCTTGAAAAACCATTCTAGCATTACGCATACCATACAAATACGGTCCTTCCGTCTCTTATCTCCCAAAAAAGGCCTGGGCAAGATATTTGCCGGCTCCCTAAAAGCCTTGATACTATATTTCTATTCTTAATATTCAATTTTCTTTGTTACCTCATCTTTGGAAAATCCTTCCCAAATTGCTACATCATCTTGCGCAAGGATTTCTTAAAATTAATCATTATAGAATACATAGGAGATGCACTCGCCCTTCACAAAGACAAGAAGTCAAATTCCATCTTCGATCTCACAAATCTCCATGCCAAGTAGCTCATATCCAATTTCAACCCGAACGACACATTAGGTGGTCAAGGAAGAGTCAAAGCATGAGGACCAGATACAAGGTTACCATGGACCCTTAGGTCAAAGGACTAATAATATGCACTAGCATAAGTAAGAGAACTAGCCATTACCGACATCCTACTAAAGTGTGCCAGCCTAGCACAGTGCAGATGCCAAGGGAGAAATCCTTAGTGCATTGCTAATACCTAGGGAGAAATCCTTAGCGTACGACTAGCATAGTGTAAATGCCTAAGGAAAATCCCTAGCACATCATTGATACCTAGAGGAAGATTCCTAGCGTATCGCTCGTACACAAGGGAAAATTCCTAGCGTACGGCTAGTACCCATGGCGTAATCCCTAGCGTACCATTGACACCTAAGTAAAATAATAAGCCGATGAGGCAACAAATAATAGTAGAAGATAGTGCAAAGCAGATAACAGTATATAGCAATATAGAATAGTATAGAAACGTAGACAGAGCAGTATAATATCAAGAAATAAAATCAAACAAGCCAACACGGCCATTTAAAGCTGTATTGGATAAACAAGTGTGCCAGTATGGTAACAGATAACAATATGGAACAAAATAGATAACATGACAATAACAGTAACAGTAATTAGTTAATCATCAAGTTTAATTTGCTAGTCTTGAACCATAGAAAAAAATATCATAAAGCATAGGTTTTCTTTTATCTAAAATAAACCAAGAAAATAATTCTTTTTGTGCGCAGTGGGATTACATATATAGTGTAGTATGAGTTAAAAATAAATTCACGAACAAGTATATAATAGCATATAACTTTCTGGGTTTTGAAACATACAATATACAGAATTTATAGGTTAAGACACTTACCTGTGAGATCAATCCTAAATGTTAATCTCCTATCTCAGAATCAGTCATGTCAATAGCTGAGTCACCTGATTCATTTATTAAATACTTCAATCACCAACTTAATTGATAATTGAGACAAAACCCACTATCCATTAAATAATTCCAACAAAAAGTTTCCTTCTAATTTGATAATCAAAGCCATCACAATTAGAGACACATCCTTGAAATATTTTTAAGTATTCTCTTGGTTCATATAATTAAAATTGGCCTAACCTTTACAGAGTGTAACTTCACCACTTATAATCTTAGATACAACTGAAATGCATGGGTTGCCAAGAAACACTAGGTATGCTATTTAATTATGAGTCTTTCCTTTTTCTTTAAACATTCTTCATTTTTGGAAACTTATTTTGCCAACTAGAATTCAAAAACTTCCATGCTTTCTATGACCATCACTCTTAATCTTAATTGGGTTTGTCTAAAATTACTAAAGTAAACATATAGAGAATATTAGATGGAATCGCACGTTGGCAAAATAATGAAATACTAACGATGTGGCATAAGATCTTAAGAAGCAGCAAATAATTTAACACAGTTCAATCCCTCTGAATCCTCATAATGCAGGGTAATGGGAACATGATTATGCCAATAATATTGATGAGGCTTGTTTCCCTACTTTGCTGCTGCCTATCTGTATATATCCATTCCTCACAAAATCATGCAAATTCAAAATTGACATCTCCAGTTAAAATTTGTGGTTGATTACCAATAAAAATGACAATGAACAAAAATTTCAGGTAGCATCACAAGTTTATGGCTGATTGGTTGATTGCACAAAAAAAATTCAAAATTGAAACTTATGTTGCCAACAATGGCGTCTCATCTTTGATGTCTAATAAAAGGCAAATTGGCGTTTACTAATGAAGAAATTTAACAAACAAATTCATTCTCTCTCTTTTTTTTTTAAATACACTTCCCAATTGAATTTTCAAAATTGTCCTAATATAGTCAAGATTTGCAGCTCATCACTCTTATCTAATAAAAGGGCAAAGAACCAAATTTTAGGCTATATTTTGGGAATTTCCAAAACTAAGAACAAGGAATACATTCAAGCTAAAAAAAACAATTCCAGTCTAAAGAAACAAAAGAGAAAGAAATAGAATTATATGAGCACATAAACTAATCTGGAATGCTGAAATTGAAGGAATGAACTCAATATCGCAGCAAAGGAATGAAAAATAGAGGAAGACAAACTGACCGGCTTCCTTTCCTCATTCTCTCCATCTCTGTTCTTCCATTCCCCCATTCTTCTTATTCTTCTTCTTCTTCTTCTTCTTCTTCTTCTTCTT